>JANPWX010000222.1:225881-253932 GCA_024734555.1 Trochalopteron elliotii
GGGGCCGGTCTGACCTTCAGCACTGGGCCCGCGCCCGGGCAGCCTCGGCGGGGCCTTACACAGCCCTTACCCCTTCGTTGAGCTGCTCGAAGAGCGCGTCCGCGCCCTGGTCGAAGACTCGCTCGAAGAGCACCGCGCCCAGCACGACCGACAGCGCGAACGTGGAGGTGCGGCGGAACAGCGACCCGTACACCTGCCGCAGCAGCGCCATCTTGGCCGCGCGCTCCGCGCCTGCGCCGCGCCGCAGGGGCTGCTGGGGGGTGTAGGCGGTGCCCTGTGATTTGTACGGTGTGCCGAGCGCCCGTGGGGCATGCCGGGAGTTGTAGGCCGCGTTCGCTCACGTCTGTGACCTGCGCATGCGCCGTTGCCGTGGGGCATTGTGGGAGTTGTAGGCGGTGCGGCGCGGGCCTGGCCAGAGGTGAGTGTGGTCGGGGGTCTCTGAGGGCGGTCCCTGAGGGGCTCCGCTCATCCCATCCCTCCCGCCTTGTCCTCAGCGGCCTCCGCTGGGCAATCCCCGGGTCTCTGCCCGGCTTTGTGCGGTGAAACTGCCCCGGCTGTGATTGGGGCGGGACTCAGAGCGGGCTGTGGCCGGGGGGACGGTGATGAGGGCAGAGACACCCCGGGCCAGCCCTGCCCTGCCCGGCTGGTCCGGCCAAGGGTGACAGGAACAGGAAAGAGGCTGCGGTCACTGCCCTCAGCTCACCCCCGGAAGGTGGGTAGGTGGGAGGAATTTGGAGTGTTTTCTCCAGTGTGGGGTTGCAAAAGGTGGTTGGTGTCGGTGTTCGGGGGTGGGAGAGGGCTGTGGGGCTCACGAATCATGGAGTGGTTTGGTTGGAAAGGACCTTGAAGCTCATCTAGTGCCACCCCTGCCGTGGGCAGGAACACCTTCCACTGTCCCAGGCTGCTCCAAGCCCCAATGTCCAACCTGGCCTTGAGCACTGCCAGAGATCCAGGGGCAGCCACAGCTGCTCTGGGCACCCTGTGCCAGGGCCAGAGGCCTCGGGAGGAGTGGGACCTGGCCCCATGTGGCAGAACAAAAGTGGGAATGTTCCCATTTGCTGCCCTCCCTTTGTATTTCTCTCTTTTTAAATTTCAGTGAGGGCAGAGCAGCCCCGGGGTGACTCTAGCACAGATGGGAGAGAGGTAAATTTGGATTCAGGAAGGCAGAACAGACAGGGATGGGACAGGGGAATCCTAACACTGAAGCTGTTTCCCCACAGGGCTGTTGTCAAACAAGCACCTACATGAAATTCCAGAGCAGACCCTCAAGTGACTCTGCTCTGTTGTTTTGTTTGTCTCACCCACTCAGAAGTAGCACAAGGTCTGACTGTAGAGTAATTTCTCCTGATTTATTTATACTTGTCCCCTCATGCAATGACTGTGAGGATCTGTGGGATTTTTCTGGGTTAGGACAAGACCTCTGCTTGTCCTGGAAGCCTGGAAGGTGCCTGGCACATTCCTGTATAGTGTTATCCATTTGGAACCCCAGAATATCTCAAGTGGGAAGGGACCCACAGGATCATCCTGCCCAGACCCCCCCAACAATCCCACCCTGACATCCCTGGCAGAGCTGTCCAAAGGCTCCTGGAGCTCTGGCAGCCTCGGGGCCGTGCCTGTTCCCTGGGGAGCCTGGGCAGTGCCAGCACCCTCTGGGGGAAGAACCTTTCCCTGATCTGCAGCCTGAGCCTGCCCTGGCCCAGCTCCAGCCCTTCCCTGGGTGCTGTCCTTGGTGACCACAGAGCAGAGCTCAGGAAAATTCAATTTTTATTTTTCAAATGTAACTGCTCTGGATTATTTAAGACAAATTCCCCCAACTGCCCATTAATTGCTGCCACCAGGATGGTTTGTGTGTGGCCAGGTTGGTGTTGATCCTGAATCAAGCTCTGGATTTCCAGCAGAAGGATTCCCTACCTGTGGCAGGGATTGGAATGAGATGAGCTTTAAGGTCCCTTCCAACCCAACCATTCCATGAGTCTGTGACAGGACAGTGCCAGAGGGCAGGGCTGGATGGGATATTGGGCAGGAATTGCTCCCTGGGAGGGTGGGCAGGCCCTGGCACAGGGTGCCCAGAGCAGCTGTGGCTGCCCCTGGATCCCTGGCAGTGCCCAAGGCCAGGTTGGACACTGGGGCTTGGAGCAGCCTGGGACAGTGGGAGGTGTCCCTACCCATGGCAGGGGTGGCACTGGATGAATTTCAATGTCTCTTCCAACCCAAATCATTCCACGAGTCTGTGATTTCCTCTGGGTGTGATGGAAAGCAGGGTCTGTGCCCCTGCCATTGGGAAGGTGCTGGCAGACTGTGCTGCCATTCCAAGTCTCCCTGCAGATCTGAGCCCATTTCAATTGGCAGCCCAGTATCATGAGCCTGACACTTGGGTTTAATTAATCCACATCTGCCTGGGTATCCAAAGTGGCTGCAATGCCCCAGGCCTGGGCTGTGAGGAAGCAGCAAATTGAGGTCAAGGCCCAGCAGCACCTCCCGGGGCTGAGCGTGGAGAGCAGCAGCTCCCCCCAGACACAGAGGAGTCTGTGCCCCTCCCGGGGTCACCTTCCTCCCTCTGCCTGCTGAAACACCTCAGAGAGTCCCAGATAAAATCTGCAGCTGATACAGAGCAGCATGGAGTGTTCTGGCAGCAGCTGGAGAAGGGAAAAGGTGGGATGGTGCCCAGGATATCTTGGCTGGAGTTATCCCAATCTCCTCGCTGTCACCCTCGAGGTGCCTCACAGCAGGGTATTGCTCACCCAACAGGGCTCCAGGAGACACCACACAGCACTGCTGTTATAATTTCATACCACACAAAGCCCTGGGTTGTTGGGTTTTTTTATTATTATTATTTGCATTTATTCAGGAAGACTTTTAAGCCAGCACAAAGCCTGGCTGGAAGCATTTATGGCTGCAGTGGGTCCAGGTCTGAGCTCCCTGATTGAGCTGCAAATCAGGGGCTGGAGATGCTGAGAGGAAACGGCCAGGCTGAGGCAGCTCTTTATAGAACAGCTACATTTACTTCATTTCATAATGACTAAGATGGATTTAATTAGGAAGCATCTCTGTTTTCAGCTGAATAATGCTCTTTGTTTACTGCTGGAACTGTTTAGGGAGATGGAAATAGGTTGGTGCTGCTCAGAAGCAGCTTTTAACTCCTCTGGACTCACAGAGCACTGGGGAGTGCTGGTGTTGCAGAGAGTTGGCAGAACCCAGTGAGGTATCAGTGCAGTGGAATCCTTGAAAAGATGGGAATAAGTGTTGGGTATAATCACTGAAGGGGGAAGTCTCAGGGAGAATCTGATACTCCCCTAATTGTTTTTTACAATCCATCTGTCCTCTGCAATGGGAATTACTTGGAGAATTTGGGAGCAGGCAGCTGTGGGATGTGGGATCTGGCTGTCTGGAATCTGTAGGAGCTTTCTGCCCTGCTTGTTGGGGGAGGAGGGGGGAAGGAGCTTCTGCAATTATTGCTGTCGGGGTGATGAAAGAGAAAGTTTGAAATAAGATTTCAAAGGCTGGCTGCTGCTGGGCTTCCGCAGGCAGAATTCCCTGGGAGAGCTCTGCAAACTTGTGTGGGACCACTGCAGAATCTCATTTGTTTTCCCTGTTTGCAGCATTCTCTTCTGCAGAGATGGAGTGCAGGAGCCAGCAGCTGAGACAGGGAGCTTTTTGTGGCACCAGGAACTTTGGGAGACTATGGAATAACATGTGGAACAGGGATTTTTCAGTGTTTAAAAGCAGACCCTGCCAGTGGGCCAGACTTGTTCCCTCTGAATTCCAGCAGCCCCTCTACAGTGCTGCAAACCTGGCTGCAAAACTCAGGGATGCAAAGAATGAGGGAATTTATGGCTCCATCCTCATTAAGCAGTGTTTGGCTTTGGATTCTTAGGCTGGAGGAGGACGATTTCAGACCTCAAGCCCTGCAGAGCTGAGTTGGGATCAGCCCAGGGCATGGGGGATTTGGGGTCCCAGCACACATGGCTGGGGCATGGCCAGCCCTCACCCCCCCAGGAAAAAAAACCTCAACACAAGATTTCCAATTCACTTGGAATATTTGAATATTTTACCTTCAATGTGGAGATTTTCAATCCAATTAAAAAAATCTCAGAAGGTCTGCCCACCGAATGCAGCTTTGCTTTAACTTGTGGTGTGAGACCTCAGGGATATCCAGGGGTTTGACTTGGAAGCAGCAGTTCCTGGGAGCAGGGGAGGGAAGGGAATGTGGTGCTGGTGCTCCTGCTGGGAGGGATGTCTGACAGGAGGCTTGGCAGCCCTGCCTGAGCTGGGCATGCTGGGCTCTGAGGGATTCCCTGGTGCTCTGCTCTTCCTGCTGAGCCAGAGGAATTGGCCTGGGGGCTGTGATTGATTCTGGACCCGTTTTATTTATAAAATCTTTATTCTTGTGCTGGTCTCTGTGCTACTTTTTAAATGGATTTGGCTGTCAAAGTGTCAAAACCTGGAGAATTGCTTTTGGAGTTTATCTCCCAGTCCATCCATCTTTGCCATTCATCAGGTACCTTTATATCCCTGGGGAGAGAGCTTGCAGCTCCTTCAGGGTGTTTGTTACACCTCCAGCAGGGACATCCAATGGGATATTCCTGAAGGATAAAACACAAGCTGATCTCACCTGCACTGACAGTGGCTCCAGGCTCAGCACAGGTGGGGACTCCCAAATTCTGTTGTGATCTTAGTGCTGTCCTCAGAGCAGACGCACCTTGGTGCCATAGGCTGGGGAGGATGAGGGGAGCAATCCTTGATGTACAGGAGAAAACAGATGGCTCAGTGGATTGTAGGAAATCTGTCCTGTAGTGTTTGTAATGCAGCTTCCCACTTGCAGGACAGGTGAGATCAGCTTCTGTTTTATCTTTGAGGATAAAATGAACTTTGCTGAGTTTCCTCCTTACCTTGCAGAGATGGACACGGGGGAGTTTCCTTCCTCTTTTGTATCAGCTCGTGGAGGTTGTGGTCAAAGGTCCCCAGGACCTCCAGCTCCTCCTGTTTGCACTTTGGATGGTTTGTGCTGCACATTCCCTGGAGCCTGTGGCTCTGTTTTCTGTGGTCTGAACTCGGGGAAGGAGAATCCTTCCAGCAGAGCTATTGTTGCTTTGGGTGACAGAGATAAATGCAGATCAGGCCTTTTCTCTCATGTACAGGCAGCAGATCCTGCCCCAGCAGTCTGTGATGGACAAGGATATAAACTGTTGGGTCTCACCTCTTTCTCTGTGTGCCAGCCCTGAGTGATTTGAGTTCTGCTCCTTTGGAAGCAGGAGCTGTAAATCCTGCATCCTCCACCCCCATGGCTGGGCGCCGAGGAGCTGCCTGCTGATTCCAGGACATGCTGATGCTCTTTTGCCAGGAGAGAGATGGGGAAAAGGTACTTCTGTGACTACTGTGACAGGTCCTTCCAGGACAACCTGCACAACAGGAAGAAACACCTCAATGGAGTGCAGCATCTCCGGGCTAAGAGAGTCTGGTACGACTTATTCCGAGGTGGGTGCTCCCAGTCTGCCACTCCCCTCCTGGGACTGGGGAGGGGATGGATGAGGTGGGGAGTGGGAAGAGAAAATAAATCAGCACTGATGGTTTATACACTCTGTGTGTGCCTGTGGATTGAGCACATGGTGCTGCTGGATTGGGCAGTCTCAGAGGTGAAACCCTCATGTGTGGCACTGATCTGTCTCAGCACACAGTTCCAGCTGTGGGAGTGGGTTAAACTGGCTGTGAAACCATTGTCTGGGTGTCCCTCTGCTTCCTTCTGGTCCCTGACCAGTTTGGGACTGGACATGATGGGATTTTGCTGTGCCCAGGATCTTTACCTGGGTTCATCCCCTGTCTCCCCAGATGCTGCTGCTATCCTGCAGGAAGAGCAAACCAAGAAACCTTGTCGGAAGTTTCTGCAAACAGGTGAGGAGTTCTGAGGTGGAAAGAAGCTCCTGGGCTCCAGCAGCTCCTTCCAGAGCCAGCCCAAGGCTGGAGGGAGGGGTTTGGGCCTGGGTCTGGCCTCCAGGTGTGGTGGAGCCTGGGTTTGCTTGCACAGGGACCTCCCGTGGGTGGTTCTCATGGGACTATGGCTTTTCCCAGAATTATTAAAGTTGGAAAAGACCTTTAAGATCACCAAGTCCAAATGTCAGTACAGCACCACCATGTTCATCGTTAAACCATGTCCCCAGGTGCCACATCCACACACTTTTTTGAGCACTTCCAGGGGTGGTGACTGCACCACTTCTCTGGGCATCCCATTCCAATGCTTTACAACCCTTTCTGTGAAGAAATATTTCCTAATGTGTAATCTAGAGAATTTTGTAACTGAATTTTCAAATCTCACTATTTCATTCCAGGACAGTGTGATTT
Organism: Trochalopteron elliotii; assembly: GCA_024734555.1. NCBI lineage: Eukaryota > Metazoa > Chordata > Aves > Passeriformes > Leiothrichidae > Trochalopteron > Trochalopteron elliotii. The sequence goes on from JANPWX010000222.1 coordinate 232,218, forward strand.
TGGGTCCAACTGCAGATTTTCCCACATGACAGAGCAGGACCTGGAGAAGCTGAGTGCCCAGGTTCAAGGTGAGTCCTCCAACAAGGCAATGTCCAAGGATCTCCTTGTGGGGAGAGTTGCTGCAGGGAGGTGTGAGGGGTTGTGCAGTCTGTGATCCCCTGCTGCCTGCACAGAGCCAGCCAAGCATGGATCCCTCCCTCCTGCTCCCCCAGTGCTGTGTGAGCCTGGAAGTGCTGCAGTTTGTCATATGCTCCCTGCTCTGGAGCTGCTGGCACAGACACAAACCTGGAGCTGAGCAGTGCTGTTACCACTTGGCAGCAAGAGTTTGGAGTAGCCTTTGTGAGCCCTCAGGGTTTTGTTCAGCCAGGGAATAAAAACTGTCAGCAGCAGAGGGCACTGGTACATCACATCCCCTTAAATTTATGGCTTTGATTTCCCCCCACCTTGCTGCTATTACCAGGGAGCTGCTGCTTCCACCCGTGGGAAGAGCTGGTGGGAAGAGCTGTCCTGCTGTCGGGCTGTGAAAGGGGTCCTGGATCCAGAAACAGCCTCTGCTTGGGTGGCTTTGGATGGAAGTGAAGTGTGGGCAGAGGGTGGATGGCAGCTGCTCCCTGCTGGGAGTTTGCAGAGCACTTTTGAACTTTCTCATTCTGGGACTACCATTCTTGGAACTACTTTTCTTTTAGGGAAAAGAGATGGTAGCTCTGTTCTCTCCATAGGAGTCATTACTTCAGTGGTTAAAGAAAATGACAGAATCACCAACTGGGCTGGGTGGGAGGGGATCTTAAAGCTCATCTCACTCCACCCCTGCCATGGGCAGGGACACCTTCCACTAGAGCAGGTTACTCCAAACCCCTTCCAGGCTGGCCTTGGACACTTCCAGGAGTGTGAGTGAGGTGTTGGTGAGAACTTGTGGAATGGTTAAAATCTGCACTGGAGATGATCTAATCCTAACCACGCTGAAAGCAGGGTGAGCTCAAACAGGGTGCTCAGGGCCACATTCAGTTGTGGTTTGAATATCTCAAGGCTGGAGACTCTGTGGGTGACCTGATCCACTGTTTGACTAAGTTCATAATAAAAATGTGTAATTTATTATATATTTAAATAGAAATTCCTGATGGAAATTCCCATATTTTAGGTTGTGCCCATTGCTCTGTACTGGGGAGCCCAGCACTGAGCACAGCACCCAGATGTGGCCTCACAGTGTGGAGCAGAGAAGAAGGATTCCTTCCCCAACCTGTGTAACCCAGCTTGGAGCAGCTCCCATGCCCACATCCTCTCTGGAGCCAGCTGTTGTTTTGCCAAGAGTCTGGCAAAGCCAGGCTGAGGTGTTGGAAGTGTGGGATGTGAGACAGGGGGTGTGCGTGGGGTAGAGCCTCTCCTGGCCCTCACAGGGATCCCATTTGGGGGAGAAGAGCTCAGGGGAGCCAGGGAGAGGCAGGCAGGCAGCACAGAGCTATTCCAGGCTGTGCTGAGTCAGTGAGAGCCCCCGAGGTGACTCTGAGTCAGTCTCTGAGTCGATGAAGCCACGGTGGGGACGGAGCACTCCAGCCTGTCCCGGTCACCTTCCAGCCAGAGCCTCACCCTGACCCCTCTCTGCTGGGCTCTCCAGGGTGGCACAGAGTGACAGGCACAGGGACCTCTAGCATTTCCAGGCACTGGCTGTTTCTGCAGGAGAAGTGGGAGCTCTCTGGAGCGGAGCAGGGGTGGCTGGCAGCTCCTCTGTGCTTGGGCAGTTTTCCTTGCCAATTACACTTGTTATTGAGTATTGACTTGTGTCAAAGGGGTTGGTGTAAGTGCAGGATTGGCTGCTGAGAGCCAATTCCAGGGAGATTACTGGGAAACCTTGCATTTGTGTTCTGGAGTCAAACATTTCATTTACCAATTAGCCTTGAAGGAGCAATGGCCAGGGGACAGGGGGTGCTTGGTTGGAGAGTTCAATCCTGCTTACCTCTCTCGTGGTGTGGCTTCGTGCATCACACAGACTCCAACTCTGATCAGAGAGTTTGGAGGGACTTGGTGCAGGGATAGGCTCAGCAGGGTTTGGTGGAGGAAAGGGACAGCCTGTAACAGACAGGATGGAAGGATCAGACTCTGTCTGGTGAGTCATGGGGACATTCCAGCACTCCTTCAGCTGCCAGATCACTTGTGTTGCAGGTGCTGGGGCAGAGGGCAAGCTTGTGTGTGGCAGGGTGTGTAATTCACACAGGATCCTCCATCAGTGATGTCCCACATGCATTCCCACTCAGTCCCAGGATCTCTGAGCCATGAGCCATCCCAAGCCACAGCCAGTGGGACTGGAGCTATCTGGACCAGGCTGCCTCTCACTGACCCAGCTGGGAGGTTTTGGCAGGTTTGGAGCCAGAGATTATCAGAGATTTGAGATGAGCTGAGGGGGTGGAAGCTCCAGAGCCTTCCCAAGCCTGGGGTGACCATGCTGGGGGTGGCCAGGCTGGTGGGGGATGCTCTCCTGGTGGGCCCACAGTGCTGCTTAACCCCCCTTTCCTCAGCTCTGGTGCAGGCAAAGCCTTGTCCAACTTTTTTTTAACCCAGCTAAACTGTGATGGCACTTTTTTAATCATGTAAATATTGAACCTGACCCTGAGTCCCTGTGAGTGTTTGGTGTTGGTAGCTCCCTGTCCATGAACTCACCTTGATAACAAAGCATTTTTATCACAGCCAAAGGAAACATTATCCTTAACATTTGGCCTTTTTAATGCTGGAAGTTCACCCTGTAGTTTGTCTAAGTATTGTGGATTAAGTAGGAAAGTTTCTGGATGATTCCATGCTCTAGAACAGCTTGGAGCCTGGCCTACTTTGGCGTCAGCATCTCTGCACCCTGTAGAATATCCTCATCAAGAAGCAACAGTTTACACCTTCAGCAGGGAGGGAGCTCATATTCCCAGCTGTTCCCCCATCAAAGCATTAGCCTTCTGCATCTGCTGCATCATTCATCAGCCAGACACTTGCAGGCTGTCATTTTAAGTACAGTCGTGTCAGGAAAAGTCACTGTCAAATTGCCATCTCCTTGCTCAGAGTTATTGGCTCCCTGCTAATCCATGTCCCTGCTGCAGGCAGGATCCACCTGCCTGGGCTCTGGTGACTCCAAGCAGCCAGAGCTGCCAGAGGGCACAGCTGGTGAGTGTCCATGAGGGTGAAAGGGTCTGGGGTGGCTGGAGTGCACTGGTGTGACTGGGCAGGGAGCAGGAGGAGCTCACACTGGGCTGCAGGGCAGTTGCTTGTTTGGCTGCTCCTATTGCAGGGGCTCCTCAGCCTCATCTCAGCCACACTCTGGTGCTGTTCTTGTGCTCTGGAGGAGCTGGAGTCCCACATAATCCATCAGGGAGGCAGCTGAGGGATTTCATGTGCATCTCCTTGCTGGGTGGGATCTAAAAGATTTCTTGTGCATCTCCTTACTGGGTGGGACCTGAAGGATTTCATGTGCATCTCCTTGCTGGGTGGGACCTGAAGGATTTCATGTGCACCTCCTTGCTGGGTGGGACCTGAAGGATTTCATGTGCATCTCCTTGCTGGGTGGGACCTGAAGGATTTCATGTGCACCTCCTTGCTGGGTGGGACCTGAAGGATTTCATGTGCATCTCCTGGCTGGGTGACCCCCCTGTACTGTGGGTTCCATCTCTCACACAGCAATGCCTTTGACAAGAAGAAAACTCATGGGGAGAGAAGATAAATGTGCACCCCGCTCTGGCATCATTAGAGGCACTTCATGACTACAGATGCTCTTTTAATTGGCTGTAATTAGACTTTGAAGCAAACACCACAGTGAGGAGGAGGAGGAGAGGGGAAGCACCTTCACACCTGTCCAGCTGCATGACCACGTGTGGGGAGCAGGGGCTGATAGAGGCCTGTCAGAGCTGCTTCTTGGAATAGCTGTTGGCATTCAGGGAGTTTTCCAAAGGCAGGGTGGGCTTGGTGGTCCCTGGATGGGATGTGTGTGCTCCAGAGGGACATGGACATCATCAGGGTGGGCAGAGCTGGAGAGTTGCCTCTCCCTGCTGCTGTGTTCCTGAGCCTGAGGTTTGGAATGCTCTGGAGCAGCAGCTCCTGGAGCTGTGAGAACAGGGAGACAGCTGGATATCTTTCTGCTGTGGATACCTGGGGCCTCATTTGGGGCAGTGCAGGTCCAGAGCAGTTCCACAGCATCCAGTGAACTTCTCTGGCTGGGACCATGAGTCATGGCTACTCCATCCCTGGTGTGGTACCCTGTGGCTCCCTGCTCTGAACAGAGAAGCTTGGGCTGTTTCTGGTCTGTTGTCTGTTGGGGCTGGGAGTTGGATGAAGAGGAAATCATGGTGGTACAAAGAGGTGGGAGAGATTCTCTCTGTGATTCTCTTCCCTGCCTCACTGAAACGTCTCACAGACACTCCTTGTCTGGCCCCTTGCTGAGGTGGGATGTGCTCAGGAGGTGGAAAAACATGGAACAAAGGGAAATAAGGTGCTCAAGGTTGCCAGGTGAGTCTAACCCTGAGTGTGAGCAGTGCCCAGTTCTCCTGGCTGAGCTTCTTGCCTCCCCATCCCCTCACCTGGCCAGCTGGTTGGGTTGACCCCATGTAGCTCTGCTGGGGCTTTAATCCTTGGGAACAGCTGTGGGAAGCTGGAACATTCCTGTCTCCAGCCTTCTCAGTGGGTTCAGAGCAGCACCCAGAGATCAGGACCACAGCAGGCTTTCTGTGGTGGCACTGGGCACGTCGTCACCCCGCCCAGCAGCAGCAGCTGAAAAGGCTGGATGACAAATTATCCATCTGGCTGCTCATTGTGTAGCACATCCCTGCCATCCTGATTTAGTATTCAACAGGCAGATGAATAATTGGTTGCCACCAGTAGGATGAAGTGATCCTTCACTCTGCCCAAGCACTATTAATTTCACACTCTGTCTGCAAAGGTATAATATTTTCCTTAAAATGTATGACATATGGTGGGTGGGTGTGGAGCAGGCTCCTGAGGGGCACAGCTGCAGGTGCCTTGGTCCCTAAATGGCACCAGGGATCCCCCCAGAAGGATGGATGTGCAGGGCTAAGGGAATGACATGCAGCTGCCTCTGCTTCCCTTTTATTGTCACCAGTATTTGGTTATCTGAGTTCCCTGTTCTGTTAGGTGGGAAGTTTCCACAAGGCTGAAGATGGGATTGTTGGGACCATGTCCTCATCCCTGATGTGCTGGCAGGAGTGTGGCTGTGTCAGGACTCCTGCTAGAGCTGTTCAGCACCAGCTCCCTCCCTGCAGCTGAGGGGGACTGGGGAGCTTTGCTAAGTGGGCAGCTGTGGGTTTGTACCATGCTGGCTCCGTGCCCTTCTCCCCAGGGGGTGCCTGTGGGTATCTGCCCCACACAGCCCTTCCTGACTGATGGGAGGGGTTGAAATCTTGATTCAGTAAACAGCAGAGGTTTCCTCCCCGTTTCCTTCCTCATTCCTAACCACCATGAGAAACAGAACAAGGAGTAATGGGTTCAAACTGTAAGAGGGGACATTTAGGTTAGGTATAGGTTGGACTCAAATATCTCTCTCGAACCTGGTTGATTCTGTAATTCTGTGATTTATGGAAGAAATCCTTCTCTCTGACAGGGTGAGGCCCTGGCACAGGTTGCCCAGAGAAGCTGGGGTCTCTAGAAGTGTCCAAGGCCAGGTTGGATAGGGCTTGGAGCAGCCTGGGACAGTGGAAGGTGTCCCTGCCCATGGCAGGGGGTGGGACTGGCTGGACTTTGAGGTGACTTCCAACCAAACCATTCCGTGGTTCTAAATACAAGAACTTGTCCCCTGGTTCTCTCTGCCCTGGTTCTGCCCCTGGGCTGGTGACAGCTCTGCCTGGGCTGTGCAGGGCTGGGGACACGTCAGGCAGGGAGCTCCTTGAGCAGCCCTGACAGCAGCTCTGGGATGTGTCTGCTGGCTGGAACACGCACCCGGAACTGTTCAGGCTCTCCCGAGCTGCCAAGGCTGCATCCATCCCAACACTGTCCCTGTCACTGCCACCTAACAGGGCAGGGCTGGCACAGCTGCTGCTGCCAGTTGGGGGGACACGGCTCTGGGAGAGGCTCAGGGCCAGGAGGAGGGTGATCTGCCCCGGGGGGAGATGTCAGACTCCCCTCTGTGCCCAAACTGCCACCGTGCTGGTTTAGCTCTTGTCCCCTGCTCTGCCTGGCTGCAGCTGTCACCAGGGATGACTCCAAGCATCAGATGGCAGGAGGGCAGAGGAGGAGGGGGGGATGTCACAGGCATGGTGCACACTCTCCAGGCTGTGAAACTGTGCAGGGTAATGAGCAGCAGGTTTAATGGAGTGAAAGGACAAGGGTTTGGTGGCCTTTTCTCTCATGGCTCTCCCTCTGATCCAGCCCCCTCTGATCTCAAACTTTCTCTCAAGCAGGGGAGAAGAGGCTGAAGGAGCTGCAGAGGGAGGGAGCAGATATCCCACCTGGCACCATCGAGGACTGGCTGGACAAGAGAGCCCAGAGGCTGACTGCAGCTCACAGTAACAGGTACTGGGGGTCATCCAGGTGTGGATGCAGCGGGGGATCCCACAGGAGGGCTGGGATAGGAGAGGGTTCAGGGGATCAGAGATCCCAACACCCCCCGGCAGGGCTCGTGAGGGGCATGTGTGTGGATCCAGCCCTGCCTGCCCCTCCAGGGCTGTGGGCACAGGTGTCCCCACGTGCCAGGGGACATATTTTGGGAACAAGCCACAGCACAAGGGTGCCCCTGGCTCTCTGCACAGACACACCTGGAAGGACAGAGCAGTGCTGGGTCATTAACACCCAGGGTTCAGTGTCAGGTGCCTGCTTTCATCTGTTGACAGCTCCCCCATCCCCTGCCTGGCAGGAGGGTGGGATTGGCTCCTCCTCACAATATCCATTCAGATTCAGTGCTGGCTGTTCCCTCACTCACCTGACTGTGCTGCAGGCTTAATGGGATGACATTTGGGCAGGTGCCAAATCTCTCTTCTGTTCTTTCTCTGTTTGTTCCCGTCCTCTCCGTGTTTGGACTGGGCAGGATCTTCCTTCTGGTGCTTGTCTGTGCTTGTTGCTCTGGGATTGTTCTGTCCCTCAGCTCGGCTGCCCTTGGCCTTGCAGAGGTGCCCACATTCCTGTCCTCTGCACTCCACTTGCCCCATTTTGTTTTTTCTGCCTGTGGATCCCTGGGGTAGATCAGCTCTTAAAGAAGATAGCCATCACTACTCCCAGAGGAATTTCCAAACCTTCAGAATTATTTGGTCATACCCAGAGGAATATTCAGACCTTCAGAACTTGGTCCCTGCTGCCTTCATAGATGCACAAAACAGATTTCCAGGATTGTTGCTGTTTTTCCAGCCTTCCTGTCCCTGCAGGCTCAGAAACCATCTGCTACAGGAATTAAACACCAACTATTGGAACTTCCTTTCCTCTCTCCAGCCTTGCCAATGCCTCTCCTGATCATCTCTGTGCTCCCTTTGTTCCCTCCAGCCCCACATTTCATGGGATTGACTTTTACTGATTTCCAAAGGAAATGTAGAGCATGGATTTCCATCAGGAAAGGGTCCAAGGCCTCAAAGCTTTTGAGATGCCACGAGTTCCATGAGTGGGGAAGTGGGTAGAGGAGAGATCCCATTAACACCTTTAGAAAGGAAATATCCTTGACCTTGCTGGCCACTGGAGAATCCCTGTGGGACAGCCATTGGGAATCCTCCAGCTGTAGGTAAACCTTTGATAGAGCACTTGTAGCTCATGAGACCCTAGGGAGTTGAGCACTCAGTACTGCCTATGGATCAGTCCTGCTGCTCAGGGAGCAGCTCATTAGGGGATGGCTGCACTTTGCAGCTTTCCCTATGTTCCATACTACTGAGTGCTGAGGGAATGACACCAAATATCCCTGCCCAGAGGGGCTGCTGTGTGTCCTCATGATCCTGCCTCATCCTGGACTCTGCAGAATCTCTACTGAAGGGACAAACCTTGAATCAAGTGACTTTGCTCTGTGTTAGTTGCCTGGAAAACGCTCCTGGAAAACTACTCCTGTAGTTGGCTCTGGGCCACGGCCCCGCAGGGAGAGGAGGGTGCTGCTGCTCCCCGGGGTTATGTAAAGGAGTTTGATTAGATTTCTTCTGGCATAACAATTAAAAAGATTCATCAGGATCGGAGGTAGAGGCCTGAGAAGCTGCAAGGCTGCTGTCAGGGCTTGTGTGAGAGAACAAATGAGCTTCCTGCACTTGGGAATTAATGGAGAAGGTACCTTTCCCATGAATTTAAACGTGCCCCGGTCAAGCTGAAGGAAAGGGGAGATGGTTCTTGCTCCTGCACTTCTTCATCCCAGTGTGGTGTTTGCAGCAGCCTCGAGCAGTAAAGCTGAGGAGAGGGGCAGGGACAGAGTGATTCCCAGGCCGTGGGGTGGGGAGGAGCCTCTTCCCTTTGCTGAAGGGTCCTCTGGTGCACACACCCTGCTGGTTTGGCAGCTCCTCCGTTTCCGAGGGGTCCTTGTCCTGTGGGAAGTGCACAGCTGGCTTGGGATTTGGGCTGCTCTCAAAGAAACATCTGCTGGTTTTGTTTGTTCTTCTTCCAGTCCAGCTGTGTGAGGAGTGGGGATGGAGGGGCCGGGACCACAGCTCCCAGCACCTGGCAGCTGTGCCTGCTGAGCCCCTCTCGGGGGGCTGTGCTGCTCCCCCCACCCCAGACCCCCTACCTCAGTGTTCCCTGAGTTTTCACTGGCACACACTGTGTTAGGCTGCTTGGATATGCTGGGAATTGTCACACAACTGTTCTGGTGCTAGATTTGGGATGGGGGGTGAATGAACCTATTTGGTGATAACCAAAACCCTTCTCTGCTGGCTCCTTCTCTTTGGGGGCGACTGGAGGGGGCACAGGGAAGCCCAGCCCCCAGCATGGCCTTGGTGTCAGACAGACACACTGCTTCTCACCTCACCCCTTTCCATCTCCCCTCACAGTGCTCTTCCTGAGAAACCAGCACCATTCCAGTACCCTCCAGGCTGGCCACCAGTGCAGGAGCTGCCCCCATCCCTGCAGCCCCCCCCGCCTGGGGGGTGGCCAGTGCCCCCCAGCCTGCAGTGGGGCTGAGGTGGTGGCACCCCCAGAGCCTGCCTGGGGCTGCCTGGCTGCCCAGGAAAGGGACAGGATTATTTATACACACTTTTATTTCAATAAACCCTCCTCCTGCCCTCTGCAGCCTCTGTGTGTTGTGTTCTGCTCACCTGTGGGCTGAGCCTCTCCCCTGGTTCTCTCCCTGCCTCTGGAACAGGGATCTGTGCTCAGCAGAGCTCCAGCCCTGCTCAGGGGCTGTCTGTTGTCACCTGGGGCTGACATCCCCCATTTCCTGGGTAGGATCCATCCCCTGAGATCACTGCTGTCTGCTCTGCCTGCTCTCAGTCCAGCTCCATGCTGGGCTTTGTGGTCCAGGCTGGAGAAGGACCCAGGCTTTTAGAACTGATGGTTCATTTCCTCAGGTGTTTGTGCCATGTTTGTTCCTGATAAATTCATGGTGTGACCCTGCCTGGGTCCAGGTGCTGGAGCTCCCAATGGAGAGCCTGGGGAGCTTCCCTCAGCCCTGCTCCTGCTGTGCTGGAGGAGAGGGGCAAGGAGGGAAAATATCCCAAGGTTTCTCCACAGTGAGAGTTGGAGTCATCTCTCCTTGCTGATAAAGCATGGGGTGAGGGAGGCCCTTGGCTGTCTCAGGAAGGGAGCAGGGTGCTGCAGCTCCAGGGGCAAGGGGGAATCCTGTCCAGCAGCATCCTGGGAGGCAGCTCTGGTTTGTCCAGGAGGGCTGTGCCTGCTGCCAGAGCATTCCAGGTTTGGCTGGGCAGGGAGGTGATGGGTCCAGATTCATGAAGAGCACAGGCAGGAGCCAGCTGCCTGTGGCCAAATCCCTCTAGATCACTCCAGCAGGGCAGGGCTCCCACCTCGGGTGTGATGGCAAATTGTCACAGGAGTGTCAGCCCCATCCTGGGACGTGGCTCTGACAGGAGCAGGGACTGGATGTGACAATAGCCTGAAAATAGCCTTGGCTGGAGCCTGGATGAGCTCTAGGTCCAACTAGAGAATGTTTTTATCCTTCCAGGCAGGAGCCCTGGGCTTGCTGGAGAGCAGGAGCACAGGGCTTGGTCCTAGGATAGGATAAAGGATCTTCCTTGTCCAAGACATAAGAGCACCCAGGTGGCTCCTCTTTGGGAATGGATGGGAGTCCCTGGAGCAAGGGAACCGTGCCCCCAAGGAAATGGGAACCCCCCAGGGTCTGTGGATATTCCAGACGGGAGCTGGGCCTGCTCTCTCCAAGCTTGGATGTGCATCCCTATGCTCCAGCCTGGCACAGGGGGAGAGTGCTGGGGAATGTAGAGAGGCTCCACTGACTGGGGGGACAGTGACTGCTCTGCTGGTGACAGCCAGGACATGCTCCTGGACACCTTCCGAGGCCACCAGCACCAGCAGATCAAGGAACTCCCTCCCCAGTCCCTTCCATGGATTTTTTTCCCAGCCAACATCACAATCCTTTCCTGTTCTCATGTTGATTGGAGCTGTGCTTGGATCAGCCCCCAAGCTTGTCCCTGCTCAGTGTGCTCCTGGTGGGTTTTCCAGCTGATCCAGAAGGGGTTGTTCTACCCAACACTCCCAAACTTCAGGGCTCCCCAGATCCAGCTTAAATCAGATAAGAGTTCTCTGGGCAAGCTGTGGAACCCAACTGTAAATGAAAATTCTGGTGTAAAACACAACAGCCGTAGCCTTTCCATGCTCTTCCTTGCTCCCAAGGAGTTGAGCTGCTCTGGAAGCAGAAATTCCCAATAAATGCTGAAAGGCAAGAGCAGGAGCATTCCCTGCAGAACTCCAGCCTGTCCAGGGGCAGGTGAGAGGGGCTGGCAAGGGGGATTCATTAAAATTGGGCTTTTCTCACCAAAAACTGCAGGATGTGTGGCCAACAAGCCAAGCCCAGCATCACCTGCAGGATGTCCTGGATTCATGGAGCTGTGTAACTCCCGGGGGTGGAGGAGGCTGGGAGTTGCAGGGTTTGTGGGGTGTGTGTTCCAGGGGGTGGCAGGAGGTGTGACAGTGCCATGGATCACCGGGGTGGGACACAGCTGCTGTGGGCTCATCCACGGGAAAAGGCTGTGGGAGGAGGACACCAAAGCAGGATGGGGCTGTGGCTCCTTCCCACAGGGATGGCTGGTACCTGATCCCAGGGGATGCTGCAGGGATGGACTCACTGTCCCCGGGGTGGGCTGGAGGAGCTGCTGCCCAATAGTGAAGCCCGAGGCAAAGTGCCTTTGCTGGAGCAAGAGCCGGAGTAATTTATCGGGAAGCTTTTAGGGAAATGAGCGGCTGCTGGGCCCCTGCCAAGTGCAGCCCCGCTGGGCTCTGCCCGTGTCCTCTGGCAGCTCTTGCTGGGAGAGGGGGGACGGGATGTGGACTGGGGTGAGGACAGGACAGAGAGAGGGATGGAAAAAGGGGTTGGAATTGGGGTAGAGATACCCCAATAGGGGTAGAGATAGGGTCAAGGATGGGGATTGGGGGAGGGGGGAGGGCGCAGGGATGGAAATAAGCGTGGGAATGGGAATGGGAATGGGAATGGGAATGGGAATGGGAATGGGAATGGGAATGGGAATGGGAATGGGAATGGGAATGGGGAGCAGTCAGGGATGAGGATGGGACAGGGATGGGGAGGAGATGGGGATGGAGATAGGGTGAGGATGGGAAAAGAATAGAGAGAGGACTGGAAATAAGGATGGGAAAGGGACTGAGGATGGGGTTGGGGATGGAGGCAGAGCTTGGGACAGAGATGGGAACAGCACCAAGGCAGGGATGGAGCAAAGCCCATCCCACACTTCTTGCAGCACAAGAGAGAGGAACAACCATTTCCAACTTCTTCCCTTCCTATCCCAAACACTTCCCAGACGTATGGAATTGCAGCCCTGCAACCCCCACTGGGTTTGCTGCCACTTTTGCTACATTGTACATTGCTGCATTGTACATTGCTTTTGGACATTGCTACATTGTTCCCCACGTCCCGGGAACCTGTGCAGGGTCCTGCTCCCTCCCACCTCCCCTCACTCGCGGCAGCCCCCACCTCCCGGCACATTCCCTTTGTTTTTCCCTTTCCTGGCGGTCCCTTAATTGAATTATCCCGGAGCATCTCTGTTGCAGCAGCCGCAGTGATCCGTCGCCGCTGCGGCAGAGCAGGGACGCGAGGCTGGGACCCCGCTCCTGCATCCCGCCTGCTCCGGCTCCGGGAGCTGCCATTCCAAAGCTGCCCCGAGAAATCCGTTCTGCCGATTCCCATTAAAATTAATTGAGCAGCTTCGAAACGCTGAGCTTGGGGGATGGCGTTATTCCTTTTATCTAATTTTTTCTTTTACGTTATTGTATTTTCTGGCAAATTAAATTGTCCTCGGTTTGGTTTTTTTTTTTTTTTGTTTTTTTTTTTTTTTTTTTTTTTTCTTCTTCTCTTATGTTTATTCACAGTGTCTATAATAGACCTGGTTAAAAATAAATATATATATATACACACATGTCTCTGAAGCCACGTGGCTCCTTTGGAAATGCCAGTCCATAAAAAAATCCAAACTTTCTGCGGGGAGATGGATGAAATTTCATTAGGGATGCGGAGCCTCCCGCACTCTGCGAGGCAGCTGGAATGATTTTATTGCCGTGGAGCACTTCCCATTTCCATTTCTCATCTGGACGTTCGCTTCAATTTGTTTGATAAATTAAAGGAGATCAAAGAAAGACCCCACCCAAACCCCAAATCAATGAAATGCCACCGATTCCTCCTGGCGTCCCACAAATGGGGTGTCCTCTCCGTGGTGCTGCAGGGTGGGAATTCCCATGCAAGGAAATGCGTTTTCTCCATGGAAACAGCCAGGGAGGTGAAGGTGGGGATGTCCCAGCCCCAGTGTCCTGGGATGGGCTCCTCCAGCCCCGTTCCCAGTGGGAAGTGCCCCATACTGGGGGAGCAGCAGCTTTGCCTGATTCTCTGCCAGCCCCAAGCACTTCCCTGTTTTTATTTATTCCTTTAATCACTTTGCCATTAAAAATGCATCGCTGGGGGCTCGGGGAGGGTGATCCATTAGGTGGGAATGGGCTCCCACAACACACAGATGTGAGGCTGTGAGATTTCCAATGTCCCTCAGCCTGGGGGGCTGACACCGGGGCCAGGCCCCAGTGGTGTAAATCAGGAGTAACAGGGTGCTTGCTCCCTGCCACCAGCCTTGGGGCAGGATCCCCAGCTTGGCCCAGGAATTGTGACTCTGTGGAGCCTCTCTGAGTGCCCCAGACAGATCCTGGTTCCTGCTGGAATTACTGTAAATGCAGGTGAAAGCACTTCTGGGAAGGGGCTTGGGCTGAGCATCCTCTGCATCGAGGCAAAGGGGAGTGAAACATTCATCAAACCAAACATAAAATATCAGGGCACGAGACATGGAGAGGGGGATAAAACCACTGGGATCCATGGGGAAAGGCAGGACCTATAGCAGGATCCACAGCACGAGTGGGAGCTGCTAGGAAGGAGCCAGGTCCCACTACCCCAAAGTTTAGGGACGCTCCAGCCCCCACAGTCCTGGGGGTCACAGCCCCCCAACCACCTCCCGTTTCAGGAGCACTCAACAGCACCCACGGGTGCTCCCAGGGCCCATCACCCTCCACCCCAGCATCTCCAGGAGCCCCCGCAGCCCAGAGCACTTCAGAAATCCCAGTTTTATTTCAGATCGGAAACAACCAACCAGGAAGAACAAAAACAAAAACAAAAAACGAGAACAAAAACACCACCCCAAAACCCCCCAAAAACTCCAAAGAATGAGAAACGGCCCCAAATCCGAACCAGTCCGTGCCCAGGTGGGTGCTACATACAGGCTGGGGGGTTCCGGGGCGGGCGGGGCTCCCCGGCCTCGGGGTCGCTCCGGCTCTTCCCAAGGGGGGTCGGCTCAAAGTGCATCAAGCAGGAGGTCAGGAATGTCCCCGCACCGGGCAGGTGGGGAAACCGAGGCACGGCACGGGGCCGGGACGGGACGGGACGGGGCGGGGACAGGGAATTTGGGGAGGGGTGGAATCCAGCCCTTGGCAGCCAAGTCCATGCAAACGCTCCCGGCTCTAGGAACCATCTCAGGCGCGTGTATTGCTTAGGGGATGATTTGGTTTATCCTAAATATGAGCTCTAAACGCTAGATCGGAGAATCCGACGGGATCCACCGCGGGAGGGGCCGCCGGCCCGGCGCGGGGAGGGGGCTCACGGGGCTCCATGCACGTCACATGCACTCACGGGTCGGTTTTTTGTCTGGCGAGGGGGGGTCGGTGTGTCGGTGTCGGTACCAAAGTCTCCGTCCTCTGCCAACAGCAGCGACGGCAGCGCCCGGCACGGCGGGGCCCCGGCGCGGCTCTGTCCCCTCGGCTGCCCCCCTCCCGGGGGGGGTCACGTCTCTGGGCCACAGATGGATGTACATAGAGATATTTATAGATATTTATAGGTGTCTCCTCCTCGCTGTCGCTGCGGGTCCCCGGCGGCGGGGGCACCCCGTTACTTCATCCCGCTGCGCAGCACCTGGTTGGCGGCGATGAGCATCACGCTGATGATGAAGGCGATGGCGAAGGCGCAGATGAGGCTCTTCCGCACGCAGGTCTGGCGGATCTGCTGGCTGGAGCAGGCTGGGGGTGGGACAAACACCGAGTTACCCCAATCCCAAATACACTCTCCTTGTACTAAGGGTAACCAGTGCTATCCCCACGGTTTGGCATTCCCCGTGGGAGGGGTTTGGCATCCCCGCGGCTTTTGGCATTCCCGGCGCCCGGCACTCACTCTCCACGTCGACAGGGCACTCCTCGGCCGTGCCCATGTGGCTCTCCTCCTCTGTCATGATGATGTTCTCGATGTCCTTCATGGACAGGTGCTCGCAGAAGGTGTCGTACAGCAGCCGCTTCAGCTCGTCCACCGTCAGCTTCTGCATGTCACACTGCCAGGGGGCTTGGGGTGACCCCACAGCCACAGCACGGGGGGCTCCGGGGTCCCCCAGAACTTTTGGATGTGGTGGTTTGGGTGGATCACCCTGGAATTGTCTGGGAAAGGCCTGGTGTCCTGGTGACCCCCAGCAGAGCGAGGGGCACCCAGAGGGTGCTGGCACCAAATGTGGCCCATTTGTGACGGGGCACAGGAGCTGAGGGAGTGCACCCTGACACTGATCCTGAACCTCATCCTCATCCTGATCCTGATCCTGACTCTGACCCCAGTCCTGACCTTGACCCCAATTCTGACCCTGAACCTGTTCCTGACCCCAGTCCTGACCTTGGCCCTCATCCTAACCCTGACTCCGACCCAAACCCTGATCCTGAACCTAGCCCTAACCCCGACCCTTAAACCAGTGCTGACCCTAAGGCTTATACTAACCCTAAACTGGTGCCTGAGCTTGACCCTAATATTAAACCTAATCCTGACTCTTAAACCAACCCCAGCCTCATCCTTGACCCAGAGCCTGACTTTCACCCTCAGCCCAGCCCCACTTCCAGCCTTGACCCTCATCCTATCCCTGATCCCAACCCCAACCTTGGCTCTGACCCCGAGCCTTCCCTGGTGCTCTCAGTGCAGGTTCTGGGGTGCTGCCCCTGGGAGGGGGCTGGGGGTGTCCCATGGGGGCTGGGGGTGTGCCTACATTGCCATGGGGGCTGGGGGTGTCCCTGTGTTCCTGTGGGGACTGGGGTTGTCCCTACACTCCCATGAGGGCTGGGAGTGTCTCTATGTTCCTGCGGGGGCTGGGGGTGTCCCTACATTTCCAGGGGGGCTGGGGGTGTCCCTACATTCCTGGCAGGGCTGGGGTTGTCCCTACATTCCCATGAGGGCTGGGAGTGTCCCTATGTTCCTGTGGGAGCTGAGGGTGTCCCTATGTTCCTGTGGGTGTCCCTACATTCCCGGGAAGTCTGGGGCTGTCCCTACCTTCCAGAACACGGTGTCGAAGTCGGTGCCGTGGAACTTCTCTGGGATGCCTGAAGTGGAGAGCTTGGGCCCCAGTAATGTCACAAACTCCTCAAAGTCCACCTGCCCATCACCTGTGGGACACAGAGGTGGCTGTCACCCTCTGCCTGGCCATGGGGACACATGGGACACTCCCCCTCCCAGGAGGGGCCCCATGGGTGGTCACAGGCCCCCCCAAATCAGTTGGGAACCCCAGGATCAGCTGGGAACCTCCAGCAAATTTAGGGAACTTCCAGCTTTGGCCAGGATGCCCAACATTGGATGGGGTCCCCAGTGCCAACCAGGGTCCCAGGGCACACTGGGGACACCCAGTGTGGGCTGGGGACACCTTAATACCACCCAGTCCCCCCACAATGTGATCTGGGACCCCAGTGCTGGCTGGGGAAACCAAACATCATCCAGGACATAAACATGAGCTGGACCCCAGTTCCAGCTGGGACCTCAATCTGGAGGCCTCCCAAGGCTAACTGGGGACCACAACTGTTGGCTGAGGACCCCCAAAACCAACCAGGGACTCCAACACTGGGTGGGGACCTCCAACAAAATTTGGTACCCCCAACACCAGCTGGGATGGCAGCACTGAGCGGGGTCCCCAGTGCTGGCTGGGACTCTTACTGCCATGTAGGGACCCCCAGTGTTGGCTGGGGACCCCCAGCACCATCTGGGGACCCCCAATGCCATTTGGGCCCCCTTTCAATGGGACCTGGGGACACCCAGTGTCATCTGAAGCCCCCAGTACTGGTTGGGGAAGCCCAACACTATCCAGGAATCTGAACAACGGTTGGACCCTGAATTCCAGCTGGGAGCCCAATTCCAGCAGGGACCCTGGGGGTGGCTGTGACCCCGGTGGTGGCTGTGACCCTGGGGGTGCTTGGTGGCCATCCTGGCCGTGTCCCCAGGCAGTGGGGGACGCTGCCGTGGGGCTGTCAGGGCAGCACTAACGATGAATAATGAGGGGAGCGGCGCCTTGGCAGCGCTGCCGGAAAGGCTTTTAAATGGGGGAGAAAAGGAAAAGCAATAAATTAAGGAGCTCTTTCAAGTCCCGATGGGCGAGGGAGGGGTGGGGACAGGGCCACGGTGGCAGTGAGCGCTGGAAGGTGATGGGTGATGGGTGTTGAGGACACGACCCAGGGTGCAGGATCCACCCCTGGGTGCGGTCCAGCCTCGGCAGCGCGGTCCCAGCAGGTTTAACGATCCCACAAGCATCCAGGATCCCTAAATCTTCCCAAACAAAGCTGCAGTGGCAATGACGATGATGGATGAGCGGGAGGCTGCAGTGAGAGGCAGAGCCTGGGTCAGGCTCATCTCACACCCCGTGTCGTGTCCAGCATGAGGGGTGGAAATACGGGAGAATTGTGTGTTTCTCCCAGCTGCGGGTCCCGTCCCTGTCCCCACCCCGGGCTGCCGGGTCCTACCGTCCATGTCGAGGCGCTGGATGATGACCTCGAGCTCCACCTCGTTGGGCATGTACCCCAGGGAGCGCATGGCCGTGCCCAGCTCCTGCTTGGAGATGAACCCGTTGCCATCGCGGTCGAACACCTTGAAGGCTTCCCGGATCTCTGTGGGGGGAGCAGGAATGAGTCCGGCTGAGCTTTACACTCCAGCACCCACAGAACCCCTGTGGGGATCCCACCCGCCCCTCCGACCACCCCAGAGGGGTCCGACCTCCCCAAAAGACCCCAATATCTGCTCCAATTCCTGTCCTGCGCTGTCCGCACCCACCCTGCCCTTTCTGCTGCCACAGCCGAAACCGCGGCGTTCTGCCCTAAAAATGCCTCCCTCGGATGTGCCTGAGCTTGGGGTGCCACCCGCTGGGCGCTGCAGCTGGGGGCATCCCCTCGGTGCTGCAGCATCCAGGGAGCATTCCTGATGATCCATGGGGGGCTGGGGACTGTCCCCATCCCAGGGTCCCGGGATCATGGGGTGGGATTGTGCCCCAGCCCATGGTCTTAGGTTGGCTCTGTGCCCCCATCCTGGGCTCCAGAAGTGGGTGCTGGAGCTGGGACACACTTCACCCCCCAAAAAAATCCCAAATCTTGATGAAATTGCTGCAGTGTTCAGCCCTGTTCAGTGCAGAGGAGGATGAAGTGGGAGGTTTGGGGGTTTCTGGCTCAAAATGAACCCCTGGGATGTGGGGGAAGATCCCTGTAGGGTGGCAGGGAGATGCTGCAGGGAAACTGAGGCACGGCCTGAGTCCATTGACTCCATCCACCTCCTGCTGCACTCAGGACTCTGCTCCTTTTTGGGGCAGTTTCTGACTTTTTGATGCCACCTGATGTGCAAACCAGGCTGATAGAAAAGAAGAACGTGGGGATTTGTACTGCAGGAAGTACAATGTACAGTGGGAAGTCAGGCCAGGGTGTTGGTGCCTCTTCCTTCTCCCTGTGGCTGCCAGGGAGATTTGTGCTGGAGGATCCCAGCAGGAGTAATGGGCCGTGAACTTTGGGTTTGGGGGAAAAAACCCATATTGGGTCACAGTACTGATCCCAAGGGCTTGGGCACATCCCTGCCTGGATGGTGTCACATGGGTGATGTCTTCAAGGTGTTTTGGGGGAGTTTTGTGAGATTTTGGCCTGCCAGTCTGAGTTTCTCCATAGCCAGTGTCCCTGTCTGGGCAGGGAGATCCTCCAGCTTCTCCCTGTGCTCCTGGGGGGCCTCACTACACTCCAGGCATCCCTAAAATTCATCCTTCAAGGATGCTCCCCCCAAAGAGCTCCAAGGTGGCTCCTCTTTAGATGGTTTGGGGTGTTGGGGGACAGGCAAGGACACGTCCTGGCAGTGGCCAGAGGGAGGTCCTGGCTCCCCACTGAGCACCCCCTGCCCCAGCTGCACCCTGGCTCAGCTCAGCCCCAGTGTGAAGCCATGCCAGGATGTCACCAGTGTCCCCAAACCAGGGGGACAGGGGGAGGGAGGACCCCCTGGGTGTCTGGCACCTTGTGGGGACCACCTGGGGCTCCCAGCACTGACATCCATCCCTGCTGCCACAGGTGGGTGCTGAGGGGGGGGGGGACACCACACTGGGACCCCGGGGACTGGGTGAACTGGGACAACAGCCAGTGCAGGGACACGGGGACACCATGGAGGGGTGTGAGCACACACAGACACACAGACACAGAGACACACACAGACAGACAGACACACACAGACACACGCATAGACACAGAGACAGACACACGGACACACACACAGACACACTGACACATGCAGACAAACACACAGAGACAGACAAACACAGACAGACACACTGACACACACAGACAGACACACAGACAGACACCCCTGGCAGTGACACCAGACCTGTGTGTGCACGCACAGACACACATTCCCTATGGTGATGCTGTGCTGGTGTCACACACCAACACCTTGCAGGGATGTGCCCAGGTGTGCAGACACACACACAAACACACAAACACACACAAACACACACCCCTTGCACTGACACTGCGTGTGCACACACAAGGACACAACCAGAACCACGTCACAGTGATGCTGTACCTGTGTGTGCACACACAAATGTTGCAGTGATGCATGTGAGTGTGCAAATGCACCCCCAGCACCCTGGAGTGATGTGCTCATGCACACACACACACACGGGTGCACTCACAAGCCCCTTGCAGTGCTGTGCATGTGCGTGGGTGAAGCACACACTGACACCTTGCACAGATGCACTTTTGCACAAACACACAAACACCTTGCACTGAGGTACCCGTGTGTGTACACACACACTTTTCTTGCAGTGGTGCTGCACTTGTGCACACACATGGACACGCACAACCACCATGCAGTGGTGCTGCACCTGCATGTGCACACACCAACACACAGCACAGCTGCATCTGTGTGTGTACACACACACACTGATGCACACACAACCCCCCTGCAGTGACATCCCTGTGCCTGCACACCCACAGCCCCTTGCAGTGGTGCTGCTCTTGTGTGCGCACACGCATGGACACACACAACCACGTCACAGCAATGCTGTTCTCATGCACACAGACGCACAAACACCATGCCCAGCTGCACTTGTGCCTTCACACAGACACGAGCCCATTGCAGCAAAGTTGTGCTTGTGTTTGCACACACACACACACACACACACACACACCCCACCACGTTGCAGTGATGCTGAAGTTGTGCCCAGGCACACAAACACCCTCTGCAGCAGGGCTGTGCCTACGAGCCCGTCCTGCTGTGACGCCGTGCGTGTGCACACTGACACAAACACCTCCTGCAGCGAGGCTGTGCATGGGCACACACACGTGCTGCAGTGACACAAGCACTGGGACTGGCACACAGTGACACTGGCACAGCCACACGCACGGAGCCACCCTGCAGCGAGGCCATGCGTGTGCATACAGATGTGTGAGCACAGAGATGTGCCACATACAGATGTGTGTGAGCGCCCAGATGTGTGAGCACACCCACAGCACAGTGTGAAAGGGGTGTGCCATGCCTGTGCACACACACACAGAGCCCCTGCAGTGAGGCTGTGACAGGCACGTCAGCGCACACGCACGCCCTGCAGAGCTGCACACACACACACACACACACACACACACACAGAGCCCTTGCACACCAGTGTGAGCACCTGCTCGGGGCTCCCAAACGGATTTTGGGGTTCCCCCCATCCCCAGCCCAGTGGGTCCCTGCCTCAGTTTCCCCACGGGGATGCCGAGGGCTCCAGGTTTGATGCTGGGCCGAGGCTGCTCTTCCCAGGCAGAGTGTGGGGGGTCACCCCCGTGGCTCAGTTTCCCTCCCGGTGTTGGGTCTGGAGCCGGGGTTGCTGCACTCCTTTCCCCCAGGTTCCCCGGGGACACCCCGGATCTGGGCACCGTCGGTGCCCGTCCCGCCACCCCAGCAAACTTTTGGGGTGGAAAAAGCCATTCTGGCGGCGGCGAGCTGAGCTCGGCCCCTCTCATCGCACGGGTGGGCAGAGCCCCGCCGGCCGCTCCTCCCGGCCGGAGTCCGGTGACACCGGGACTGCGTGGAGCTGCCGTGACCCAGGGGGGTGACACGAGTGACAGCCACCCCTCGGGTCCCCGCGCCACCAGCCTCTGTCATATTATGACAGCGGGGAGGGGGTGACCCCCCCGCGCCGCGGAGGGGAAACCGGCCCCCCGCCACTATCGTCTGTCCCTGCTGTGTCATATTGCCACAACCCGGGGGCTCGGGACCCCCGCACGCCTCCCCGCTTCGGCTTTCCTCCTTCCCCTCCTCCTTCTCCTCCTCCTCCTCCTCCATCCATCCGCATCCCGCTCGCCCTCAGCTTCCCCACGGCGCCGGGGGAACGCGCACCCCGGCTACCCCACAGCCGCATCCCGCGGGATGGACTTCCCGGTCCCCAAAACCTCCTCACCCCACAATCCCACGGGACGCCCCCCTCATCCCCCCGATCCCCAGGCAACCCCCGCAGCCCCCCGAACCTGCTCACCCTCCAGCTCATCCTCGGGGATCTCCACGGGGCGCTGCTCGGCGAGGATGTTGGGGACGGTGTAGATCCCCCGGTACATCAACGCCGCCGTCACCGGGTGGAAAGGCATCTTCGGGGCTCCCCAAAACCCAAAGTTTAAACCCAAATCTCGTCGGGTAGAGGGGGAGCTCCCCCCGGTCGGTAGCGCCGGACGCTAAACACAAGTTGCCGGTACCCGCCGCCCCCCGCCCGGTACCCACCGGCCAGGGGGGGCCGGGGCGGGCCGGCGCTCCCCGTCCTCCGGGGCCGGCGGCGGGACGGGGCTGGCGGCCGAGCCCCTCACCGCGGAGTCAGGGCGCGGGGGGGGGCTCCGC
>JANPWX010000222.1:258929-292330 GCA_024734555.1 Trochalopteron elliotii
GAGGAAGGGGATGGGATGAAGATGAAAATGAGAGTGGGAGGAGGATGAGTATTGGGATGGGGATGATCCAGGGACAGGGATAGGATGGAGACAGGGTCGGAAATGGGATGAAATGGAATGAGGATGGGATAGGGACCCTTCACAGGAGTGGAGAGGGATGGAATAGGATGTGGATGGAGGTAGGATGGGGGTGGGGTTGGAGATGGGATGAGGATGTCCCGAAACCAAGGGAAAGCTGACAGGGATAAGGAAACCTTGTGGCTGGGGATGGTAAAAACCTGTGCTGGGTGCTCTCAAATCCCTCAGGACAACCCCGGGGACCTCCTGGCAGCCCGAGGGAGCTGGGATGGGGATTGGCACCACAGCATCCTCCAGACACTCACATCACTCTCCCGGGCACCGGGAGGGGACTTGAGCGCCCCAGGGGTGTCGTTGTGACATTTTAAAGTCACTGGCACCGAGCCCTCAAGGCGCCGGAGGCATCAATCTCCCGGGGCCGTGCTGTCAGGTGGGTATTTAGTGAAATGTTTCCTAAATGAACGCTTGATGGGAGAAGAGGGATGGCTGCAATGTTCCGAGCCACAAGGTGATCCCGGCCGCCGGCTGCCAGCTCCCGGAGCCCGCTGGAAACCCGGGAAGGGCAGCGGAGAGATAGACCCTGGGGAGGGGTCGGGAGCCTCCTCCCAGCACACCCGGCAGCAAATCCCACCCGCAATGGGGAAACACCGGGCACAGCTCCAGGCTGTGCGGGCGGGGAGGGAAGGGGGAATGGGAAAAGCTCCGAGAGCTCTGCTAAATTTGGGTTCTGGAGAGGGGAAATAGTCCTACCAGGGGAGGAGGCAGGAATTCTGCTTAGGGGTGATTTTTCCTTATGGAAGAATGGCAAAGATTGAGATGAGCCTGTTCTTAGCACCCCTCCCAGCCCGGGATGCTGAGGGCAGCGGTGACTCCGCTTGCTCCTGCCAGGAGATGGAGCAGGAAACAACTCCCAGAGATCTCAGACAAAGACCCTCAAGCTCATTAACAGCATCAGAGCCCATGTTTTGGACAGCACAGCCTGCCCAGGGAGGAGTGCCAGAGCACGGGGAAGGATCTGGGGTTTTCAAAAGGAACGGTGGTGGCTCCTGGAGGGAATTTTGCCTCTGGGACACCGGGCGTGGCTCTGCTCCCATCTGCTCTGATGCAGAGAGACATCAGCTCCATCTCTCCAGGATGCTGTGACCTGTTGCAGTGGGATGCCCTGTGATGCCAGAATCTGGTGGTACCCAGTGCCAGAACAGCCAGAGAGGGACAGCAGGCACATCCCTGCAAAGCTGTGGCAGGGAAATTTTTCAAGGGAAATATTTCAGGGGAAATATAGGTTGGATGTTAGGAAGAAATTTTTCATGGAAAGAGTGATTAAATACTGGAATAATCTGCCCGGGGGTGGAGTCACCATCCTTGGACGTGTTTAAAAGAAGGCTGGATGTGGCACTTGATGCCATGGTCTGGTTCAGGTGTCAGGGCTGGGTTGGACTTGATGATCTTGAAGGTCCCTTCCAACCTGCACATTCTGTGATTCTGTAATGCCCAGTGTCCCTGTGGCCGAGCAGAAGGTGACAGCATTGGGACTCCAATGCTCCGGCTCTGACCCCAGGGCAGGGATGGCAGCACGGCCCTGCCTGGTCCTGCACCCCACCAGGATGGCACACCCATCACACCTCGCCCAAAAAACTCGGCTCCAGGGATTCACTCTCTGCTCACTGGAGCAGCTCCACATCCATTTGATTCCACAAGGTCCATGTATTATCCCTTCCTGAGGCTGAGGGGCAGCTCCAGTCCCAGTCAGGGATTTCAGCTCAGCAGCTGAGGCTTCTCTGCACGATAAATCCCTGATTAACCCGGCAAAACACCCAGAGCTTGCCAGGTCTCCATGGGGAGCGGGGTGGCCCTGGGTGCCCATCCCCATTGAGGCTGCATCTCCTCTCCCTTCTCCCTCTTAAATTCATTTCCCTCCCCTTTTTTCTCCCTGGAAGACAAGGGTGTGCCAGCCATCAGTTGGGATGGATGGGACGGTGGGGATGGATGGATGGATGGATGGATGGATGGATGGATGGATGGATGGATGGATGGATGGATGGATGGATGGATGGATGGATGGGGACAGCAGGGACAGTGCCAGGCTGGCAGCTGTCAGCCAGGAGGAATGAGGTTCCCATGTCCTCAAAGCACTGTCCAAAGCCAGCAGGATCCAGCTGACTGTGACCCCTGGGGAAAGTGTTTTACCTCCTCACCTTCCCAGGCCAGTGGGTGCCCTGAGCACCCTGGGGTGCTTGTGGGCAGGGCTGGGGTGTCCCATGGGCTGCTCCCCCAAACCCCACCCCAATGTGGGTGGGCAGAGGGTGACCCTGCAGAGCCACCCACAACCCTGGGGTGCCCTGCTCCCCCCAACTCCAGCCTGTCCCTGTGGTGGCCCATGGCCAGGTGCCACCATGCCACACTGTGTCCTTGTGCTCACACCCTTCCCTCATGCACACACCTCCCAACACAAACAGGAGCCCCCAGCCCTGCCTGGGGCTTTGCCAGTGTTCCCCTGTCCCCACAGTGAACCCCTCCCTTGTCCCCCAGGGCCAGGGAGCACCTCGGGGTGCAGGGGGACACCGGGGACATGGGGCAGCAGCCCACGGCTGTGCAGAGGTCACAGCAGCAGCCCCTGAACTGCACAGCCAGGGCAGAGCCATCCCTGCCTCAGTTTCCCCATCCATCCCCGCCTCAGTTTCCCCATCCATCCCCTCTGCCCATTCCAAGCTCTTTTCCTGAAGGATTTGCTGGTCAAAGCTGTGCATGTTTTGGGTGGGCTCTGAACGAGCACCCTGACCCCCCTCCAAGGCTGCTGGCCCCAGACTTGTCACCCACAGGTCACCCTGTTTTCCCTCTGTCCCTTTCATCCCCAGCTCTCAATGTTTTATTTTATTTTTGAGAGTATTTAATGGTTTGGAAGTGAGATAATGTGAGTTGAGGAGGCTTTGGGAGCCCCCAAAGTGAAGAACTACTGCCAAAGCACTCAGGTGCTGCCTGGGATTGGCCAAATCCCCAATTTCCTTCCTCAGGAAGCCATGGCTGGGAAAGGGGCTGGGAGAGGTACATGACAAAGGCTTTTTGATGGTTTCTTTTCCTTGAGCAAAGGCAGCTCACACCAACCCACACCCACAGCTCCTGTTGAGTTCAGTTTGCTAAAAAGGGAAAAAATCAGGGTGAAACTTCCTTTGACAGGAGAGAAATGGTCTGGGGTGTGCCAGGGAGGGCAGGCAGGGAGGTGGCACTGGGCTGGGAGTGTGAGAGGCAACACTGGGGGTGTGCAAACCTCTGAGAGTGCAAGGCTGGGCGTGTGGAAGGCTGGGAGTGTGCAGTGTTTTGTGCTGAGCCCCTGGAACAACAGGGACCTCTGTGCCAGGGGTGGATCCATGCAGGATCCATTCCTGGCTTCACTTGATGCATCCTCAGTGCATCCACCCCAGCACATCCCATCCCAGCACATCCATCCCTGCACATCCCATCCCATCCCAGCACATCCATCCCTCACATCCCATCCCTGCACATCCCAGCACATCCCTGCACATCCATCTCAGCACCTTCATCCCATCCCATCCCATCCCAGCACATCCCAGCACATCCCAGCACATCCCAGCACATCCATCCCTCCACATCCCATCCCCGGTACATTCCCCATTTATCCCCCCTGCCCTGTGCTGGAAAAAGCTCCTCTGGATTAATTTCCGGATGCAGGAGGTGCAGGTGACACACCAGTTGAATTCCTGTCACCGGAGGCCACGTGGGAAATCAGGTCACCCTCCACATCCCTCACCGGCTGCCTTCAGCCTCCCTAAAATTCCCGTGGGCATCCCACTGGCATCCCTCTGCCAAAAGAAACCCCGCCCCGCCCCCCTCAGCTCCGCTTAAACAACAAAAACCGGAAAAAATCCCCCAGCCCACCCGCGGGGACAAGCTCTGGCCAGAAGCTCCGCTGAATCTCCCGGGATTTTGCTGCCGGAGAGAAGATGAAAAGCTCATCCATCGCCGATCCCGGCGGGGCCGCGGGGCCGGGAACAGCCCCGAGGGTCGGGGCTCGCTGGGCTGGGCCGGTTTCATCCGTGATTAATTATAAAATTGAGGTCAATGCAGCACATCCTTTATTTATTCCAGGCAGGATGGGATTAGGAAGCATCAGGGATGGCAAACACCGGGTTCAGCCCCTCCGGGCACCCCAAACCCCTCTTTCCTCAAGGAGGGATGAAAAGAGGCCCGAGGGAGCGGGCACAGCAGGACCCTGGAGCCCTCCCGACCCCGCGGGAGCTGCCGGAGGGATCCCGGCACTGCAGCTGCGCTTCCCATTAATCCCGGCACCGCTAACTGCGGCAGCCGGGCTCCGAGCAGCTTTTCCGAAAGACAAAAAAAAAGCAAAGAAGCCTCAGCTCCCCTCCTAGTGCTGTGAATTTTTATTAAAACAAGAGAAAACAGTTATTCCTTCGGAGTACAACAGTCCAGGCAGTGGGAAAGCGGCTGTGCCAGGCCACAGCCATCCGAACTGCAGCCACGTGCGGGGAATCGATCCCAGCGTTTAAATAAACACGGTTGGGATGGGATTTACCCCACGCCAAGCCCCGCGCTGAGCCTCCGGTGGGGCTGTGGGTCAGGTGAGGTCGTGAGAAGGAGGAACTGGGGGTCCTGAGGGGATGTAGAGGGATCCCCGGGGCAGCACTGGCTCTGCTGGAGGGTAAACGCAGCTGGAAGAGGATTCCACCCGAGAGGGGCGCAGGATTTGGGACGGAGACAGGAAGGGAAAGTCAGGGCATCCCTGTTCCCGCCCGCGGGGGGTCAGAGCAAAGGCACCCGCGATGGGACAGGCAGGAGCAGGCGGCCCCGGGCCCAGCCCGGGATAGCGGCATTCCCGGGGGGCTCGGAGGGGCCGGGATGCCCCGGGATCCAGGGAAAGCCCAGCCCGGAGCCCCTGGATCCCCCCAGCGTGAAGCT
Organism: Trochalopteron elliotii; assembly: GCA_024734555.1. NCBI lineage: Eukaryota > Metazoa > Chordata > Aves > Passeriformes > Leiothrichidae > Trochalopteron > Trochalopteron elliotii. The sequence goes on from JANPWX010000222.1 coordinate 263,940, forward strand.
GCCCAAGGTTTGTCACAGTTTGCAGGAACAATAAGGTTTCATTTGGTTGGCACTAGCTGTTCTCCTGCTCCCTGTTCCCAGCAGGGAGGAGGAGGAGCCCTTCCTCCCGCCTCCTCTCCCCAGGGAAGCAGCCCAGGATCCACCCCAGCCCCAGGTCGCTGTCCTCCCGCTCTCTGCTCCTCTCCCACCCCAGCGGGCGCCGGGAGAGCCAGCGCGACGTTCCTGATTTACAGCACTCCACTGGAACATGCTCGGGATCCTAATGGAGCTGCCGGCACCGCCGCCTGCGCGGGGCTCCGGGAGCGGAGCAGGGCCGACACGTGGAATTCCAGAGCGGCACCAGGGGCTCCGGGCTGACACACAGAGCTCCGGGGCCGGCAGAAGGCAATCCAGAGGGGGACAACCCCCCTCTGCTGGCTGCCGGGGTGGGGAGGCACAGCCACAGCCCTGACCCGGCTCCAGGGAAAAGCCTGGAGGGCCGAGCCTGGAAGCAATGCTAGAAAAATAAGGGAAAAAATGCTGGAAAACTCAGGAAAACGAAGTGTCAGGAGGAGGATGAACGGCTGCTAAGCTAGTTCCGTGGGCAGCCGAGTCCGTGGGTGTGGCAGAGGCCGGAGCAGCCAGTTCCGGCGGGGTCTGGGACGATCCCTCTGGGAGCCCCCGGCTCCGGCCGGCGGGAGGCGCTGGGAAGCAGCAGCGGTGCGGAGCAGTTGTTTCCTAGAGCTCCTCGAAGAAGGCCACGCGGGACTTGGTGCTCTGTAGGGTGAGCTGGAAGAGAGCAGAGCGGGATTAGGGGTCACCCCAAACTCCCACAGGGCACCCCCAGGGGAGCTGCTGCCTGTATCCCTGCGAAAACACCAGGGAATATCCGAGCCCAGGGGTTGCAGAAGCCAGGGGTCGTGCAGCCCCCACCACAGCAAGCACAGCCCGAGGGGAAGCAGGGGCAGAGACTCCATCAAGGTCATCGGCATGGCTGAGGCTTCCAGGATGTGGAATTCATGGGAGACTGGATCCAAGGAGCCAGCCCTGGGGCCCCTGACAAGGAGGGCATACAGGGGCTCTTGGGAAGCTGGAGGAGGAACACCTCAATGAGCTGAGGGAGAACCCACAACTCCAACAGCCACCAGACATGTGTCCCCTCTGTCACCAAACGGGGCCCAGCCTCTCCCTGCTCACATCCAAGCCCATCCCATGGTGTGATCCATGCAGCCGCCCTGGGATCTCATCCCATCCCACCCCGCCCCATCCGTTCTGCCAGAGGTCGGAGCTGGAGAGCCCTCACTCCCAGGACTGTCCTTGCAGGCTCCGCAGGACTTGGAAACCCTTGGAAAGCTTTCCACAACCATCCCAAAATAATTCCCTATGGAGCAGCCGTGAGCCCGTCTGCTAACGGGCCAAAGAAGGGGAAAGAAATCCTCAGCGGCGGGGAAGAAATCCCAGGATTTACAGACAAGCACCCAATGGAGAGCAGCGCGAGGAGCGCCACCTTCCAGGCAGCTGCTGGATCACCGGGAGTTTGCCAAAGCAGCCGGCTAATTGCCAGGGCTTCGTTTCAGCTGGATTAAGCACGGTGCCTTCCGCCGGGAATGCCGGTTTTGCTGAAACAGGAATCCTGGGATCACCTTACAGTGAGTTAAGCCCCTCAACGGAGCTGTCAGGCGCTTTCCCCCCTCCCTGCCTCTCCCCCATGGCTTTTCCTCAGTAATTCCTTCACAGCTCTAATGCCAGTCGGAAAAAAAATCTGTATTGCAGAGGAAATTTCTGCAAGGGCTTAATAATCTTTCTTGGCAGCAGCTCCTGGGCCAGGGCTGGCTCTCTTCCTCCTCAGCATCCCCCTGGCTGCTCCAGTGTCCCCTCCTGAGCTGGCTGGAAGGTGGGTGAGGTGGAACAGGGATTCTGTGTGCTACAGGCAACATTTTTCCTAAGGCTGGAGAGGGGAAAAAAACACAAGGAGCAGAGAGGCCCAGGCTGCTGCCAGACCCACTGCTGGGGCCATCTGACAAGAAGCTCCATTCCTGAAATTGTTACAGTGCCTTAAGGGTCCAAAACAGCTGGAGAAGGACTTGGGACAAGGTCTACAGCAACAGGGTAAGGGGCTTGTGCCAGAGGGCAGGGCTGGATGGGATATTGGACAGGAATTGTTCCCTGGCAGGGTGGGCAGGCCCTGGCACAGGGTGCCCAGAGCAGCTGTGGCTGTCCCTGGATCCCTGGCAGTGTCCAAGGCCAGGTTGGACATTGGGGCTTGGAGCAGCCTGGGACAGTGGAAGGTGTTCCTGCCCACGGCACGGGTTAGAATGAGATTAGCTTCAATGTCCCTCCCAACACAAAACATTCCATGATTCCATGATCTACCTGTCCTCCATCTCCTTCCCAAGGCTGTCCCTCCATCCCATCCATTCTCCCAGCCCACAGGAGCTCATTCCCTCCCAGCAGGGCAGGGGAGCTGCCTGCAGGATCCCCATGGCAAAGCCAGTGCTCTGCTGGCAGGAGGAACAGAGTCAGCTGCAGCCCCTGAGGGAGCACAGGGAAGATGTTTCCCTCAGGCTTATCAAGGAATCCAACTGTTTCAAGCCTGGCTCTCTGCCTGTAGCTACACACAGCTCTCCACTACCCCCCCACAGGTTTTGGGGGTCCTGGGGTACCCCAAGGGCAGTCTGAGCCCCAAGCTGTGCCTGCCTCAGCCAAGAGATTTGGGAAGCAGGTGGAGGCAGAGCTCTGGAGCATCCACCACAGGGACAGGGAGAAAGAGAGATGCAGCCCTGCTCCTTTGCTGGATGCTTTCATACACAACATCCAAAAGCTCCTAGAGAGGCTCAAGGGCACTTTTTTTACCTATCCGGGGAATCTGAGGCACGGGAAGAGCAGTCACACAGGGAGTCAGAGCAAAGGTGGGTCTTGAGGAGATGGGACCCCATGGAGAGGAGTGAGCACAGACTTCCCAAGAGGACCATGCCCTGTGGGTCACTGGCTCCCAGCAGTGGCCAGATTTTGGCACCTGAACGGCAAATACCACAGGGATTCCTCCCTGGGAGGGTGGGCAGGCCCTGGCACAGGGTGCCCAGAGCAGCTGTGGCTGCCCCTGGATCCCTGGCAGTGTCCAAGGCCAGGCTGGGCATTGGGGCTTGGAGCAGCCTGGGACAGTGGGAGGCATCCCTGCCCATGGCAGGGGTGGCACTGGATGGGTTTTAAGCTCCCTTCCAGTGAGGACCAGGACCAGGCTTGGGGCTGCCCAGCAGCTCCAGGCAGTTGCCTCCTCACACCCAACTGCAGCCAGGCACAGGAATCACCTGAGAGGAAATCAGGGCTGCTCCTCACTGCGCCCCAACTCTCCACTGCCTGTGCCAGCTGGGAAAACTCTCCCCTGCCCTTTTCCCTTCTTTTATTGTTGTTTTCCTCACTGTGGAGTGCAGGCAGGGCTATCCTTGCTCCCCCTGGGAGCACCACATGGACCAGCCCTGAGGGAAGAGCCCAGGGGAGCTCTGGGGCCATCCTGACTCATCCCAGCGGGCGCCTTGAGGGCTGCAGGAGCCTGTGGGCACAGGGAGCTTTCTGCAGGCAAATCCCACTCCCTCAACTGCTTTTCCTTTCTTTTCTGCATTGGGATGTGAAAGCAAAGAGGAGAGCACCACCCTGTGCTGGCCTCTCCATCATTTGTTGTGGGGAATGCCTCCAACACCTCGAAAAACTCTCCGCAGTCTCTGCATCCCCTTTTCATGGCCAGGCAAGGAGAAATAAATATCCCTCCCCGTAGCGTAACGCTGTGCAGGGTGATTAAGAGGGAGTTACATCCTCGTCAGTGCGGAGAAAAGGAAAAAAAAAATTGATTTACAAGCAGTATTATGATAATCTCCTTCCTGCAGGAGGGAGGGTGGGCTCCCGATGCTCTACCAGAGCCATCAAGGAAAATTTAGAGGGAGAGAGAGGCAGCGCAATTAAGCGGCCTGAGCTCAGATGAATCAAGATCTGAGGAAGGGAAGAGAGGGAAGAGTCCTGCTCCCTGCATTCCTGTGCTGGGCTCCTCTGAGCCTTGCTGCTACCCAGGGCTGCCGGACTGATTTGATTTAGGAAACACAAACAAACCAAAGCAACCCAATAAGAGCCAGGCACAGTGGTTTGGAGCAGGTAACCCAATAACTGCAGGCACAGCACTGCTGGGGCTGGGAAAACACAATCCAGGGAAAACCCCCCAAGGCTCCTGTGAGCAGCCAGGGCCACCCCCAGGCACCAGGGGCTGCAATTCACACCGACCTGCCCCCACGCCTCCCCCAGCAGGGAGAGGTTTAAGATGCCTCATTTCCTTGCTGTTTCCTTGTTTATCCTGCAGTATGGCCAGGCTGGAGGACAGGGGGACCTGTGCCACCCTCCCGCTGTGCGATGCCGAGATGTTTTCCTGCTGCTGGGAAGATCTACAGTCCTTGCTAATCATCACCCACTGCTCCACACACTAAATCCTCTTTATTCCCCACTCGCTGCCCTGATGCCTTTCTCCATCCCTGCCCACTCCCCAGTCCCACCAGCCAGGTGGACCTTTCAATTCCCACTGTTACTTTTGAACCCAATCCCTATTTTCCTGTGATTCTTCCCATTTCCCTCCCCGCTCCTCTCTCACTCCCACGCTGCCGTTTATTCTCTCCCGAGCACAACTGTCCCCCAGCCCCCGACACTTTGATGAGCCCATTTGAAAGGAGAAGATGACGCTCCATGTGAAGGAAACGCTTTTCAAAGGCTGCCACAGAAATAGCTGATAGGCCTGACGTTTCCTACTTTCCTCTTGTTCCTTGTAAACAAGGAAAAGAGGCTGCCGTGTCCCAGTTTAACTGCCTGGGAGTTTCACTTCCCAGCTCTGAGGAGAACTGGGGAGAAAAATGAACCTGGAAGGGATGTGGTCTCTCACATGTGGGCAAGATCCACGTGGGATGAGCCTCCATCTCCTCCTGCACTTGGAAAATGTGCTCCCAGAGCTGCTCTGCCCACTTGGGTATCTCCTGGCTCCCACGTGCACCCCAGCCAGGTGCCAGGCTGAGTGAGAAGCTGGCAGCCTCACTCATCTTTTCCAACCTCACAGCTCCCAAGGAAATGGGAAACACCAGTGCTGCTGCTACTGGGAAGTCCCTTGCTGGTGGTGTGCCCATTCTGCCTTCCCTTTCCAGCTGGGATTGGGTTATACAGCCCTGCAGGAGACTGAGGAGAACCTCACCCCTGTCCCAAGACCCACAGGGAAGGAAGGCAGCTCAGCCTGCTCTGTCCCACCCAGGCTCCCTTCCTTTTGTCCTTCCCAGAGCATTCCTTGTGCTGGTCCCATCTCTCTGCAAGGGGCACATCCTCCTTCTCTCAACAAACCACTAGAGCAAAACAGACCTATTCCAGGGAATCTGCAGTTCTGGAAGGAGAGAGATGGGGAAGGGAGTTCCCAGGAGGTGACAGGGTCCCCACAGAAATTGTGAAGTCCTCAAGGGACACATTTCAGTGATCCACAGCATGCTGCTCACCCAGTACAGGTGGAAAATAGATAAAGTGTCTGTCCCAGCACCAGCCTCCCGGAATCCTGCCACCTGTCCAGATGATGAAGGAGCCTTGTGACATTTGGGGGTGGCACATCCTGTCTGCATGATGAGACACCCAGGCAGCAGTGCCATCACCAGCCACCAACATCCTCACAAGGACAGAGCACAGCCTACCCCGAAGGTGCAAGAAGGAAGACAAGGCTGCAGAAATCCCCCAGGCTCTGCCCCACTCACCCTTCTGTGCTTCCAGCTGGGAACTGTTCATTGGCTAAATCCAAAGGGGACCTTAAAGCTCATCTAATCCACCCCCTGCCACAGTCAGAGACACCTCCCACTGTCTCAGGCTGCTCCAAGCCCCCATGTCCAGCCTGGCCTTGGACACTGCCAGGGATCCAGGGGCAGCCACAGCTGCTCTGGGCACCCTGTGCCAGGGCCTGCCCACCCTCCCAGGGAACAATTCCTGCCCAATGTCCCATCCATCCCTGCCCTCTGGCAGTGGGAAGCCATTCCCTGTGTCCTGTCCCTCCGTCCCTTGTCCCAAGTCCCTCTCCAGTTCTCCTTTAGGCACTGGGAGGGGCTCTGAGCTCTCCCTGGAGCCTTCTCTTCTCCAGCCTGAACACCCCCAGCTCAGATCTCAAAGCACCTCCACAATGAACATTATCCAAGCCAAGGACAAGACTGCACCACGTCCAGGATCAGAGCCAGGAGAAGAGCCAGCAGGATCTGCATGATCCCCATGGGCCCCAAAAGTGATCCCCTGGGACTGAGCTCAAGCCCTGGAGAAGCTGCTCTCAGCCACGTGAGAGCCTGGCAGGAGAGGCCAAGGCTGCCTGTGGAAGGACCAGAGGCTCAACGACAAAGCTGCTTGTCTGAGAACAGGCGTGGAGATTTGCTCCTTGCCTGGATACTTCAAAGGGCTTAAATCCCAGTAAATAAGCATGACTGTGCAAGAAGAAAGCAACTGGAATCAAAGACCTGATTGTGTTTTAGCAGCCTGTCCTAGGAGCTTTCCTGCAGCGGAGGAGATGAGGAAGAAGTGGGTTTTTCACCCTCTGCCACAGCCTAAGTGACAAACCCTCCTGAATCGGAGCCAGCTGGAGCCACAGCACCAGCCCACGGCAGGGAGCTACAGGGAAGGGAGAGCAGCTTCCAGATGAGGTGTCTGTGCTGTGCCCACAGAGCTCATAAAAAGGGATTAGCATGTTAACCACGTAATTAAACATGAAAAACTTAGCAGGCGCCTTCAAAGGCAGGCACCAAACCCCAGAGGTCACACTGCAGAGCTCACTGTGCAGCTGCTTTAATTATGGGGGTCCTCCTGGGCACTGCAGTGCTCCCAGCTGCTGCAAGAGTCTTCCCACAAACTGCCAGGGCTTCATTCCACCTCCCTGTGCTGTGGCCACAATTGGATTTCACCCCAGCTTTACGGGCGTGGAGGTCTTCAAGCCAAGTGGGATGGGATAATGTGTTTCATCTGTGGCCAGTCAGTCTGGAGACATCCAACACCTCCCCCAAGGTGGCCCAGACCTGCAGGGTCACCCCTTTTAGCCTCTTCTGCATGGAAGTGCCTAACAATGAGAGCAGCCTGTTTTGGGGAACACATGCAGCTCCCCAGAGCTGGCACAAACCCCAAACTGCAGGGATTTACAGCCCCTGGAATAGCTGGTGCAGTGAAGAACAGCACAGCTTGTGCTGAGTTCTCCTAGGTAAAACAACCTCCTGTCTCTGCTCCCGAGCTCCAGAAGTGCTGGGGAATTGCTCTGTCTTTTCCAAAACCATTTCCCACCAGCTCTGCCACCTGTGAGTGTGGTATCCCACTTCCTTAAGTGCCACCAACTCTGAGCTCCCAAAACCCTGTGGCTGTGCAAGAACCATGCCCCAGGGCAGAGCAAGACAGCTTCCCCAAACTCATCCTCCCAAAGGAGGGAGTGGATGCTCAGCACACACAGCCTGAGGGAAATCCTTGGAGGAAAGCAGGCTCCAGGAACAAGAGATGTGACATTAACGGAGCAGGACCCTTTGGGTGGGTGGAGGTAAGGGACAGGCAGAGGCAGTGCAGGGAGAAGAACAACTCCAGTCCCCAGGTGTGCAGGTGACCTTCCCCTGGCACAAGAGCCACCTGCAGACACCAGCTGTCCTCAATCCTCTGCTTTACCTTCCTGGGATGCTTCTCAAACAGGCAGAGCATCCCTGTGCTGCTCCGCTCTGAGACGGAGCTGCGCATTTTTAGCCTGTTTTGACAGTGTTGGCAGCAGAGTTGATGGGGTTTGGCTGTTTGTTTGGGGTATTTTTTTTCTACATCCTGAATTTCTTTCTGCAATAAACAAGGGGGGGGGAAGGTGCTGGTTTATTTCATTAAAGGAATCTTCAAAGGCTGCCCTGCACCTCCGATAGATTCCCAAGCACCGGTGTGCAAAAACAGGCGTGCTGAATTATTTAAGTGCCTCCACCTGAACTCCCCCTCTGAGGTTGCCAACTCAACTTCTGCCAAGAAAGAAGCTTCCCAGCACGGAGGATCAGGTGTAGGAACAAATGCACAGAGGCTGGGAGTGCTCCTGAGGGAGGGAGGGCCGGGCTGGACGGGTGACAGTGGGCAGCCAGTCCCCCTGGAGCGCAGGCAAGCTCATGCACGGGTTAGTGCCACAGCCAGATCCCAGCACCCCCACGCAGAGTACCTTGGAATAACCTACTTGGAATTCTCAAATGCAGATAGGTCTTCTGCCCTGGGCTTGAGGCTAAACCAGCAAAATAAAATGAACAACAAATAATAATAATAATCCCCGTGTGTGAAACAAGGGCAGGTGATTTGTGGGATCTTAGGGCTTGCCTGGAGCAATCAGCAGCTTCCAGGTGAGACAGAGGGTTGGTGCCATTGAAGTATTGCTGGACTGATACCCCAGTCCCAGTGCCCTGTGTTTCCTTGCCTTCAGCACGGCAAAGACAAAAGCCCTGCTGACCTCTCTGAGCAGAGCAGGCTGTAATTTCCCTCTGATGTCTCCACTAATAGTCTATTATTTGGGAACCTTTGCTCCTTGCAGAGACACAGCAGCCGGGCAGCCCCCGCTCCCTCCGGAAGGGAGGGGACAGGACAAGGCTCCATCTTCAAAGGGAGGCAAAGTGACGGCGCCGTGACAAGCCCTGACACACATGGAAATGATGGCCCAGCCACCCTCTTTAAGGAAGACAAATGGGACCATCAGCTCTCTATGAACTCCTCTCTGTCAGAAGTGAAAATTTAGCAGTTTCTGTTTAAACCAAGGACTTGGAACACAGAGACAAATCCTACCAAAACCCACTGGGAGCAGAAACGCCTCCAGATTCTACAATGACAAAAGGGGTTGTGAAGATTTTTATTTTCTCTGCTCTAGTGTGACAGGAACCTGAATAGCTCCAGGCCAGCACGGGGAAACTGGCGAGTGAGCCCTGCTAGATTCATTTTCCTGCCCCAATTCAGTGATCACAAACTCCCAGCCATGAAAGTCGGCAAGAACTGATATTTCCAAATCCTTTCAGACAGAACTCGTGGCTGGGAGTAGTAAAGAGAGCAGGATTTGTTTTTCAAGCCTGCAGTTGTTACCACAGCCTGCATCCCGTGCCATACAGATCTCCAAATCCTTCCCAAGGACAGCTGCCAGCAAAAAGCCAGCCAGGAAAAAGCCTTTGCAGGGAAAAAAGCCTTTGCAGGTGAGTGGGGCTGACCACCACCATCCAAATCCATCGTGGATGTGCCCCCAGCCCCTCGTTACAGAGCCCAGCACTGAGGCAAAGGAAAAAGATGGGATGTGGAAATAAAGAAGGGGGTTTGTTGTCAGCTTTGAGGGGACCCCCGGGTCAGCAAGCCCAGCAGCCTCAATTTTTGGCTGAAGTTTCTCATGTCAGCCCCATTTTGGGAGGCAGGTGGCTCCAGGGAGCAGAGGTCTCACACCCCCTGCCAGCAAAGGCTTTGCTGTTAGTGACTGAAGCTGCACTACAGGTTTCTCTAGAGAGATTAAAAGAGAGGAAGAGCTTTTGGTTTTTTCCACTGAAAGCTCCTAAGCCAGGAGTATTTCTGCCCTCATTATTCACCAGACAAGCTCAGTGCTCATAGGGAATGGCTGCAATAGGCAGGGAGGGCTTTTCCTGTTCACTAGGGATGCAGAGCCCTTCCAACAACATCCTTGTACAGCTTTTAAAGTTCAGCAAGACCTTCAGCCCTGGAGACCTTCACATTCCTTCCCACAGCACTGGAGAGAGGCTGGGTCAGGACACCAGGACCACCAGAGGCTGGAATTCTCTGATCAAAGCTAAGCAGCTGGGGAAGAAAGCCTAGATCCAACAATTTTATTATCAAAAGCAGGGTGACTTTAGGGTTCTTTTTAAAGGGTTTCATCAGGGGAGATACAAACTGGGGCCCTCTGATACCTTTTTAATAGTGTTGTGCTTGCTGTTGCCCCGGCTGGAGTTCTCGTTGTGCAAAATATCCAGAGCTGTCTCTCTCTCCTTGAGCTTCAGTGCCTCAATTTCTGTCTTCAGCTCATTGAGCTGCTCCTGCAGGTGCTTACTCTTCTCCATGTACTCCACCCTAACACACAAACAGAACAGTCCTGGGTTAGCACTGACCAGCTGCATGTGCTGATGTGACACCTGATAACAGAATTATAACAGAAACTGCTTTTCTTCATTATTTTTAGCGTGTGGAACTGATAATACCATTTTATAGCACACAGTGAGCTACTCAGAGCAATTATTTGTTCCTTATTAAAGGGGACCCAGACAGCCAACCCAGCAATAAAAGTGTAAGTTACATTATTATACAAAATTAAACCCAAGCTGGGTGGTAATTTAAGTGTCCCAATTTGCAAGTGAAGCTGACAGAGGTTTACACCACACCACGGTTTAAGCAGCTACTCAGGAGAGCTCTACACCCCTGAACCCCTTCCCAAACCTGCCCCACAACCCAAATCCACAAATCTTTCCATGAGGAAGGACCCTGATGTACTGACTTTTAGAAGCATTGGTGTTTTAGAAGCATTTAGCTCATAAACTGTGTGGGAGCAAGTGCTGTCCCCAAAATATCAGGTATCTTGAAGACACAGAGCATCCCTGGCAGAGAGAAAGTCTCCCCCCCCAAAAAAAAAAGAAAGAAAGGGAAAAAACAACCCCCAAAGCCAGCCATTCCCAGGACTTCTCCTGAACTGCCTTCCACAATGAAAAATCAACGGGAAAAATCACCCCATGAGTTTTGTACCTGTGATTAACCCCCCTGAGCCAGGTCAGAGGGCCAGCAGGGTAATAGAAACCCTTTCCAGTGCCAAAATTTGTAGAGAGGTTTATCCCAGCACTCAAGGAAAGAGAACAGCCCCAGAGAAGACAGGAAAAGCATCCTATTGCTTTCAGCAATTGGCAGAGGCAGCTCTCCCTTCTCAGGAGAGCAGGATGACCTAGATAGCAACCTGGGTACAGAACCAGGAATTATCCTGTTATTTTCAGCTTCTATCTTTTTCCTTCTGGCTTTGGGAAAAGTTTTCAAAAGTTCTTAATCTCCTGTCTCTAGGCCTGTGATTTCATACACGGGAGAGGGCACTGAGCAGAGGCAAACCAAAGCACCCTCAGGGATCCAGGGGTGTGTCACTGCAGCCCGGGGAAGTTTTGGCCAGAGCAGGATGACAGAGCCATTGTGGCTTTGATCTACGACCCAATCGATGAACAAAGCACATCATTACTACAGAGATTAAAATCTGATCTGCTTTGATTTCTGCTCAACTGGTAATTTCGAAAGGCTACACTTACACCCTCAGGAAAACACAAGATCAAAGCTCATAATCACATCCAAACTTGCTGGCGAACACTTTTTATCCAGGAACGTGACACAAATTCCAAGGAAAAGGGGTTAAAGCCCTAATGCAGGACCTTAACACACCCCAGCTAACACCACAGTCCCTGGACACCTGCAAAGCCTCAAATCTCAGGCCTCCAGCACTCAGGCTGCTGCTAACTCTTTCCACCACTGTGGGCAATTCCAGCCTGAGCAGGAGCCAGGATTCCCACATGGAGAGGAACTGCCTGGAGCAGGGCCCTGAGCTCACCTGTGGGCAGGTGGCAGGGACAGGTCTGTGACACCAGGTCTCCACCAGGGAAAGGCTCAGCCAGGACAAGCACAGAATTGCTCAGGTTGGAAAAGCCCTCTGAGGTTACCAATCACTCCCCAGCACTGCCAAGGCCACCAGTGCCCCATGTCCCCAAGTGCCACATCCACATGGCTGTGAAATCCCTCCAGGGATGGGGACTCCAGCCCTGCCCTGGGCAGCTGTGCCAGGGCTGGACAGCTCTTTCCATGAAGAAATGCTCCCAAATGCCACCCTGAGCCTCCCCTGGCCCAGCCCGAGGCCGTTCCCTCTCCTCCTGTCCCTGTTCCCTGGGAGCAGAGCCCGACCCCCCCCGCTGTCCCCTCCTGTCAGGGACTTGTGCAGAGCCACAAGGTCCCCCCTGAGCCTCCTTTTCTCCAGGCTGAGCCCCTTTCCCAGCTCCCTCAGCCTCTCCTGGGGCTGCAGCCCCTTCCCCAGCTCCATTCCCTGCCCTGGACACGCTCCAGCCCCTCCAGGTCTCTCATTGTCAGGAGGGTCCCAGAGCTGCCCCAGCCTTGGAGGTGCCCCAGCAGTGCCAGCACAGGGGACAGGCACTGCCCTGCTCCTGCTGACACCCCGGGCTGGCACAGCCCAGGTGCCCTTGGCCTTCCTGGCCACACCTGGCTCATGTTCAGCCCAAATCCCAGCCCAGCCCAGAGTGGATGTGTGCCACGTACTTCTCCTTCTCGATCTCCATGGACAGCCTCTTCATGTCCGTGTCCTTGAAGTCGAAGGAGAGGCTCTCACTGATGAGGTTGAAGCTTGGCAGGTCACTGGGCAGTGCTGTGGTACTCGAGTTCATGGACTGCTGGAGAGAAAGCACAAGTTAATCACTCTGGGCCACACAAGTGTCACTACAGAGAATGTTCTGCAATGCTGAGGTAAAATCAGAGCAACACTTGAGCCCAGAGTCCTGAGCACAAGATCAGCCTGCAGATCCCCTTGCTCCACTCCCAATTTGCTCTTCAATTCAAAGCCAGTGCTCCTCCAGGACTCTTTGCAGCCCTAAAAAGGAGACAAAACACCACCTGCCTTCAAAACCTATTGACAAAACTTGGTAAAATCAAGGCTTTATCACTGCTGTGTCACTTTAAGTCGGACAGAAGCTGCCTCTTGGGAGTCATCTGTCTGCTACTTAACATTCAGTCAGGTTTATAAAGTTCAAGCTGTGAACAGGGACAATGTAAGACCTCATGTGACAGCAGAGCCCTGCACTCCACAGCTCCCCAAAGCCTGAAAAAAGACCAATGTGACCCCAAGGATGCCATTCCAGCAAGGTCCATGGAGATGCACCAAAGCATTTTTATGTCCTCAGTAATTTACAGTTCCAAAGGTTTAGAAACCACTTCTAGATTCAGCTGGAAATGGAGATAACACAGCAAATGACTCCTGGAACACCTGAGCAAGGATTTGGGACCTTCTTCCTCCTGCAAAAGGCTTTGCTATCCCCCAGTGACACACACTGCCAGGCCCTCAGATTTTATCTTCTCCTAAAAAATGACCCTTCTTCTTCTCAGTCAAAAATCCTGTCACACCTCTAACAAATGGGCTCATTAGGAGGAGAGGAAAAGCCTGCTGGAGTCATGGCTCTGCTCCTGCAGCACGCTGGATGAGGTGGCAAACAGAGCACACGTCAAGGGTGGCACAGCAGTATCAGATGGGGCTGAGTCACAACTGCTGCCAGCCTGTTCAGCCCTGCTCTGGGATATGAGAAACCCAGCCTGGCATCCCAAAGATCCCCCACCTCCCTCCTGGATGTTCTTTCTTGCTTTAAGGGATTCCTGTAAGGAAAACAATGTGTCCAAACCTGGAATAGCACTGCTTGGGTACCTGCTCTAACAAACGAGAGTTTGAGTTTCCATTGTCTTTCTTTCCCTCATTTCTCCTATTTGGGATACTCCAGGCACTGTTTTCAGTTAGCTGCTCCTCAGCAAGACCTGCAAGCACTGGGGTGACAGATTTACTCTGCACAATAACCTGCCTCTTCCCTCACCACCAGCCTGGAATTCACAAACAGCCAGGGCTCGTTCCCAGCTCGGACAAATCTGAGAGGGACAACATTTCATCGACCAGCGAAGCTGGAACACAAACACCTCGTACAAGCATAAACAAGGGGGTGCCTCAAAGTGCACTTGGCCTGGCTGGAGCCTTCCAGGTGAGTTAAGACCCACATGACAAGGAAACCCAACTCCTTCCTCCCCCTTTGCTGCCAGCACAGAACAAAGCCACATTAATTCTGGAGCAGGTGCTGGAAGGGACAGCTCAGTACCTAAATTCCAGTCTCGAAGGAAAGGGGACAGCTCTGCCAAAGCACTTAACTGATTTAAATACTTGCATCCCATTGACATTCAAGTCCCTTCCTTGTAAGGCACACAGGCGTTCCCAAAGCCCTTCCCAAGTGAGGTTCTCCCATCCCTGCAGCACAGGGGAGCCAGGAGCATCCGAGCCAGCCCACTGGCCTTCAAACAATCTTTAGCTTGGTTTTTTTTCAGTACAAGCTTTGTTGGGTTTTGTTTTTAAAAACCCCCAACAGCAGCAGTAACAGTTGAGCAGGAATTTCAGTTGCTGCAGCCATTAAGGCTTGAGCCAATTTATCAGGGTTGCTACAGCCACTACTTCCTTCTCTTCCCTCGGCACTGCTCTGCCACAGAGCAAGGAAAAAACTGGAGAAGTCAGAGAGCAGCAGGAGTGAGGAAGAGTATGGAAAAAGCAAAGAGTGAGCAGGTTCAGGGGTCTCAAAGGCATGGGCTTGCTAGCTGGAGCAAAGCATTTAATAGAATTATGGAATGGTTTGGGTGTGAAGAGACATTAAAGCTCATCCTGTTCCACCCCCTGCCACAGTCAGGGACAACTTCCACTACTCCAGGCTGCTCCAAGGCCTGTCCAGCCTGGCCTTGGACACTGCCAGGGATCCAGGGGCAGCCACAGCTGCTCTGGGCACCCTGTGCCAGGGCCTGCCCATCCTCCCAGGGAACAATTCCTGCCCAATATCCCATCCAGCCCTGCCCTCTGGCACTGGGAAGCCATTCCCTGTGTCCTGTCCCTCCAGCCCTTGTCCCCAGTCCCTCTCCAGCTCTCCTGGAGCCCCTTTAGGCCCTGGCAGGGGCTCTGAGCTCTCCCTGGAGTCTTCTCCTCTCCAGGTGAGCAGCCCCAGCCCTCCCAGCCTGGCTCCAGAGCAGAGGGGCTCCAGCCCTTGGAGCATCTCTGTGACCTCCTTGGGACTCTCTCCAGCAGCTCCAGGTCCCTCCTGTCCTGTCCCTCAGATCTGGAGGCAGCTCTGCAGGTGGGGTCTCACCTGAGCAGGGCAGAGGGGCAGAATTCCTGCTGCAGATTCCCTGCCCTTTGCAACACTCCTGGGCAGCTCTTGCAGCAGGTGCTGTTATTTCTAATCTGAGGCCATGAGGTGATAAAAGAGACAGGGAGCTTTTTCCATATGTGTTTCCTCACCTGGAACAAACTGCAAAGCCCTGTTCCTGCATTACAGCAATTTCCTGCCCTTAACTGAGGGAAGCACCACGCTGGCAGCAGTCATCCCTTGGATCCCTCTGGAATACAGAGCGAGATGGAGAATCCAGAGGGAGCACAGAGCAGGTCAGGAGGTTTCCCCTGCAGGGAAAGCTCCTCCTGGTGCTGCCACTGCCTTTATTTTGCTGCTCAGGAATTTGGGCAAGCCCAAAGCAGCCACTTAGAGCTCCCACAGGGTCAGAGAGGAGGTGATTGCCTTCATCTGGCACCTGAAGGGCACTGAGGGAGGCAAAGAGCTGCAGCCAAGTCCGTAAGGAATGAGCTGTTCTCCAAGCCCTGACGGCCTGAGACTCAGATCCACATCTCCCTTCTCATGCATCACCTACCAGTGACATCATAAAAGCAGCCTGGGCTTCAAGGACTAAAAAGACACTGAAGCAAGCTTTAAAGAACCAGGATTGGAGACTTTATAAAGTTGAAATATATATATATTTAACTGTTTCTTTTGCTTTTTCTGCAGCACAGAGTTAGGTCAGGGATTGGACTCAATCTCTTAAGGGTCTTTTCCAACCTAAATGATTCTATATCCATCCACTCCCTCCTTCTTCTCTTGCTCTTGTGAAGTCCTGCTGAGCTCCCAGTGTCAGGGGACAGCACAGCACAAGTCTGGGACCATGGAAAATAACAAGCCCAATGTTACACCCTGACTCAGAAAGAGAAAATTCAGAATCCTGCACCATTCATCAGAGCTGAGCAACTCAAGTCTCCCAGAAACAGCTTTCAAAACAGGATCCCTCCATGTGCTGGCAATCCAGGGAAGTGTAACAGAGGATAGAAGAGCCCAGCAAGCTGTTTTCACCTGGATATGGACATGCTGGTCACACCAGCCTCCTCCTGGCTTTGGAAAACAACAGCCATGGGGTCTGTGCAGCACAGCCCTCACCCCAGGGCAGGGAGAGGGGCAGGAGGAGCAGCAGCTGCATGAGGGGACCTTGTCACCAAAATAGAGAGGAAAAAAGCATTTTCCCTTCCCACCAGGCACGGGAAGCTGTGTCCAGAAGGCCAGGGCTCTTTAGGGAAGGCAGAGAGAGGACACAGCCCCATGTGTCTGCAAGTGGCAGCTCTGCCTCCAGGCAGATGCAGCTGGAGGGGTGGAGCTGAGCAATCCCACAACATTCCCCTAATGAGGCTCTAATTCCACAGGAACAGAAAGCAGAGCCACCCAGCTGCTCCCCTGCACAGGGATTTTGGCACAAGGGCTTTGAGCTGGGGCTCTGCTGGTTTCACTAAGGATGGACATGGCAACACGAGGGAACCTGGATATGGAAGAGCTGCCCAAATTCCAAACTGGCTGGTGTAGCCACACAGCAGAGTTCCAGTGAGGACAAGTGTCTCCCTGTGCACAAGTTAAAGCCAGAATTAAGGAGCTGGTGCATCCCAGAATTCTAGTGACTGGTACAAGAAGGAGCACTCCAAAGCTGGGCTTTATCCAGCACTCACTTGACTGAGTGTCCCAGAGCTGAAAGCACCTGATTATTTTCCATCACTGTTATTTTTAACAGCTTCCAAATATTCTTGCAGTGAACTCCAGGGAATCAGGATGAAAAGTTGCTTCATCTCAACCCCTCTCCAATCTGCTCCTGTGAAGTTTCCAGAGAAAGGGGGAAGGAACCTGCAGGTACAAATTCAAACCTCGGTGCTGGCGTGTCCATAACTCCCATGTCAAGCCTATTCCTGATGCTCTTCCCCTTCTCCCAGGCCAGGAAAGAACAGGTGTGAGCTGCAGCGATGGGGGCACCTGATGGGGTTTGCAGGCACAATTAGGGAAGCAGAGGGAAGAACTGCCAGACAAGTCAGAGCAATGGTCATCTAGTCTTGAACCAGGACCAGATGCTTCAGAGGAAGGTGTGAAATCCTCTTAATGGACAATTATGGAATAATCTTCCTTCAAGTCAGTTTTTTTTCAGCACATAAAGGTCCAGTTTATGCCCAAAGAATGAATTTACAGGTTCTGAACAGTGTTTATCCCACCTAACAAGAGTAAGGACGTATTTAACCCTATTTTAAAGGTTATTGCTAAGCTGGTGCACTCTGCACGTGCTGGCAAAGTGGCTCTGACACGGTTGCTAAATTGGTTTAAAATTTGCTGCTTTTAATTTCACCAGCAGCTCCTTTGCTCTCGTAGCAAGAGGTGGGTGGGGGAAAAAAAAAGAGCATAGTGAAGTTCTGCTGGATGAGATGCAGGGATGAAAAGGGCAAGCACTGCTCAGGATTTCTGAGCAGCAGTGAGACAGCTCAGCCCCCTCCATGGCTGGGATGGAGAAGGAGGCTCCTCCAGGCTACACAGGAGGGCAGGGAGCTGGGAATTACAACACAGATCTCTCTTACTGTGTAGGAAGACTTGCTGGTGATCTCCAAGAGCTTCTGCTTTGCTCTGCGCTCCGACTCACGAGCCTCCTGCAGGTCCTGCTTGAGCTGATCAGCCTCCTTTGCCCTGCAAAGACAACAGCAAACAGCAAATATCAGCCTGGAGCCAGGAGGAACGAGAGGATGGAGAAGCAGGATCACAGTGTGGAATGGGCAAGAAGAGATGGAAAAGGGCTGAGTTCATCCAAGCAGAAGGGCTGACACCCAACAGGCTCTCACACAGAGAGGAGTAATCAGCTGGAAGGAAACAAGGCTGATCTTTTACTTGCTCACTGCCACACTCACTGTGGGACTGGACTCGGGTATCAGGAGGGTGGAAACATCAATTTTAACACGGAGCAAAGTCTCTGTTTAAGGCTAACCTGGAACAGAACTCATGGCTGGAAAGAAGAACTGAACAACTGAGAGGCAAGTAGAGGAATAAGGAGAGAACAGGGAATGTAGATCTACCATCCAGAGGAAGAACAACCCCCAAGCGTTACTAACATCGTTAAATACTTTGGGGAATGCAGGGAAAGATTGCAGAAAGCACCCAAAAGCAGAGCTGGCTTTTGGAAAGGGAAACCAGCTGGACCAAAGGTCCATTTGCTGTCGGACACACGTGGGAAGCTGAGGGAGGATAACTCAGAGGGATAATTTGAAGGGGGTGGGAAGCAAAGCAGAAGCAGCTGCAAGGCTGTACCCTCTGACCTCCTCTCTGACTCCTCGGCCATTTTCAGTGCCAACATCTCTGCCTCCAGCACCTTCTGCTCCATCAGCCTCTTCTCCTCCTCAGTGCGGATGGCCGTGGCCTTGATGCGCTGCATCTCCTGCTCGGCCTCGGCCGCCTTCTGGGCCAGGAGCTTGGCCTCCTCCTCCGTGATCTGCGCCTTCTCCGCCAGCAAATCCGCCGTCTCCTCCGACCTCATCTGGCAATGCCAGCACACAAAGCCACTGAGCACAGCCAAAGTCTCCCCAAATGTGCCCACAGCCCCCTGAGCTGCTCGCTCCGACACGCTCCATAGAATCCCTGCCTTCCGTGAAAGCCTGCAGCCGTCTGCCGCCAAGGCGGGGATGTGCCCAGGCTCTGTCCCAAATCATCCTCAAGAGGGCTGTGCTCCTCCCAAGCAGCCCAGCAGGATGAAATAGCTCCATCCAGCCTGCTGCCCACTGGCCACTGGCCGCAGTTTGGGAGCAGTCTTAGGGCAGTCGCAGAGCACTTCCAAAAACGCCTCCGCAGTGGAAAGAGTGAGGAGCAGCTGCAGTGCTCGGGAAATGGCCTCCCAGGGACCTACCAGAGCCTCGTTGGCCATCGTTGCCTCCTCCTTCAGCTGCATCAGCCTCCTCTCCAGCTCGTCCCTGGTCCTCTCAGCCTCTTCTCTCATTTGCTTCTCTCGTGCCAGGCACTGTCGTTCCATCTGGAAAAAAGGGATTGGGGAAAGCGAGGAGAAAAACACACGTGAGGAAGGTTTTCCATGGATGAGAAAGAGTCACAGGTGAGGTCAGAGCACTGCTGCCTCCTCTCTGCTTAGTGACAATGGGAACGTCCCTGGACTGGGGTGACCTGATCAAAGGACAGAATCGTGGGATCACTTAGGCTGGAAAAGACCTCCAAGATCATCAAGTCCAACTGTTCCCCCAGCATAGCCAAGGCCACTCCTAACCCATGCCTCCAAGTGCCACATCCACACGTTCTTTTAACCCTTCCAGGGATGGCGATTCCACCCTGGGCAGCCTGTTTGACGCTCCCTTGAAAAGTGCCAGTCCTGGGACAATTCCCATCCTCTGCTCAGGCTGTCACTCATGGCCACAGGAGCTGCCTGCAGGTGACAATGTCCCCAGACAACGTCCCTCCTAGGCTGAGTCACAGGGCAGACCAGGACAAGTGGATCTCAAGATCTCCAGCTTAACTCTCTGGAGTTTCTTACAGCAGGACTGGGCTTAAGGACAGTCTGAGGGCATCTCCCAAGCACCACTGCACGTGGGAGGATGCTGAAGGACAAGGATAGCTGCTCCTTTTGATCAGATATCAAGCCCAGCATCCTGGAACCTTCACTTCCATTCGTTCAGAGGGAGGTCACACAGAGTGCAACCACCTCTGGCAATTCCTGGATAAAACAAACCCTCCCTGTTTGCAGAGAACAGAAACACTTCTCCAGAAGGGGAAGATGCAAGCCACAGGATCTGCTAGCTCTTCCCAGAAGATGCTGGGAGGGCTGCTGTGCCCAGGGACTGCCTCTTCACTAGCCAAGAGCCCAAGGGAGTCATTGGGCTAATTAACACACTGAGTTTAATCCCTCCAGCCCCACAGGAATGGGGCATTATAAATATCCACACTGCAGCCAGGACAGGAGACCTGCTGGGTTTAATAAGGGAAGGAAGTGAGACAAGCCACATTTCTCTGCTCCTTGGACACCAGCTGTGCTCTGAAAGCGGGACGCCCACTGTTCCAACCATTCTGCTTCCTTCTATTAAAGGTTCCCATCATTAATTATCATTATGATCTGCATCCCACTCAGGACTTCCATTAACAAGAATTCCTGATCTAAAAGGACTATCTGAAACCAGTTAATGACTGTGGATGCTGTGGAGGGAGCAGAGAGCAGGGCACACAGCACAGTGGCTCACTCAGGACAGGGCAGTCAGCCCACACAGGAGCCTGACGTTTCCCATGGAGCCCAGGTGCTCTGGATTTGGGAGCTCATGTGAAGCCATAAGGTGCTGCTCCCTCCCAGAGTCCTCACCTTTTCCAGCTGCCCAAATAAGCACAGGATCTTGGGTGTGGTGCTATCCAAACACAACAAAAACTCAAGATTGTAAAACTTAAAGATTCATGGAATCGTTAAGGTTGGAAGAGCCCTCTAAGCCCAAGCCCAACCACTATCCCAGCACCACTGTGTACACCACAAAACCATATCCTTAAGTGCCACATCCACTTTTGAACTCTTCCAGGGATGGTGACTTCACCACTTCCCTGGGCAGCCCATTCCAATGTCTGATCACTCATCCCTGAGGCTGTCAGCGCTTGGACACAGTGCTGCTCCTTCCAAGGACCTTCTGCTCCACTAAGGACATGGCATAGTGAACATGGTGGTGGAGGGTTGATGGCTGGAGGCCTGAGAGTGGTTTTCCACCCCCAGTGGTTCCATAGTGCCAACTCCTTCCTGACCAGAGGAATCCCTGTGGGAAGCACAAAGCCCCTCTTCCCCAGTGGAGCTCATAGTGACTTAAGTCCAGACCTCTCCTGCCACTCCATGAGCTACACGAGGGAAAACTGCTTCAGGAGGTGCCTGAAGGACAAGCCACATCCCACCTCCAGCCTAGCTGAGCACTTCAATACCACACAAGCACCTTGGGAGGTGCATGAAGAACAAGCCTTGTCCCACTTCCAGGCCAGCTGAGCACCTCAGCACCACACAAGGATTGAGAGAGGTGCCTGAAGGACAAGCCATGTCCCATTTCCAGCCCAGCTGAGCACATCAGCACCACACAAACACCAGGAGGTGCCTGAAGAACAAGTCATGTCCTACCTTCAGCTCAGCTGAGCACCTCAGCACCACACAAGGATTGAGAGAGGTGCCTGAAGGACACCATTTCCAGCCCAGCTGAGCACCTCCACTCCACACAAGCAGCTCTGTGGCCACGCTCAAATGCAGTAACACCCAGACCCGTGAGCACAAGGCCCTGCTGGGTGCAGCAACTGCTCTGCCTTCTCCTGCTCCTCTCTAGTGGCTCCCCTGCCAAAGGGCCATTTATATTCCGAGCACCAGCGCTCAGATTAGCTGTGTGGGTTTCAGTGAGTAGAAAAGGTCTACAAGCAGAAAACAATGATTCATACAATTCAATTTGCTGATCTGTGCTCGTGGGCTCCACGCCGCTGCCCCCGCCGGCCGCGCGGGCTGACCCGCGGCACCGAGAGAGGCCGGCGTGGCATCAGCATTCCAGGCTGCACAGCCCGGAATGTCGGCCTGCATTCCATCACCCTGCAATCAGAAATGAGCCAAAGAGCCATGGCAGGGCACAGCTCCTCCTCACAGCCCCCGATTTATCAACTGTCCCAATGTGGAGTCCCTCATGCCATTAAAGGAATTTCCAAGTGCCCTGCCCTGGAAAAGTGAAGATTAAAGATACCCCAGGTGTAAAGAAGGCTTCTCCCCCATGGACCCTTGCAGACATTGTGCAATCTTCTCTCTGGGTTTGGCAAGTCCATCACCCACCCCATGGCATCCCCTTTCCCTGTTTCCCCACTGGCTCTGGGGCCTGGTGTCCTGTTCCTCTCTTCCCTGTGGTCACTTGTCCCCTGCCCTGCCCCCTGTGCCACCCACAAACCTGAGACCCTGCATAACTGAGAAAACCACAGGCTCCCCCTCTCTGGCTCTGGATTCACCTTCAGCACACTGGAATAAACACTTGCTGGAATTGATTTGGGCTGGGAGCCTTCTGCCTCTCTGCTGAGCCAGCCTTGTAACTTTGTGTGTGGCTGTGTGAGCTTGAATTGCCCCCTGAGCAGTTCTCAAGCAGTTTCCCTACTGGAGAGGCCGACTGGGATCTGGAAGGGCCCTGGCTGCACCTCGAAATGACACACAGTTACATCCCAACACACATCTTGCCATGCACTTGTAGACACCCAGGGCAGCTCTTCCCTCCTGTCCTCCCAGTTTTGTTCCCAAATTGGGGGCTGGACTCAGGCTGCCACCAACCTGCAGAGCCAAGCTGAGATGACTGGAGAGCTGGGAGCAGGCTACTATAAACTGTTCAGCTGGACCTTCCCTCAAAGCTGCTTTGATGTCCTTCCAGAGACTTGTCCTTCCCCAGCCCATCTGCATTTCTGCATTTTGGCTCACTGGTTATGGGGACATGCGGCTCACCTGCTTCCTGGCCTTCTCCTCCCTGGCCTGTGCTTTCATCTGCTGCACCTCCAACGAGTCTGCCTTCCTCCTCCTCATGAAGAGGTCGTGGTTCCCAATGCACAGCTGAAGAATCTGTTCCAGTCAGGGGTGAAGAGTGGAGAGAAACAGCTGTACGCGTGATGGCAGTGAGGTGGTTTGTATTCTTGACACACAAAAACACTAGAATTGCTTTGATTTGGTGCTTGTTAGTGCTTCCACCCACTGAGCTCCAACCCTGTGAGCTCTCACAGCTGTAGGAGGGGCAGGGAGCCAGGTCCTGCACCCAACACCAGCTCCTGGGTACAGCAGCTCTTTGCAGAGACCAATTTTCTGTGCCTCCAGCACAGCACGGGTGTTGTTTTACACTCACCCTAGAAAGGCAAGAGGCCAAATAATGAAATAAAAATTTCTAGAGCTCTGCCCGGCTCCCTGGTTCTCACTGCCCCCTTTCTTTAGGCTCAAAATGAACTTGCACCTTCTCCCCAATGTACGTTTAAGGCACTGAGATTAAAAAAGGAAAACCACTTTCCACTCGGACAAACAGAAGGCTTATCAAAAACTTGTTTGGGCATCTCCAGACACCTTTGCTGAAGGGATTTGAGCCCCAGTGTGGTTCTCTCTCTGGTAAGGACCAGGGAGGTGGCAGTGCTAGAGGAGGGTTAGCACAAGGTGGGCACACAGAGGAGTGAAAAGATTTTTTTGGCAATAAAGGCAGGGTTCTAAATTTGGATTTTTTTCTAAAGGACTGATTTACATGCTCTTCTTTCATTTCATAAAATCACAGAACCATGGAATGGTTTGGGTTGGAAGAGACCTAAAGATCATCCAGTGCTACTCCTGCCATGGGCAGGGACACCTTCCACTATCCCAGGTTGCTCCAAGCCCTGTCCAACCTGGTCTGGAACACTTCCAGGGATGGGGCAGACACAACCCAGGTCACAAATGCTGAAATCTCTTTCAGCACTATGAAGCTGATGATGCACAGAATGAGGAAGCCCCACTTCCCATGGAACACAGCACAGCCAACAAGCAGGACAGCAAAGGTCTCTGTGCAACCTAACAATGGATCCAAATCCAGAACATCAACTAAAGCTGGTCTCCAACACGGACAGCTCAATGCAGCCCATCCTTGTCCAAGGAGAGTGTCCTCAGAGGGGGAAAAGCCAGGACTCTGGTAAAGGTGCCTCCCAAAACAGGGAAAGCTACAACACAGGCCAGAATGGGAAAGATCCACATGGGAAGAAAGAGGAAAGAGCAAAGCTGCGAGTTGTATTTACTAAGTGCTTCCACTATTTAGGTCAGCTGAAAGCCAAGAGTTCCAAGAGGGAGCACAAAAACAGGGGAGGGGGAGAGGTTTTGTGGAGCAGCTTGTCTTGAGTCTCCCCCGTCCCTCCTTCAGCGAGCAGGAGCTGCTACAGCCCAGCACAACCACACAGCAGCAGCTCCCTCTCAAAGGAAAAGCCCCAAAAGCTTGTTGTCTCACACTCTCTGCAGAACCCACTGCTGCAGGCAGTAAAAAAGACTGTCTGTGCACTTACCAGCTTATTCACACGCAGCTTTGATGAATTGAATTTAAAAACATCAATCTTTTTGTCCAATGGCTTAATCGTAAACTGAAAAGGAAAAAATAAAGAGGGAGAGAGTTATCAGAGAGTGGTGCATTTAATAAAAATGCAGCTATAAAATTCTTCCTGAAAGCTCTGGCTCAGAGCAGGTCAGCAGGGTCAGACACACGGCTCACAGCCGTCCTCGTGGCTCTGAGCCAAGCAAGAGGACTCGCATCAAAAGCAGCCAAGGAGACAACTGTTCCTCCTGTCAGGAAAACACGGGGGCCACAGGAGCTGGTGTCCTCTGCAGAGAACCCTGCAGAGGTGGGGGTTCAGCTCAGCACCTCCCCAGGCAAGGTGCTGCTCTCCTGGGAGCTGCAGGGAACACGGAAACCACAGCAGGAACTCAGGATGCTTCCAAAGGGAGGAAGAACCAGCTCAGCTGCCTGCTCAGCACAGAATCATTAAGGTTGGAAAAGCCCCTCAAGGTCATAAAATTCAAGTGTCAACCCAACAGCACCAGGCTCACCCTCAAATCATGTCCCCAGGTGTCACATTCACAAGTGTTTTGAACAGTCTCCTTGGCAGTCTGGGCAGGGGTTTGACAGCCCTTTAATGAAGAAATTTTCCCTAATATCCAACTTAAACCTTCCCAGGCACAACTTGAGGCTGTTTCATCTCATCCTGTCAACTTGTTACCTGGGAGAAGTGCCTGACTCCCACCTGGCTGCACTCTCCTGTTAAAAGGGTAGGAGAACTGCATCAGGAACACAGCAAGGAGCTGCTGCCCTTCCCACTGACACCTCCACTAACAGGAGCCCCCCAGAAGAATTTTCCATGCATTTTCTTCTCCAGAACCCAGCTGTGTCCTCAGACTTCCCCACAATTCAAACTGTTGTTCCCTGGCTCTAACTTGTATTTACACTCCATGTGCCAACCAACCAGCTTTAGCCATGGCCTGGCTTCACCGTCTCCAGGGCTCTCCCACAGCAGCCCTCTTGAGAGGCCAGCGGTGGCACAAATCCCTCAAGGGCTTTGGTAATGCAGCCCTTGGATGGAGAGAAGCCTCTGCACAATCAAAAGGGTACTTGAAGAGATGGAGTGCTCTGCAAGATGGCATTTTTTAGGAGACATGCACATATTCCATCACTCCCCCACACGCTACAGAAATAACGGGCTGAGGAGCTGGAGCAGACAGAGTGTGTCCATTAGAGTGGGAGATCTGTCAATACACGGCCCTGCCTGCAAAGGGCCCTGCCCTGGCACTGTCTCACTCTGGCAGTTTAAGAGCCAATCTTTTCAGACTTTCACAAAAGCAGACGTGCATGAACGTTCCTGGATTCGGGCTCTGACAGAGCCCCCAGCAGTCACTGAGAGCAGCAGCAGGAATGTGCTGGGAGAGGAGTTTGAGTGAACAGTCAGTGTTAACAGTCAATCTTTGTTAGGAGGGCTAACCCCCAGTGTGGTGTCAGCAGAGCTGCTGTTCCCAGCCATTGGCCCTATTTGTATCAGGTCAGGCCTGCTCGTGGGCACCTGATTACACAGATGATTGAGCTGATGGAAGGGATTGGTGTTTCCCCCGCAGAGAGCTCTGCTACAGTCCTGTGGCAAGGCTTATGGAGGGGTCCTGGGGTCCCTGGATTCTGGGGAGCTCCCACTGCACTGTCACAGGCAGGGAAGCTTTGGAAGTCACTCAGTGCTGGGCTTTTGTGGAGTCGAGAAGCTCTTTAAGGAGTAAAGCAAGTGGGACAATTCCAGCATGGATTTAGTGCTTATAAAACTTCACAAGACATGCAATAAATGCAGCTGATGAGAAACCTTTAGCTGCTTCCCTGATCAATATCATGTTTAGATTAGAAAACCATTTTTAATTAAGAAGTTAATTCTCTTCCTTACCATGAAGGCAGCTGGTTTCTTTGAGTAGCTTTCTCAGCCTTACAATGGAGCTGCTCAGTCCTCCCTCCTCAGCCAATTGCACTTCTGTTCTCAATTAGGTTTGGGGGCCAACAATCCCAAAGACCCATATTTAGACTCTGGATTTAATAAATCACTATCCAACAGCAGGCTTAAATTGCTCAACTTCCTAAAAAGATTCCAGCTGCTATGCCAAGCCCAGCAGCCTGAAACCCAAGATGATGTAATGAGATGGCAAGAGCTCTTCTCCCCAGGAATACATCTCCCTGTATTCCATAATACAGAATATAACCACAGTAATAAATACCATAATATATGCAGTAAAGAAGAGATTTTAACTTCTGAACTCTGGTATTTGGGCTAAGCACATCAACAGCAATTTTGGGTTTTTGAAAAGATTATTACATAGAAGGTTTGAAACCGAAGAGGAGAACCAGCTCCCCAGTGACCCCTTGCACGCCCACTTCCTGCACAGTTTCAGGAAGGCTTGGATTAAGGTTTCAGCTGGAGGAGTTGAGCTGCCCTTAGTTAAGCTGGTGAGAGCAAGCACAGCAGACAGAGAAGCCAAGAGAAATCATTTTAAATCCCAGTTGTGTTCTTGCTGCTCTCAGGGAGGAGGTGAGATACATCCATACCTCTTTATCACTGTAGGAGATATTCCGGATCTCGTTCCATGGGAAGGAGATTTTAGGGGTCAACCTGTTATCTGGGTCATAAATGTGAAGACCCAAGGCATCAACTCCAAGGAGCAGCTCTGTGCCCTTTTTATTCTGCAGGAGGAAAGGAAGGAGCAGAAATCACTGGGAGGGTCAGACATGAACCACTGCTCCCTCATCAGCCAGCCCCGAGGAGTGACCCAGCACTGGGTACCAGGAGCTGCTGCCTCCCCTCAGCACAGGTGGTGTCCCCAAATGCCACCTCCCAGCTCTCCTGGCTCTCCAGGACATGGAGATTCCCCTGGCAGAAAAACAGGACCCCCATCCCACCCAACTCACCCTGATGGCGAAGTAGTTCACGCCGTACATCTCCAGGTCCTGGGCTATCTTCAGATACTCCATTTCAGCTTCATCTCTGTCAGGCAGGAACAGTGTTTGGGAGGATCAGAGAGGGACATGGCTGCTCCTGCTGATCCTAAGCACTCCCTAGGCTTTAAAGCTTGGACTGTCTCTATCACACAGGTCAATCCTGTCTTTGCTGACTGGATCAATAAGTCCAAGAGCAAATCCCACTCGGTAGTTGCCAGCATCTGAGTGGCTGCTGAGATGCAGCACTCCAAACCTGGCTTTGTTCACCTACCAATCCCTTCAGCATAAACAGGAAATCCCTGGCTGGGATGCCACTGTTTCAGATCCATGGCTTTAGGTTTATCCCCCAAAAGGAGCATTTTGCCACCTGAGGCAGCCATATAGTTTGAATCCCTACCCTATTTCTTCTCCCAGATCCTTGATACAGGTGAGTCCTTATTTTTCATCATTCCTAAATTCTCTTGAGGACCCCGACAGTGACCAGGGGACAGCAGGGCACAAGCAGAGCCATCAACAAAAGCTTTGAGCTCTTCCCGAGGCTGCTGCAGAGATGTGGTGGGATTAACCAGCTGGCAGAGCTCATCCAGCACCTGCCCAAGCTCCCCAAAGCCTGGTGACTCTCCAGGGGAGGGGACTGGCCCTGACCCAGCCCAGCAGCACAGGCTCACCTCGCTCTGCCCCGGTGCTCTGCGTACCAGGCTGTTATTCTTTCCTCCCACATCTCTGGAGTCATCTGGTACAGGTTTATTACCTGGGATAGGTGGGAGACAGACCCCAGGTCACAGTACTGCTTCTGGCTCAGCAAGAAAGCCAGAAACACCACGACAGGTCCCAGCAAGCACATCCAACCTCAGGACAGCTTGGACACTGACTCCCAGACTCTGCTGAGCTCCTTACCCTCTTGGGAAGCAATTCCTCCTGGGCCAGGAAGCCTCTCTTGTGGACGTTGGGATCGTAGTCGCCGTACTGGGGAGAAGCACAGACAGTGCCCACCCCACGTTACCAACAAAGGCAAGTCAAACTCCTCACCCCCTCACACCCAGCCCTAAGAGACAGCAAACACAGCCTGCTCACCCCTTCTCCCCACAAGCACAGAACCTGCTGCTCTGTAAGGTGAATTACCTGGGTTTCTTTGCCATTTCATTGCTAATAGAAACAGCTTCCTTCTACTCATGCAGCAGAGCTGGCAGCAGAACAAAACTTCCCACCATCACAGAATCATTGTTAGAAAAGGTCTCCAAGATCAAGTCCAGCCTGTGACTGAACACCCCTAAGACCCTCAAGAGCCACATCTGCTCAGTTTTTGAACACTTCCAGGGATGGTGACTCCACCACTTTCCACAACTTCAGTTGATGACCATCACCAGGTTGATGTCTTCCATCAGTCCAGCTGATGGTTGTCTATTCTATTCTATTCTATTCTATTCTATTCTATTCTATTCTATTCTATTCTATTCTATTCTATTCTATTCTATTCTATTCTATTCTATTCCATTCCATTCCATTCCATTCCATTCCATTCCATTCCATTCCATTC
>JANPWX010000222.1:292380-311333 GCA_024734555.1 Trochalopteron elliotii
TATTCTATTTCCACTCCACTCCACTCCACTCCATTATATTCTGTTCTATTCTATTCTGTTCTGTTCTGTTCTATTCTATTCTCATTATCATGCCCTCATTAATATTTCTCCCAGTGCAGGGCAAGACTCTATAGCTGAGAGTTCCTTGCGGTTCTACAGGTACAAAGAAACAAGGAAATGAGACATGGAGAAAGACCTGTCCCCCAAAAATTGATGGATATCACTGATCCAGGTTAGGCAGATGGCAGTTCCTCTGTCGCTGCTCATCACTCTAATGAATAAGTATCAAAAAAACAGAGGAGTTTGACAGATTCCTTTCAGGCAGGTGGTGGCTCTTCTGTTAGAGGGTCTGTTGCTCAACTGGGTCATGGAATCCAATTCAGATTTGTTAAGTGCATCCACTAATTACTGGTATTTGTTTAGATTTACATCTCTTTGAGCAGCATATAAAGTGACTGAGAAAGAAAACAGCTTATTAACAGATTGAAGAGCCGTGTGTCCCTGCGGTGCATGTGAAAATGAATTTACCTCCTGCACGGCCTCAGAGGGCAGGAAAACGGCTCCTCCAACAACCCAGCAAGTTCAGAGGGAGAGGAACAAAGCATGTGAGGCATGTACACACAGTGCTGTGACTTCCACTCACCTGGCAACCAGGACTTCTGCAGTGATAGAGGTGACAGTCCCTGACTGCACGAGACACAGCACCATTTGCTCAAGCCACTCATTTTGCAAGTGAGGCAGCCCTTTCCTCTCTGCTTTTCTGAGCAACCTTAGCTCAGGAAGTGCAAAATGGGGACAATTTTTAAACACAAGACCAAGAGGCACCCAGTGGTCATGCAACAAGTCAGGAGGCTTTTCCTCCCAGTCTCCTTTTCGTGCCAGGACCATCACACCGTGCACCGAAACCAGAGCTCAGCATCAAAAGTCTACACACATCCCACCTCTGTGCTTGTGAGACAACACGTGGGGATTAAAGACACAAATATTGATTTGGAGCCAATGCAGATGCGGAGGGAGCATGTAACAACAACCAACACTGACTCAGACTTCAATTAATAGAACAAAACCAGCCCGGATTTCATCCAAGAGCAACTCTCTGTCTTCAAGGTCTTGGAGCTCCTCAGGATGCAGCAGTTTGCAGGTACACAGCCCCTGAGCCCCCCTCAAAAGGAAGCAGCACTAAAAACGTGGCACTGGTGAAGGAAACCTCTCCAATAACTTTGGACAGGCAGCAAGTAAATCATTTTTAGGTGATGAAAATAACAGCAAATAGGATTAACATGATTATTTTCTGTTGTGATCTTCTGTGGAGGTCCAAGACTAAGTATGGATTATGTGACTTTTCATGTGCTAAAAAATACTGCCGTGTCCCAGAGGAATATTTGTACTGAGAAGGGAGTCTGGATGAGAACACTAATTATTCACAAGTCAAAAATCAACAAATGGCTTAAGTATTGCAGAATTTGTTGGCTCAAATGATTTTGCAAACATACTTTCTAAAGGCCTTTCCAATTAAATCATTACTTTCAAACTGTCATGGAATTTCAGCTCTTGTTAATTGAACTGTATGATTAATATTCATGATTGGGCATGGAATTGCCTTTACCACATTCACACGCCTGGCTTAGATTGTTGGATAAACACAGGCATGCTCAGCTACAAATTAACACCCAGTATTGCTTGTTTGGGGGAAAAACAATAATAATTAAAGAGCTGTTTGCTGTGCTACAAGATGTGAAGTGCTGAGAGAGTTGCAGCATGGCAGCAACCTGCATTTAAGGGGCAAAAAATAGAAGAACCTCCTGGATGTTCCCATTTTTTTTTTCAGTTGATCCCACGTCTTTCCCAGCTATTTAAAACCTGAACCACCTCCAACCTCTGAAAGCCATGTGGGTGGTTTGAACAGCACTGGAGGGGAAAGCACATAGTAATTCCCCAAATGAACACAACGAGAGAGAAATAAATAAACTGTTATTTTTATGACCCCCCTGTTTCCTTTGCTGTCTCAGGTTGGTTTGGATGGTCCAGCAGCACCTGGCTGTCAGTAAGTGGCTGCTGGATGCACACACACTGCTGTGTCAGGCTATTATGCCCCTAATCATGCAAATCAGCACGTTATTAGGGAAATTACTGCGCTCTCTGCCTGCTTTCTTGTCCAGGAAGGACATCATTATCCTATTTAACTGGAAGGAGATGACCTGCCACATCTTTCTTCCCAGTTCCCTATCAAAGATGTGCTTTCAGCTTTTGCCTTTGCTGGGAGTGAAAGCAGAAGGGGAATCCTAGGCTGGAGGGGCAGCAAGGAAAGGGATGTCTGAAGAAAACCCCTTTAGTGAAGAGCAGAAAAGTCATCCCTGCTTCACCTTCTCCTGATCTCAGCATGATCAGAACTGCTCTGACTCCATGTGACCTCCTCCCAGCACCCCAGGACACTGAGGGTGCCAAGGGGACAAAGGGAACAGCACAATCGACCTACACTAAGTCACAGCCTGTTCCTGAGCACGTGAGCAGGAGCTGTCCTGGCCACCAGGTAACAAAAGCTCAATATTTACCCAATGTTTATTCATTTTGGCAGCCAGAAAAGTCATGCCCTACATATCCTCAGCTCAGGTCAACGGAAAGAAAGCCAAGGAAGTGTTTACTCATGCACTCTAATAAGAGTGATGAATGTTTCCCACAAACAGAAATATTTCTTAAATCCACTCTTCTTTGCCCAGATGATGAGTCTTTTGAACAAAACATGGTTTCATCAATACTCTGATTATGAGGAGAAAACACCAATTTCTAGTGAAGTCAAACACCATCAAAGAACACGGCACCCAGGGCTCTACTCAGAGTGCAGACTGAAGGGTTATGAGGAAAATTACATGGCCATAGGGAAAAAACCAACCTGCCTCTCTTCTGGCAACAGGGCCAAACCCCCTCTCCTGCACTGCCAGCAACGATGGTCCCACAGAGCTGCTCCTCCTAAACCTCTCCATGCTCCTCAAGGACAGCTGGACTTGCCAGGCCCAGGGCATGGCCACCTGCCTGCTGTCCTGTGAGCCAAACCCTCCCAAATTCCACCCACAATCAGAACCAACAGGAGCTGCATGGCTTGGCTGTGCTCAGATTGCAGTCACTCCTCTCCCTCCCAAAACAGGATCTTTGCACACACAAACTGGAGCTGAGCTCCAGCTGTTAATTGAGCAGCAGCACATGTGCACACACAGGCAGAAATTATGTCCCTGACTGCAAGAATGTCCCTGCCACTGAATCCTGGGCTGCTCCCTCCATCCCAGGAGTCTCTCTGCCCTGGGCAAGTTGTCCAAGGCTGCACACCCCAAAATGGAAAACAGTGTCCTCTGGAATAAATCCTCAGCAAAATACACCCGCTCTGGCCCCAGAGCAGAATGCAGCAGAGGAACAAGGGAAACTCAATGAACACTGACTTCTCCCTCTGTCTGGTGAGGCCAAGCACCCAAGATCAAACCTAAGATAAAGGGAGAAGTCAGGAAAAGCCCTTTCATAGTGCAATAAAATGGATGTGGCAGCTCTAGTACTGAAATAAAGTCATTATCAAGATAAGTATTCTGAGGGAGCAGTGGAGCTGGGAGTCCCATGGCTGGTTTGCCTTTGGCTACACTGACAAAAGCAAGGAGGAGATCCAAAACACCTCAGGCTCAGGGAATTCACCTGCTCCAGCAGTAAGCCACACTGAAGCAGGTTCCACAGCTCATGAGCTGAACATTTGCTAAAGAGTCCTGGAAAGAGAAAGCAAAAACCCATCCAATGCCTGAAGGTAGCCAGGAACCAGCCATGTGGAGAAGGCAGCAATGCTGGTGTAGCCCCCTCACTTCCCAAGCTTTCACAGCTTTCCCTGCCTTCCCTTTCCCCAGGAAGTGGCTCCACCACAAAGCACCTGGATCAGCACTACCCCAGCAGGCCCCTGAGGCATCCCCTGGTGCCTACCTTGGCCTGGACAGCGTAAGAGGCCAGCAGGACTGAGGCTTCGGGAGGACAGAAGATCTTCTCATCCAAAATCTGCTTCTTCACCTGCACACAGAGCAGCAAAGGACAGACAGCACACGTTTAGTGGAGCACAGCAGAGCATGACTGTCACAGCAGATGGCTGCAGTTTGTTTTAACTTGAGCTGTCAACCACACAGAGTTAACAATTTTCCTAACACTAATCACAGTCCATAACCAGGAAATCTCTGGCAGCTCGGAAGGGCTCAGGCTTTCACAGACCACCTTTCTCAGACAGGTTGGTGAGAAGAGCTAAATTTGCACATGGAAAATAACAGCACCTCTATGCTTTTGCCAAAGGCAAAGGGGGGGGAACCTTGCATGTAAACACAGTGATAAAACCTCTTAAGGCACAAGTTACAGATTGATAGGACATCCAGCCACGCTGCTAAATAAAAGAGCAGCTTGCAGCTGAGTCTCTAAGCACTGCAAGCTTTGCTCTGGGACATTCAGGCCTCATTGTGAGTCAGTGCTCACCTGTGCTGGAGGCCAATTCCTTGGATCCCAGCACAGAGAGCCGTGGGTCACCTCCATGGCAGAGCTTTTAGCAGCAGGCAGAGCCCCGTGTGCGCTCCCGGGAGAGCCAACGTGCAGCTCCCTGAAGCCACAGCTTTACTTCCCTGCCTTCTGTGCATTAAAAAATTAAACCTGTCATGTTAGATATTTTTTGGGTTGGCACACTTAATTTTCCTGATTAAAGATAGGGGGGAAAAAAAAATTAAAAAGCCTACGATTTCCTGGGAGGCTTAAATGGATTGTCAGAGATGCAGGAACATCAATTTGAATTTATAACATGCTTTGAGTCCTCAAAGTTGGGTACAACATAATCACAGCAGATATTCTGCTGCATCAAGATAAAAAACAGGAGAGTTTACAAGCTTAGATGTGCTCCTGTTTCCCAAATGCATTCAGGAGCCCAGGCTCCTCTCAGCACAGAAATCCCAGCAGCAAAGTCATGGTCTGCATTTAGAAAATGCAGCTTGAATGGCTTTTCCTCTCTGATTTTCCTTCTCAAAGATGCCAACAGCATTTTTCCTCACCGTGGATAAGCTCCTGGCAAATGAGGCATTCAGAAATAACCCCACAGAGACACCAGTGCACGAGACAGAGCTTGAAAATTAACAGGAACACTTTGCATTTAGAACACTTTTGGCTCTGGAGAAAAAAGATGGACTTGGGAAGAGTGAGGAGCATCAAGAGGCTGATGAGCTCACTTGGAAAGGGAAGAACACCCTGCAGGCTACAGAGGTATTCCCAAATCCAGGTTGTCCTGAATTTGGTGTAAGAAACATAAGAATGAATGACTTTTTAAAATTTTTTTGTAATTTATCTTCAAATGAACAGCCACAGAGCAGCTGAAACATCCCAGTGAGTACCCAGGGGTCTGACTAGGAGGGCTCTATTCCCTGTAACCATGCTTGACACAACTCTTCTGAGGAAAAATGTGTCAGAAAATTGATTTTGTGGCAGAAAATTGATCATTTCTCTGAAAGAGAGCTCCTGTGATAGCAGCTCCTTGTTACCAGCCATGCAGCATTGCCACATCATCAGCTGAACTGATTTCTCTGGACACAAAGTTCTGTAGAGCATTTTAAATAAAAAAACCCAACCAAGATGTGTTCAGCAGAGTTTCCAAAGGCTGAACTGAAGGGCAGGAGCTCCTGGGGCAGGTGAGACTGTGAGGTTTCCCCTTCTCCTCTGTTTTTCCATCAGAGAGCTGAGCTGCTGGGGTGTTCCTCAGCTCCAGTTACCTGGAGGCTGTTTAGAGGAGGAGAGCTTTGCTGTACACCCTGGGAACAGGCTGCTGCACTCTGCTCCACACAACAATGCCATCACATCCAAAGGTAGCAGCCACTCCTCAGCACAGCTCATCCCACACCCTGCAGAGGGACACGAGCCCTTGGCTGACAGATCCATGTCCCTGAGCCACCACCCATGGATATTATGGATCACCTCATCATTCCTGACTGCCAGTTCAGAGGTCTGCCAGTCTGGGCAGACTGCTTCCTCTACAAAAAAC
Source organism: Trochalopteron elliotii (assembly GCA_024734555.1). NCBI lineage: Eukaryota > Metazoa > Chordata > Aves > Passeriformes > Leiothrichidae > Trochalopteron > Trochalopteron elliotii. The sequence continues at coordinate 298,409 of JANPWX010000222.1, forward strand.
ATCCTTCAGCTATTTTAGGAAGGTTTTGTTGCTGAAGACAAGTCCCTTTGGAGAGGTGTGAATATAAGGATGTGGAGCACACTCTGCTGACCAACTCTCTGACCCTGGGACCTTCTGCTCATCCTGGCTCCCTCTCCCTCAGGTTGGGTAGCAGTGCATTGACTCCTACCTGCAGGAAGAACAAGTGCTGGGTGATTTCCTGGACCAATTCCTCCTCTGCGTTCTCAGGATAAAATTTGGCCAGGAAGTGAAAGGTTTTGGGTTCCTCTGTGGGGACATCATGATCCAGGACCTGTGGAATACAAAAGCCATTTGGTTTCTTCAAGACAAGACCCAGCTCCCTTCTGCTCAGATCAGCACATCTTCTGTCAGACACTTTTAGACATCTAGAACAGACCCAAATAGTTCAGACACCGTAGTTAAAAAAAGAAAACAAACATTTCTGACACTCTTAATGATGCAAGGGAACAAAAAAAGGCAGAAACAAACAGCATGAGAAATGAGACAGTGAAGGTTGATCCTGATCTGCCACGTGCTTGTTGCCTCTCCTGATCCTTCTGGAGGGATGTTGGATCCTGCTGCGCCACCACCCGACTTCCTCCTTGTTTGCCTGCACTGAGGTTATTTCAGTGGTGTTTCTTACACTTTGCTCTGGTACTGCCCAGTTAAATGTTGGTTTAAAACCTCAGCCTGACACCCAGACCTCTCCCAGTGTCCATGCAATCTGGCCATGGTGTCACATCCTCTGGATGTGAACAGAGCCACATCTGACAGCTCCAAAACCAACCTCCCACAGATTTAGGAAGTATTTCCTCCCTTATCCCCATCTCCTTTTCACTCTGGTTTTCCTCCTCTCAAGCTCCCTGTATTTCTCAACAACAAAACAAGAGTCAACTCCACTTTCCTGCTGATGGTTTTGTGTTCAGGGGCACAAAAGAGAGAGTTTTAGGCTTTATTTGCTCCGCAGTCACCCCAAAGTGCAGCATCCTGGCATGGCTGCGTCCCAAAATGTCTCCAGAGGATTCACTGTGCAGAGATGCTGGGATGGGGCATCTCTGCCACCCCCTGATGCCACAGAGATGGGATTTAAGTACATCCATCCCAGTTCACCCACCACACAACCACGAGCATTCAAAGAAAGAGGAAAGGACATTCTCCTTTGTCATCCCACACAACCTCTCAAGGGAAATATCCCTGGCAATGGCTTGGGATGAGGTGAGCTTCAGGGTCCCTTCCAACCCAAACCATTCTGGGATTCTGTGGACTTTGGTTCCAACCTTCTTGTCCATTTTGAGCCATGCCACCGTGTCCTTGATGGTGTACTGCAGCCCGAAGAACCAGGTTTCCCGCAGCCCCAGTGTCCTGCACACCAGATCAAACAGGTCCTTCCCTTTCCACTTCACCTGCCAGGGAGCAAATAGGAAGCAGAGTTATGAAGAGGGATTTCAGAACTTCTCTCTGTTCAACCAAATGCACTGTTTTCACTTCACAAGGTCAACTTTAACCCCCCTGCAAATGCATCTAGTACAGACATGAAAACACCCTAAGGAGGCACACGTTATCTCCTTCCATCTGATCTCATCTGCAGATCACCAGCTCCTCCCTCAGTAGGAAACTGAGATCTGATTTCCCCCTTTTTCCAAAAAATGACACCATAAAGCCCCTTTTTCTTGCCCTGGGAAACTAAGGGTTCATTTAGGCTCCTGTTGAGCTCAGGTTTAGGCTCCTGATGTGTTTAGGTTCCTGCCTGTCGCCAGCAGGGAATAAAAATCCTTTTGAACTGCCCCTTGGTGGCTTTAATGTGTCTCCCTACAGGCCCAGGAAGCCTTGCACAAGCACCACCATCAGGGGTTCAGAGAGAGGAACCACAAAATCAGCAGTGACACAATCCTTGCAGGGAGCACAGAGCCACCAGACCCTGCACAGATAAAAAGGAAAAAGAGCTCCAAAATCCCCATCATCACCACTGAAGTCAGCGATTCTCTGGGAGCACATTCTGATAGAGTCAAACTGCATTTTCTGCTGAAAATGTTGGTGACAAAAGCAGCCAAGGAGCAGAGAAAATTGGTCCTGCTCAAGAACCGTGTCCTTCGAGCAATCCTGCAGCTGCATCCATGATGCTACTGAAGTTTGCTCATAAAACCAGGAGGTGTTGGGAGGCAGAGAGGTGAAGAGGGACATAAACCACATGAATCTAATATGCCAAAGCCACTTTCCCCTTCCATCTGCACGCTGAAAACAATTGCTGGACCGAGACATATGGCCATTACTCCAAAGCCCTTGGGCAAACAGATCTCGAGCACTCTCTTGTCACTACAGCTCAATCCTGGTGCCACCTGGACACATCAATATTAACGCCGGGGCCGCTCCTGCTGTCACCCACTGCCGCCTTGTGGGCACAGCCAGGCCCAGCTCAGCCGAGCTCTGCCTTTCAGCGATGACTCCGTCACTGCTCCCCCCCTTCCCAGAGAGCACAGCCACACACGCTGACAGTCCCGGAATAGGACAAAGCCGACACCGCCCTCCCGGCAAACACCACCCCCGGAGCGCTCGCCGCGATTCGGATCGGGCGCTGTCAACACCTCGGGGTCGAAACGCCAGGAGCAGCAAGTGTGGCAGTGCTGTAATTATAACCCCCCTAATTTCACACATTTCACTATCCTCCAGCCCCCGGGATGGGCTCCAGCTCGGCACAGGATGGCCCAGACTGCAGAAGATCTTTTCCTGACTATGATTTTAAGTGGGAGGTTAATTCGAGGGCTCAGACAAAACAGAGTGAGGCCCATTAAAAGAGCTATTTGGTACCATTTTTGCAGGCACATAAAAGCAGGCTGCCAGCAAAAGGCTATTTCTTCACTAAACTGCTTTGTATAAAGCATTATGGGCTGTTTTTCCTTCTCTAAGACCGTATTTCAGTCTCAGCACAGCAGTGTCTGCAGCAAACCTTCTCAGGACAGGCTCCTGCCTGCTGCTAAGGGCAGTGCCGGGACATTCCTCCACATTCCACTGGATCAGTGCGTTAAACGTGGAATTTCCACCGACTGGGACTCCTCACCAGCCACCTCAGGTACCCAAACTGTGCTCAAGAGCTGACAGGACCCAAAGGTTTCCTCTCAAAACACAAACCACCAGTTTGTTTTGAAGAGCAGCACTGAGGATCAAAGCAGGAGCTTTGTGCAGTTTTCACCCCTGCGTTTTTAACTTGGCGATGGGAATTTGGAAAGGTTTTGGTGGGAAGAGACCTTAAAGATCACCTTAAGTGTCACCCCCTGCCATGGGCAGGGACACCTTCCACTATGCCAGACTGCTCCAAGTCCTGTCCAGCCTTGCCTTGGACACCTACAGGGATCCAGGGGCAGACACAGCTTCTCAGGACAGCCCCTGCCAGGGTCTCACAGCTGGATTTCTTCCTGACACCCAACCTAAATCTCTCCCCTTTTAATTTAAAACCATTCCCCCTTCCCCAATCATTATCTGCCTGCATTAAAAACTCTCTCTGCTTTGTTTACAAGCCCCCCTTTCAGGGACTGTATTTCAAGTGAGGCTTCTGCTGCTGCATTTTACACCAGTGCTTTGTCACCACGCGTTTCTGTGGTGGCAGGAATAGACATTTAACGTTCCTGCACAATGCTCAAGACTCCAGCCATAACAGAGCACAGATCCTCCCCAACTGTGCTGAATTACCTTCATTAAATATATCAATGATCAGCAGCCACCTTTATTCCAACAGACATGATTTCCCTCCACACCTCGGTACTTAAAATAACGATCTGCATTCAAGTGGCATCTTTTGACAGCTGAACTCCAACTGCTTTACAGACACCCAGGACCTCAGCCCTCCTCACTCATACTTTTACAGGCTTTGTATCATTAACTGCCACATTCTGTGGTTGTAAACTATTAAAAAGAAAGCCCCTCCAGAGCATGAGGGGATGGACAGAGCTGCTGTCCAGAGAGCCTGGGGGACAGCTAGGACAGGCTGGCCATTCCCATCTACCCTGTGTCTGTCACACCATCCCCGGCACTCAAGTGACACCTGAAGCACAAAGATGATTTTACAAGCCATTCTGAGATCCTGAAAGCAAAACTAAGGAGCTCAGAGCAGAAAAATAAAAACCTTCTCAGCCGTATGCTGGGGTAGCTGGCACAGTGCTGTAACAAAGCTCCATCTCCAAGCAAAAAGCCACATCATGATAACCTCAACGTGACTGTCAGGACAGAGCAGGATGCACCACTCCTGCATTGTCCCTGTGCTGCAGGCATCACCTCTGACATTTGCAGCTCCTTTCCCATTAGCAGGATCACAGAATGGGTGGCTGCAGGGATTCAGGAGTCACCGAAGGGACACGGGAATGAAGTGCTTTATAAACAAGCTGTTACTCCACCGAGCTGTTTGTGTTCTTTACTAAGTACAGACCGGTTACAATCTATCAGCAAAGAATTTTAAATTAACAGCACTAAACACTTAAAACTCTGCAGCCAGTGGCTAGAACAGAGTATTTCCAGTCCAGATTATTGGCATCATCTTTTTCTCTGGCGGAGACGGCGCATTTGGCATCTATTAACAGGGTTTGCATTATTTATTAACCTGCACTGGGAGTCATTTCCAACTCGCGGGCAACTGCGCGATTTATTTCCGAGCACAACCTCTCCGTCAAGTTTCACAACTGCTCCTCAGCTCCCCACTCCATAAAGCAGCTCCAAAAATGAGCAGAAGGGTTGTCTGGTCCTCTCATCAGGGGGCGACAAGGAGGGAGGGCAAGCCAGGGAATGGAGCTGTGTTGGAGGGTTTAGGTGGAGATCAGGGCAAGGTTCTTCCCCCAGAGGGTTCAGGCACTGCCCAGGCTCCCCAGGGAATGGGCACGGCCCCGAGGCTGCCAGAGCTCCAGGAGCCTTTGGACAGCCCTGCCAGGGATGCCCAGGGTGGGGTGTCTGTGCAGGGACAGGGGCTGGGCTGGATGATCCTGCTGGGTCCCTTCCCACTGAGGATATTCCACAATTCTAAAAAACGGGCAGCAAGGAACAAGGGGTTGCAACCCTCCTGCATGGAGCAAGGGGTCTAGACAGAAAAGAGATTCCCAAAACATTGTCAGGCTGACACTTTTCTTCCAACAATGTCAAATGTGGTAAAGGGGAGGTAAGAGGGATGGATTTAATTTAATATTTAAATTAAAGAGGCTCTCCTGGGACAACAGGGAGGTGCCCAAATGCCAGGGGACAAAACCTGGCTCTGCTCAGGGGGTACAGATGAAGATCTCACCTTCTCTTCATCACAAACACAAACCCCTGGAGCTACAGCTCTTCCTGGGATCAGGATGGGCAATAAGGGCACAAGCAAGTGAGCAGAGGACACCAAGGCTCAGCTGCTTCCCAGGGAACAACCCATAGCAGCTGTCCCTGCACACCCCATCCATGGGACAAGGTTAACACACAACCTTGAAGAAATGACTCACATTTACGGAGTATTTTACTGCACCAATTTACCCGTAAATAACACAGAAAATGGCTTTTTGCTTTGCAGATAATTTTATTAGGTGTTAGCTCTGTGCTAGGGATGCAAAGAGAGGCAAAGAGCCCCTGCTGTGACACAACAGCCAAAGGACTGCTGGGAAAAGGGGACCAAGCCCCGGGAAAAAGTGCTCAGAGTGAAGTTATTCCTGTTTAGAATCAAATTTTAACAAGAGAACACAACACCTGTTCACTGAAACAGGGATGGAGAAGACCAAATGGAAAGAGCTGGGCCTGAGAAGAGCATCCCTCCACTAACCACCTGGGAATGAGGAAATGCATGTAGGCTGTAGCTATTCCAAAACCCCGTCCCACAGAGATGCCCAAACCACCCAGCCACAACAGTTTACAACTGAAATGGAGATGATTTTGAGACTGCAGACCACACTTATTTCTCCTTCTGGACCTGAATGATAACCACAGTGCCACAGACAACAATTTATTTAGATTTAAAGCCCATTTGGAGCAAAGAGGGAATCCAAACCGGAATATTCGTCAATTTTGTTTTAAATAAAGCCATGTCAAATATTTTCAATTGCCACTTACTGAGTCACAAGGCAGGGCTGCAAAAGTTATTTTTATTTACTAATGCCACACGACAACTCGATAACGAGCTTTTAATTAAAACCTATTTCTGTTAACCACCGAGGAGGCCAAGAAGGCGCCCAGGCATGAGGATGCAGATGGTGCAGCCAAGCACGTTCCGTGGTGTCTGCCCCAGACAGAGACAGAGAGGGAACACTGAGAACAGCAGCTGTGACCAGACAGAGCCAGGGGACAGCAGGGGACAACAACTGGTGACAGTGTGCCCTCTGCCCTGCTCAGGTGAGACCCCACCTGCAGAGCTGCCTCCAGCTCCAGGGAGGACATGGAGCTGCTGGAGAGAGTCCAGAGGGGGCCATGGAGATGCTCCCAGGGCTGGAGCCCCTCTGCTCTGGAGCCAGGCTGGGAGAGCTGGGGGTGCTCACCTGGAGAGGAGAAGGCTCCAGGGACACCTCAGAGCCCCTGCCAGGGCCCCTGCCAGGAGAGCTGGAGAGGGACTGGGGACAAGGGCTGGAGGGACAGGACACAGGGAATGGCTTCCCAGTGCCAGAGGGCAGGGATGGATGGAATATTGGGAAGGAATTGTTCCCTGGGAGGGTGGGCAGGCCCTGGCACAGGGTGCCCAGAGCAGCTGTGGCTGCCCCTGGATCCCTGGCAGTGCCCAAGGCTGGGTTGAACAGGGCTTGGAGCAGCCTGGGACAGTGGAAAATGTCTCTGACTGTGGCAGGGTGTGGGACTCGATGAACTTTGAGGTCCCTTTTGGATTTAGCCAATGAACAGTTCCCAGCTGGAAGCACAGAAGGGTGAGCTCCCTGTAAGCACAGACTGAAGTTGTGGCTGCCCCTGGATCCCTGGAAGTGTCCAAGGCCAGGCTGGACAGGGCTTGGAGCAGCCTGGGATAGTGGAAGGTGTCCCTGGCCATGGCAAAAGATGGAACTGAATGATCTTTAAGGTCTCTTCCAACCCAAACCACTCCATGACTCCACATCCCAAAGCAGGACCTCACCCTGTAAGTTGGGCTCACACAGATGAGGAGTTACAGGGTCAAGCAGCAGCTCAATGCAGAGCAAGAAGCTCCAAAAGGATGAAAAGAGGATTTGGATCCTGCAGGGAGCTCTGCTGAGGATGCACAGAGCTGTAACATTGCCCAGAGCTCTCTGTGCTGCACTTACACACCTGCAGCACAGCACTGCTCCCTGCCCTGGCAAAGGACAGCCCCAAGCCTTCCCTCTATGCAGGAGCTGATTGCTGATGGCCACGGGGTGTTCCAGCCCAGCCTGAGCTGCTCTGCTGGGCCCTGACACACTGCTGAGCTCTGAACACACACAGCTCACCCAGGCAGGAGAGGGGCTCACCTGGGGTGACACCAGCTTAAATAACTCTCCTCCCTTTTCCAGGGCTCTGGGATTCCCTACCAGTGCTGCCTCCCAGCTTCTAGGAGATTATTCCCAGGGCTGCTTCCCTGTTCAAGTACCTTTAATTTCAAAAACCACCTACTTGAAAGATACTGCCTGTACAAAGGAAAAAGAAAAAAAAAAAGTATTAAAGAGCATCAAAACTGGAGTCTGCACACCAAAAGAGAAACATTTACTGTCCCAAATGCCCTCCTCCCTCCTTCCCCTCTGCATCAACACATCTCTGGATTAATTAATAGAGTCTGGGGATTGACAGCAGTTTTAAACAGTCTTTGGAGAGAAATAACAGGAGTTTCCAACTGGCTTGGAAGAGGCTGTGATGGAAGCAGGGGATCCAGAGAACTTTTCAGGTGCAGGGTGAGGCACCAAAGCCAAAGAGGATCCATGTCCAGAAGTCACAAGCACAACTGAGGAGAATGAACTGCACCAAGGCAAGATGCCTCCAAAACATTAACTCCCAAAATTCACTGGTGTGAATCAGAAATTCTGAGGTTTTGGGGCATAAACCCCTCCAAGACATGAGTGAGGAAACAGCCCTTACCTGCTGTGTCTGATTCAAAGAGAGCTGCTTATGCTCCTGAGTGCTGGCACAAAATCAGGACACACAGGCACATGGAGGAACCAAACATTGACAGCTGGTATCCCAACAATTTATTGGAAATCATGTTGTAGCTGAAGGAGATTATTTCTCTCAGCTTTTTTTAACAGCTGTTCCTGCACACAGACTGGTGTTTTCCTGTTGTGTCCCACTCACAGCTTTGCAGCATCAAGAGGTCACTGTCCCTACCAGCACTCTGCTGACTGAAATTGCCAATGTATGGATCTTTATAAACCCCCTTCCAAGCACCCTGCAATGCAGAAGGAAGCCAAGGGCATTGCACTCCCTGATTTCCTCTTCCTGCCTTTTTATTTTGGTGCAGCGACTGGACACATCTCAAAACTCAGCTTGGATTTACTAAACCAGCTCTTCCTCAAAAACTCATTTCCACCCAGATTTCCACCACTAAATCCTTGGCTGTTCCTGCTCCAGAGGATGAGCTTTGCAGCTCAGCTACACAACTCCCTGTGTCTGGTGACAAAGGGACAGCACTTGGCTGCACGTGGCCGAAATCACAACTCTCCTACTTACAAGGGCTTTACATCCAACCTCGTCCAACTGGCTCTGCACCCAGTGGGCCACTGGGCTAAAATAAAGATCCCTTCCAACCAGGATTATCCTCTGGACAGAGAGGAACAGCTTAAGCACTGAAGCAATAACAGGATGCATGTTTAGACCAGCAAATACATCAGTACAAACCTGCCTCTCCTCGCTGCTTGAACACTTAAGCTGTTTCTCCAGGCTGGCTGAAAAAGCTTTTCCAATTCATTTTTAAGATGCCAAAGGATTAAGGCTGGGAAGCAGCTGGGCAGTGAGCTGCACCTTAATGGAGTGACCATCCCTGCAGGATTCCAGCCTGAGATCACAAACACAACAGAAAGGGGAAAACACACCCTTTGGAAGCAGGCCGTGGCTCTGAGTGGAGAGATACTGATGGGGCTGAGCATTGCAAGAGGAAAAAATTGGTAAAGACACTCACAAGGCCAAAGGAAAGATGGAGGGGTTCTCCCATCAGCCAAGGAACTTGGCTCTGAGAGGGAAAAAACTGCACATGGGAGAGGGTGAGAGACCAACCAGCTGCACCACACCTCTGCCATCCCACCAGAGATGTGGGATAAACAGTGCTTTGGGTGTGAACTCAAACACACAGGCCACAAAACCACATCTCAAGACCCCCAAACCACAGGATTCCCACTGCACCTCCTTCTACTGATCCTCTCAGGTGTTTGTGAGGCAGATTTCCCCCTCCTAGGCTCCTGCTGGGACCAGCAGCTCTCCTTCCTGGCCAAAGACACCTCAAATACCATGGGGTTTTCATTACTGAATAACTCCTGGAATTGTTTGGGTGGGAGGGGGCCTTAAAATCCATCTTGTTCCACCTTTCTGCCATGGACAGGGATATCTTCTAATATCCCAGGTGGATCCAAGCCCTGTCCAACCTGGCCTTGGACACTGCCAGGGATCCAGGGGCAGCCACAGCTGCTCTGGGCACCCTGTGCCAGAGTCTCCCCATCCTCACAGGGAAGAGGTTTCCACATCCAAGTTTCTCAGGAAGGTGAAGGGGTTGCTTTAGCACAGGGATTCAAGAGCTATGCAAACGTCTACCCTTCCTCCAGATGTTATCAATTAATTAGCTCAAACCTCTGAGATGGAAGTAACTAAAGGAAGACACTTGCTTCGTGCGTCCAAGATTTCCCCAAACAAATTTGAAGTCTTTAAAGTGAAACCCCAACCGTGATTATTAATCTCCATCGCTGTGTTAGAAAGATTAAGATTTCATTTCTAGGAATTATTTTAGATTTAGGCTCAATTTAGAGACATCAACTGCAGGATAAACAGATGCAAAGCAGGTTTAATCCCTTAAAATGCACAGCTGGGGATTTCTAGGGAGCAGACTGAAAAATTAACACTGAGAAAGAAGGTGAGTCTTCAGCAGCTACGGCTGGGTCATGGAATTATGGAATATCCTGAGCTGGGAGGAATCCCCAGGGATCATGGAATAACAGCTCCAGACATTTAATAGATCAGCAGCTCTCTGTCCCTGTCAGCACGAGGTGCCACTCACAGGCCACAAAAACACATCACAGGACCCCCAAACTGCAGGATTCCCATTACACCTCCTTCCACTGATCTCTCAAGTGTTTGTGAGGCAGATTTCCCTCTCCCAGCCTCCTGCTGGGCCCAGCAGCTCTCCTTCCTGGCCAAAGACACCTCAAAGCACACAGACAGCTGGGTAAACAGTGCTGCTTGCTCTTCTCCTGGCAAACCTTGGGATAAGGGCTGGATTCCTTCAGGGAGGAGAACTGTCCTTGCCAAAAATCGACTCTCCCACCTCACTGACTCTCAGCAGGGCACAGACTCCACCCCTGGCTGCAGGTCTCACTGTGGGTGTAGAACAAGCCAAGCCCTTCCCTGAGCCACCTTCCCAACCCCAGGGCTCGAGGTGTGTCTGATCCCTCTGTCCATGGATGTTCCTGCAGAGTCAGCAAAAGCAGGAGCTTTCCCCAGAGCCTCCCAAGGGTGACACAAACACAGGGACAGAGACCCAGCCAGGGGGCCAGACTGCTCAGATGGGGCTTGGATAAAACTCACACCTCAAGCTGGGCTGCCCTGGCCTTGGAGCCAGCCCAGGAGGCCATGGAAATGCTCCCAGGGCTGGAGCCAGGCTGGGAGAGCTGGGGGTGCTCACCTGGAGAACAGAAGGCTCCAGGGACACCTCAGAGCCCCTGCCAGGGCCTAAATCGGCTCCAGGAGAGCTGGAGAGGGACTGGGGACAAGGGCTGGAGGGACAGGACACAGGGAATGGCTTCCCAGTGCCAGAGGGCAGGGCTGGATGGGATATTGGGAAGGAATTGTTCCCTGGCAGGGTGGGCAGGCCCTGGCACAGGGTGCCCAGAGCAGCTGTGGCTGCCCCTGGATCCCTGGCAGTGCCCAAGGCCAGGCTGGACATTGGGGCTTGGAGCAGCCTGGGACAGTGGGAGGTGTCCCTGCCCATGGCAGGGGTGGGAGTGGATGGGCTTTAATTTGCCTTCCAACACAAACCATTCCATGATTCCATGAAAACTCACTCCTCACCTGCAAAGTGTGAAACAGTCCCATCACCCACCTCCATCCATCCCTCCATCCCTCCATCCATCCCTCCCATCCTCCTGCTCCAGTTCTGAAGGATGAGGCTGAATTCCCTCTACATCCCCCCAGTCCCAGCCCCAACACCACCCAGGAGCCCTCACAGCCCTGAGCTCCTTCCAGCTGCAGAAATCTCTCTGCAGCAACAAGTTCTTTTGGCAGAACCCTCCAGAAAAGTCAGCTGGAGATGCAGCAGTTCCAGAATCAAATCCCATGGGAATGCTGCTTCATCACTGCACAAACCTCCCTGATCCCAGTGGGAAATGCCACTGAAATTAACAATTATTTGCTTGCCATCATCAGTCATTGCTGCAGCCTCCACAAACCAGGAAAAACAGAGCCAGGACATTCACACCCTGCTGGAAGTGGGAAGTTCACAAGGCTGCCTAAGAGCAAATCCTTAATCTCTAGGAAAAGCAGGAAGTTTTTCAGGGGTGAGAGGAGATTTCCAAAGAAATCAGTGATGACAAACACCCCTTGGCTGATGGGCACTGGGATTCTGTCAGCTTTTGGGTCAGGCTAATGAAATATAAATTATGAAATGAAGAGGTTGGAGTGGGGTTTCAGTGTTTGTGTGGCCAACCCCTCTGGATCAGCTGGAAAAGCAGAGCAAATCCCAGGGCTTGGCAGCAACACCCTGGGAGAAGCTTTTACAAGGGCCCCAAAAAGGGAAATGATCACAGAAAAGCCAGAGCCAACCCCCTGGAGCATCCCTCATGGTGAGCTAAGAGCTCAGCAAAATGCCAAAATTCTGTTCTTGGGTGTTTGTGCAGCACTTGGGAGTTGGATTCCTGTGGATTCAAACCTTGACACTGAAATTCCCCCAGCCCTGTGACAGTGTAGTGGTGACTCGGGCTGGGATGGCAGGATAGCACTGGACTGGAGCCCAAATGAAGCTGGATTGTAATGAAAATAAAGCTGAATTATAACCAGGATAAAACTGAATTATATCCAGAAGGAAGCTGAATTATAGCCAAAGTACAGGATGAGTTATAACCAGAATAATGCCAAATTGTACCCAGAATGAGACCAAATTATAACCGGAATGAAGCCAAATTATAACCCAAATAAGGCTGAATTACACCTGGAGTGAAGATAAATTATTGCCAGAATAAAGCTGAATTATAACCAAACTATAAACTTAATTATAACCACAATAATGCCAAATTATACCCAGGATAAAGCCAAATTATACCCAGAAAAAAGCCAACTTATGACCAAAACAATGCTGAATTACACACATAATAAGGAATAATAATAACCAAAACAAAGCCAAACTACAACCTGGATACAACTGAATTACACACACAATAACACTGAATTACAACCAAAACAAAGCCAAGCTATGACCAAAGTAAAGCCAAATCACACCGACTCATAACCAAAGCAAAGGTGAATTACAGCCAAAGAAAAGCCGAATTATAACCAGAATAATGTGCAATTACAACCAAAATCACAGCAGGAAAAGGCTGCTTTATAACCAAAACAAGGCGGTGCCACTGCTGGCCCAGGGCAGGCCCCGGGGACCGGCGGAGGGTCGCGGGCACCGGGAGGGGGCTCCGGGCCCCTCAGGGGGTGTGGGGGTGTTTGGGGGGGGTCTGCCCACCCTCAGCGGGACCCCCGTGCCCCGCGCCAACACCGACTCATAACCAAAGCAAAGGTGAATTACAGCCAAAGAAAAGCCGAATTATAACCAGAATAATGTGCAATTACAACCAAAATCACAGCAGGAAAA
>JANPWX010000222.1:321163-340420 GCA_024734555.1 Trochalopteron elliotii
TAAAGGGGATCCTATGGGGGCGGCCCCCAGAGTGGCTCCACGGTCGTTGCCTCGCTGGGGACAAAGGTCTGGCCGCAGCTCGGACCCAGGGCCGAGGAGCCCTGTCCTCCCCCCGCCACTGCCCTGGCGGGGAACCCGACCTTCTCCGGGGCACCGGAGCCACCCCTGGGGCTGCCGGGGAACCGCGGGGGACAGGCTGGGGGGCTGCTCCCATCGCCCCGTGTCCCCTTGTCACCTTGGCTGTGGAAGGATCACCAGCACTGAGCAGCCCCTGGGTAAAGGGGATCCTATGGGGGGATGCCTCCATTGCCCCATGTCCCCTTGCCCGTGGAGGGGTCACTGTCACTGGAGGGGCCACTGGGGCTGAGGGGGCTCCCATGGGAGCTGTCCCCCTTGTCCCACACCCCCACACCAGTGTCCTTGCTCGGTTGGGCAGCATAGCTAAAACCCCTCTGAATTCAAGGGGACAGACTGGGTCTGGGGACAGACTCACCCCAGAACGGGGACAGGGCTCCCGGTATGAACTGAGCAGAAGCCAATGAAGTCCTGGGGCTCCCTGGAAGCCGGACAGTGGCGGGAGCTGCCTGCAGGACTGGCAGTGAGGCCTCTGGATCCCGTTTTGCCGTACAGCTGGTCATTCCTGGTCATTCTTCGGTCATTCCTGGTCATCCCTGGTGTCTCCCCCACCCTGCTGTCCCACAGGGGGTACTCCAGGGATGCTGAGGGCAGCTGGTTCCGCTCCCTCTTCGTGCACAAGGTGGATCCACGCAAGGACGCCCATTCCAACCTCCTCTCCAAGAAGGAGACCAGCAACCTCTACAAGATCCAGTGTGAGTGCTCCTGCTGGGAAGAAGGCAGGCACAGATGGGGTGCACCCCTCACCTCTTGGGACCCCCATTCCTGGATCCTTCCCCTTCCTTCCTTCCTCCCTCCCTTCCCAGCCCCTCTCTCCTGTCCCTGCAGTTCACAATGTGAAGCCGGAGTGCCTGGAAACCTACAACAAGCTGACGTGAGCACTGACTGAGGGGACTTCCCAGCATCCCAGCAGGATGTTGGGGTGCTGTTCTGGAGTGAGAGGGGCAGGAGGGCTCCTGCAGGCCTCCTGGAGCTCCTGGGTGGATCTGTGTCCCTGTTCTGTGCCTCAGTTTCCCTCCCTGCAAAATGGATGCATCTCCCAGGCTGCACCAGATCCTGTTTGGGCAAACCCTGGGAGGGCAAAGAGGGGCACTGGGAGGGTTTGGGGTGCTGCCCCCCACCCCACTGCCCCCCTCTCTGCCCCCACAGAGAAGAGGTGCTGCCCAAGCTCCACTCGGACCCCGACTACCCCTGTGACCTGGTGGGCAACTGGAACACGTGGTACGGCGAGCAGGACCAGGCAGGTGAGGGCAGGCAGCAGCTCCTGGTGCCTCTGCTGCCAAAGGCAGAGATTTTGGTGGGATTTTGGGGCGCTGCTCCCCTTGCCCACCCCAGAACCTTCTTTGCAGTGCACCTGTGGCGCTTCTCGGGCGGGTACCCGGCACTCATGGACTGCATGAACAAGCTCAGGCAGAACAAGGTACCACCGGGGTGGGAGCGAGACCCCTGTGCCCGACACCCCCGGCTTCCTCTTCTTTTGGGGTGTCCCCCCCACCCCAAAACCCCCTGGCTGGGGCTGTCCCCAGGAGTACCTGGACTTCCGCAAGGAGAGGAGCCGGATGCTGCTGTCCCGCAGGAACCAGCTGCTCCTGGAATTCAGCTTCTGGAACGAGCCCCGGCCGCGCCAGGGACCAAACATCTACGAGCTGAGGTCCTACAAGCTGAAGGTGGGGATCAGTCTGTGCTTCAGGGGGTGTTCTTCAGGCTGGTATACCCCAGGTTTTGGGGGGCAGCCCCCTAAATTCCTCTTTCCTGGATGAGGAGACCCCAAGTTGGGTGAGCACGGGGAGTTCTGACTGGTTTTCCTCCCCTGTTTCCAGCCAGGGACCATGATTGAGTGGGGCAACAACTGGTAAGCCACTGGTTTCTCAGCGTGGAGGGATCCAAGGTGGGAGAAGCTCCCTCTGGAGAAGGGGGGACCCCTGGGGCAGGCCCTCTAGGTGTCCCCTGCTTTGTGCAGGGCTCGGGCCATTAAGTACCGCCAGGAGAACCAGGAGGCAGTCGGGGGGTTCTTCTCCCAGATCGGGGAGCTCTATGTGGTGCATCACCTCTGGGGTAAGGGGTGTCACCCTGGGGGGACCCCCGGCCTGGGGGGGCTGGGCTGGGGGGCTCAGGGTGCCAGCCCTGTCCTCTCCCCACAGCCTACAGGGATCTGCAGTCCCGGGAGGAGACGAGGAATGCGGCCTGGAGGAAGAGGGGCTGGGATGAGAATGTTTATTACACTGGTGAGTGGGACCCCCACCCCCTTTGGGGACCCCCTGCCCGTGCTGGGGACCCCCTGCCCTCACCTCTCTCTCTTTTCCTTCCCCAGTCCCACTGATCCGGACCATGGAATCACGGATAATGATTCCCCTGAAGATCTCCCCCCTGCAGTGATTGGGGGGCCGTGCTGGGGGGGGTCTCCCTGCACCCCCAGGGGCTCCCTGCCCGTGCCCTGGCCCTGCTGGGGAAGGGCTGGGGGGTTCTGCTCCCCCTGGCTCCCAGCTCTCTCCTCCACCCCATTTTGGGGTGCCCTGGTGGGGTTGAGAGCAGGGAGGGGCAGGTGGGAGCCCCCCATCCTGTGGTGGATCCCCAGGATGGTGCTGCTGGGGGGGGCTGGGCAGGCTGTGGAGGTGGTGGGGGGGGGCGTAATTGCTCCTAATGAGCCCAGTGGGTGCCTTTGCTGCCAATTAAATATTTAATATGCTAAAGCCTGGGCCCCTCTTGGGGTGGGGAGGGTGGTACTGGGGGTGTTTGGTGTGCCCCCCCAGGCTGGTGTCACCCAGGGGGCTGCCCTGCCTCACGTTGTGGATGCTTCCTGCACCAAAGGACCTCCACCCATGGGTGCTGTGATACACTGAGGGACCTCCCCAAAACCAGTGTACCCCCACTGTCACTGGGAACCCCTTGCTAAACCCATGGAAACCCCCAAGTGCCATCAGGGACCCCATCCCATGCTCCCATCAAGCTCATGGATACACCCAACACTACCAGGGACCCCATCCAATGGACCCCCAAGCTCCTGGGGATCCCCCAGTACCACTGGGAACCCTAAGCCAAGGCCCAGGCCTGCCCATGGATACCTCCCAGGGCCATTTGGAAACTGAAATCCCCCAGTGCTAAAGTGGACACCATCCCATGACCCTCCAAGCCTATGGCTGCTCCCAGTGCCACTGGGGACCTCTTTCCATGCCTTTTTGAGCCCATGGCTCTCCCCAGTGCCATTGGGGACCCCATCCCTAGCCCCACCCCAAGCCCATGGATCCTCCCACCATCATCGAGGACTCCATCCTGTGGCTTTTCCAAGCCCCTGTGTGCCCCCCACCCCATTGGGGATCCCATCCCAAGCCCACGGGTTCCTCCAGGGACCCCATCTCATGCCCCCCCCACCCAGTGGATACCCCCAGTGCCACTCGGGATCCCATCCCAAGCCCATGGATACCCATCAGTGCTTCTGGGACCCCTGTCCAAGCTCCCCCTCTTCCTGTGGGTGCCGTCCTGCACTAGGAACAAGCCCCAGTCCCACCAGTGTGCCCAATGTGGAGGTCTCACCCCCAGGGCTGCCCTTCCCCCAGGTCTGTGGATGGGACTGTGGCCACGCCCCTTGAGTAAGCCACGCCCTGTTTACTAAACCACGCCTATCTATCGAAAGCCACGCCCCCAACGCGCCTTGGGGATCCTCCAGGATGGCAGGTCCGCTAGGGGGCGCCTTAGCAGCTGCAGCTTCTCGCCGCCGCTCCGCGCCGCGCTCGGTTGTTCCGTGACGTCACTTCCGGGAGGCGCGGAGGCGAGAGCGCGGTGAGTGCCGCGGCGAACCGGGACCCTCGGGAGGGGATGGCGGGGGCGGCCCCGGGAGGGGCGGAAAGTCCATGGCCCGGTGGGTGTGTGTGTGTTAGGGGCTCAGTGGAAGCGGAGGGTCCTGGTCTGGAGGGGCGAAGGCCCCGTGCTGGGGGGCTGAGGGAGGTCTGAGGCCTCGGGCCCGGTATGCTGCGGTCTGAGGGGCTCAGGAGGAGCGGAGAGTCCCCGGCGTGAGGGTCGGGGGGGGTCTCTGAAAGAATAAAGAGTTCTGAGCCCGATGTACTGAGGTATGGGGGCTCTGGAGGGATGGAGGGTCCCGGGTCTGGGGGGGCTCGGAGGAGCGGGCGCCCCGGGATAGATGTGCGGGGTCTGGGGTGCTCTGGAGGGGCGAAGGGTCCCGGGTCTGTGGGTCTGGGGGACTCTGGTGAGGCAGAAGCCGCAATCTCGGTTTGCTGGAATCTGGGGGCTTAGGGACAGTGCAGCCCCCGAGGCTGGGTGGGATCGAGCGCTCGGGCCCGGGGTCCCAAGGGAGCTCGGTGGGAGTGGGGGGTCCGGGGGGGTTGTGGTGGAGCAGAGACCCCGGCCCCCGCTGTGCTAGTGGGGCTCAGAGCCGGTCTGGGGGGCTGGGAAGGGGCTCGAGGTGTGGGATGGAGAGGGGCACAGGGGACACTGCAGAGCCCAGGCGGGGCTGGCTGGGTGCGGGGGGGTCCAATCCAGGCAGGTTTGGCCCCCACGGACTCCCCCTGTGCCCCCTCCCCAGCCCTGCCGGCAGCACCATGTCCTCCGAGTCCAGCAAGAAGAGGAAGCCCAAGGTGATCCGCACGGATGGGGTCCCAGCCGAGGGCAAGCGGGGCAAGGGCGACACGGACCAGGTACAGACCTGCCCAGGGAGCCTCCCACAGCCCTCCCTGCTGGAAAACAATGCCCAGAGAAGCTGTGGCTGCCCCATCCTGGCAGTGTCCAGGGCCAGGCTGGATGGGGCTTGGAGAAAACTGGGATAGTGGAAGATGTCCCTACCCATGGGACTGAATGGACTCTAAAGTCCCTTCCCACCCAAACCATTCTGGATTTCCATGGATTGTGAGACCCAGTTCCCCCAGCTTCCAATGCCTCTTGAACTCCTGCTGTGAATTCCTAAACCTGCTTCCATCTCTTTCAGGACACACAAACACTCCTCTGGAGAGTGAGCTCAAAGCTGGAAGATCCCTCAGGGATTTGCATGGTGCCTTCAAACCCTCCCGTGAGCAGCAGGATAGTGTAGGATCAGCCAGAGTGGGGAGTGGGGTGGAGGAGGAATCACTTTTCTGCTTTATCCTCTGAGGTCATGTAGATCATGAAATATCCTGAGTTGGAAGGGATCCACAAGGAACCTCCAGTCCAACTCCTGGCCCTGCACAGGACACCCCCACGGTGTCAATTCAAATTTATGGCAATAAAAGACAGCCTGAACTAGCCAGGTGTTTTAGTGACTGGTGGGTTTGGGATTGCTGGAACCGAGTCCTCTCCCTGTGTGGATTCATGGGCAGAGCCAGAAATGGCAGCTTGTCCCCCAGAGCCCTTTCCAGGGGGAGGAATGAGCCACGGGAGGTGTCGTTGCCTTGGCAGGATGTCAGGTACTACAGCGAGGAGAGCGAGGTGGATCTGCGCGACCCCATCAAGGACTACGAGCTCTACAGGGAGACCTGCCAGGAGCTCCAGAGGCTCATGGCTGAGATCCAGGAGCTGAAGAGCCGGGGCATCAAGGAAAATGTGAGGAGAGGTCTCCACATGTGGTGTAACATGTCTGTCATTTGGGCTTTCCCCATTAATTTTCCCTTTTCCCAAAGGAAAGGCAGCAGGAGCTGGGATGCCTCCTGGGCAGAGTCAGGGAAATGGAGCAGCTTCCATTTCCCAGGCTGTTGGGGCAGGGAATTGAGCTCTGGAAATGGAGCAGCCTCCCTTTTCTTGGGCTCCTGGGGCAGGAATTGAACTCTGGAAATGGAGCAGCCTTCCTTTTCCAAGGCTGCTGGGGCAGGAATTGAGCCCCTGGAAATGGAGCAGCCTTCCTTTTCCAAGGCTGCTGGAGCAGGAATTGTGCTCTGGAAATGGAACAGTTTCCCTTTTCTTGGGCTCCTGGGGCAGGGGTTTAGCTCTGGAAATAGAATAGCCTCCCTTGTCCCAGGCTCCTGGGAAACATCAGGTGCTTCAGGCTGAGCCACCTCTGTTCCTTCTGCTGAGGAAAATGCCTGGAGTGATTCTCTGAGGAGCCTGGACCCCCTCCCCAGTTATTCCCAGCAGCGCCCTGTGATCTGACAGGGAAAGGCTCCCTCAGAAACCCCAGTGACATAAATGTGGCTCTGTAGCAAAGCCTGGAGCCCCTTTTATGGCAGGAATTCCCTGGGAAGGCTGGTGCCAGCCATCTCTCCTGCCTCCAACCCCCCTGTCCTGCCCCTCAGGCCTCGGAGATCGACGAGCGGCGCGTCCAGAGCTGTGTGCACTTCATGACCCTGAAGAAGCTGAACCGCCTGGCTCACATCCGCCTGAAGAAGGGCAGGGACCAGACCCACGAGGTACCCAGCAGGGGCTGGGAGTGAGGAATGCCCCTTGGGATTTAGGGGGGGGTCAGAGATGGGGCAAGTCCTGCCTGTTCTGTGTGTGTGGTGTGAGGAGCTGCACCTCAGCCAGGTTATATGGGGTTTGAGTTGAGGGTTTGTCGAGAGGCTCCGATCCTGATGCATTCCTGCTGGGTGCAGGGCAGATAAGTAATGAATGAGAACTCTCTGCTTTTGTCTAAAGTATAGGAGAAGGTCAGAAAACTCTGTTTCAAAGTTCTGATGTTCTGCACGTGTATAAATGGGTGGATGATTGGCCTGGATGCTCCACATCCAGAGTTCCCGGAGCAGGAATTCTGCTCCAACAAATGAGTCCTGTCCTGTGCCTTGGCTTTGAAATGTGCAGGAAGGAGCAGGATTAGTCTCATGTCACAATCCTTTGCTCCTCCAGCCCTTAAAAATGTCATTTTCCCCCCCAAAAATTGTTGCACACCCTAAAACCTGCTGTCCCAAGCTGCTGTAGTGACGGGGTGTGGGTGACTCTCTTAGGGTGTCTTTGCTGCTCCATCCCTTCTCTGGCTGTGTCCATGTTTCAGGCAAAGCAGAAGGTTGATGCCTATCACCTGCAGCTCCAGAACCTGCTCTACGAGGTGATGCACCTGCAGAAAGAGATCACCAAGTGCCTGGAGTTCAAGTGAGTGTGGCCAGGGAGCAGAGGGAGCATTGGTGTGTCTGGGATGGGGGTGGGTGATGCCCGTGTTTGGGAGCTCTTCCCACATTCTCTGAGTTCACTGTGGGAGCAGAGCGGGTGCTCCATGTGTTTGTAATCATGGAATTGTTTGGGTTGGAAGGGACATTAAAGCCCATCCAGTGCCACCCCTGCCATGGACAGGGACACCTTCCACTGTCCCAGGGTACTCCAAGCCCTGTCCAGGGATCCAGGGGCAGCCACAGCTTCTCTAGGCACCCTGTGCCAGGGCCTGCCCACCCTCCCAGGGAACAATTCCTGCCCAATATCCCATCCAGCCCTGCCCTCTGGCACTGGGAAGCCATTCCCTGTGTCCTGTCCCTCCAGCCCTTGTCCCCAGTCCCTCTCCAGCTCTGCTGGAGCCCCTTTAGGCACAGACAGTGGAGGTCAAAGCAATTTCATTTCACTGATGGTGGTGGCTCAGTAGTGGAGGGAAGTCAGGGCAGGAACCATCAGTGGGACACTCTCCTGTGGGATATGCTGAACACTTCCCACTTTTCTCTGCTCTGATCCACGTGTCCTGACAGGTCCAAACACGAGGAGATCGAGCTGGTGAGCTTGGAGGAGTTCTACAAAGAGGCCCCCCCTGAAATCAGCCGCCCTGCCATCACCCTGACCGAGCCCCACCAGCAGACCCTGGCCCGCCTGGACTGGGAGCTGGAGCAGCGCAAGAGGTGGGTCAGTGGTGTTCCCTTTTCCTGCCCCTGCTCCAGGAATCTGGGCAGACCCCTGGAGTTCTGGGTGTCCCCACTGCATGTCCCAGCTCCAGGAGTCTGGGCAGACACCCAGAGCTGCTGGGAGAGCAAATGTAGGGATGGGGTTTTTCACACCTTCTTGGATCAGCGTGGAGCAGGCATTTATTGTGCGGCTGGGAGATTCCCTCTGTGCAGAGCTGGGCTTGCTGGGATCCTTGTTCCATAGGTCAGGGAGTTCTCTGCCACTGCCTGATGATCCAAGGAGCAAAGGGAGCCCATCCTGGCTGGAGCTGCTGCCATTCCATGCTGTGGTGTGGAGCTGCCAACCGCACCAGCCCCGTGTCCTGCTGCTGGCGTCACCACTGTCCCAGGGCTCAGCTGCTCCCTGACTCCTGCCCCCTGGGAAAAGCAAACATGACACAGCATTCATGTGTTTGCAAAACAGTCAGGCAGTGCCCAGAACACCTTCTGGAAAGATCAGTGCTGGTTGGTGCTGCCTGAGGGCAGCTCAGTAGAGCAGACAGTGAGAGGTGCTAGGTGCCTCCAACCCTTCATGCTTTTCCCAGATCCTTTCCCTAAAACCTGACTGCTTTTTCCTGGTGGAAGGCACAGATAGGATCCTCCAGCTGGCTCTGCCTGTGGCACAAGCAGAGGAGTGTTCAGCCTGCAGATCTCTGGGGGTTGTGCTTAAAAATGATGATTTTGATCTCCAGACCTCATGGAGATCCACAGCTGCACATTAGATTGCTGAGAAGCCTTGGAATTCCCAGTCCTCACTCTGTGGTATCTAAGGAATGCCCCTGTCCATCTCCCATCACTGCTGAGGTGGGATATGGCCTGTTCAGCTGCTCAAGAGCAGATGCCAGTGGTGCTTTGGGCATTTTCTGATGTTGTTTGGCTTGTCCACATCCATCCATAATGTATGTTGGTGTTTTTAGCTGTTTAAACCCCACTGGATTGGCTTTGGATTTTTCTCCGTCTTGTGTGAGGTGCCTCTGTACTGGTGTGCAGGGGTTTCAGTAGCTCTGTTTTGGGAAGGTGTGTGAACACTGGAGCTGGTGTAGGAGCCTGTTGGGATGTGCATTGACTCCCACAAATGCAGTTTTGCTTGGAAACAGAATCTGAATTCTGCAGGGTCAGGTCTGTACCCCCTTGGAGAACCCTTGTCCTGGGGAGGTCATTTCCATACTCAGCTTCTCTGCTCCTGCTGGGAAAGGCTTGCAGTCATCAGC
This sequence comes from Trochalopteron elliotii, assembly GCA_024734555.1. Lineage (NCBI taxonomy): Eukaryota > Metazoa > Chordata > Aves > Passeriformes > Leiothrichidae > Trochalopteron > Trochalopteron elliotii. The sequence goes on from JANPWX010000222.1 coordinate 330,282, forward strand.
AGTAAGGAGATTTGGTGTCTTCTCCCTGAACACGAGTGTATCCAGGGCTCGGAGCATCATGCTGGGCTTGCATTTTCCTGGGCTTTCCCTACTGAACCTTGACTATGTGACATGAAGTGACTCTGTGGGGATATGAAGTGGCAAAGCCTCTTAGGGAGTTTGGAGGGGTTGTGGCTGCTGGCAGCAGAGCCTGGTGTGGGAACAGATCTCCTCAGGGAAGATCCAGTTGCTGCCCCTCCATGGAGCACAGCACGAGGCTCAACTTCCCCTTTTCCTTGTTTGTTTTCCATCTCCAATCAGTTCCTGCCTGCCTCCACTTGCCCTTGGCATTAGGAGCTCTGTGTTTGCCCCGTGTCTGAGCTCTCCTGGTTCCTTATGTCAGGGCAGGAGTGCTGGGGCTCATCATCCATGTGGACCCCAGCGGGTTTAGAGCTGTGGTGTGTGGCAGTGACAGAATTCCCACCCTTAGGCTGGCAGAGAAGTACAAGGAGTGCCTGACCAGCAAGGAGAAGATCCTGAAGGAGATCGAGGTGAAGAAGGAATATCTGAGCAGCCTCCAGCCTCGACTCAACAGCATCATGCAGGTACCTGAGCCCTGCAGGAGGTCTCATTCTGAGGGGCAGCTCCTGGGCTAGTTTGGGGGTGGAGATGTTTCATTCCACCTTGGGGTGGGCGAGGGGCAGATCTGAGACCCCTCTGGATCTCCTTTTTTATTTATGCGGCAATTCCTGCAGAACTGCAGCTGCAGGAGCTGCTAAATGGGCCTTTCCCTGGAGAGCCCCACGCAGTTCCAGCCCCCTGTGACTGCCCTGGGAGGGAAGAACAGGAGAAGGAACTGGGTTATTTCCAGATCCAAAACTTTCCCAAGCAGAGGCAGCTGCCAGCCCTTCCCTGGGGCTCTCCATGTTTAACCCTGCACCATTGTTGCTGTGCTGGCTTAATTTCCCATTCTCTTGGGACGAGGAGGATGAGCTGTTCTCTTCCCAGTGATGAAGGCTCTCCCTGTCATTCCCCAGGCCTCCCTGCCTGTCCAGGAGTACCTGTTCATGCCCTTCGACCAGGCTCACAAGCAGTACGAGACCGCCCGGCACCTCCCGCCTCCTCTCTATGTCCTCTTCGTCCAAGCCAGCGCCTATGGACAGGCCTGTGGTGAGCACTGAGGGGGCAGTGCCCCACCACGGGCCAGATTTCACTCCTGCCTGCAGGAATCTCCACTTTTTGGGGATCTTTCCCTGCTGTCTGCTCTGCTGTTGGATTCTGCTGAGCTCAGAGCAGCAGGGTGGCCCCACGGCGCAGTGAGGCAGCAGCATTTGAAACCTTGTTTGCTCAGCTGCCTGGCTGGAAGAAGTGCTTGGGAAGCTCCCTTGCCACCCCTTCCCCCCTTCCCAAGGTCAACAGGGATGTCCTTGCTGCCTGTGAGCTGGCTCAGTGGTGTCACAACTTCCCCAGAGCTGTCACCCCCTGCCTTGTGCCACCTGTGGGTGGTGGGGACCCCAGGCCTTGTAGAGGCCATTCCCACAGCTCACCTGGAAACCTTCATCCCCTCAGGAAACTTTGTATTTTGAGGGGATTTCTGGAGCTTCCCTGAGCTCTGAGAGATTTCCTGGAAGAGGTCAGGAATGCCACTGGCCTGTGCACATCTCCTATGTGGTGAGGGCTGTGGTGTCACCTGTCCTCTCAGTGCTGGAGGAGCATGGAGGGACGCTGTTGTGCTTGGCCACACCAGGTCCCTGCTGCATCTGCAGCCATGGTGACACTGCTCTTTGGTCCCTGTTTGTACCAGCCAGACCCCAACCTCTCTTGGCTCTTAATAAAGATTTGGCCCTCATGGTTTCCAGGGAGAGTCCCTCAAAACTCAGCATTTTCCATCCTCTGACCCCATCCTGCCCAGGAGATACAGCCCAGTGGTGGCCTCCCAGAACCTTCCAGACAGCTGCTCTTCCCACTGGCCTTTTGCTGGAGCTTCCTTCACCAGGAACCAGGAGCTTTTGGGGCAGGGCTGCTCTGCCCACTGCCTTTGCAGCAGGAGTGGGATTCCTAACTCAGTTTTCCTGTCTCCTCTGCAGATAAGAAGCTCGTGGTGGCCATTGAAGGGAGCGTGGAGGAAGCCAAAGCCCTTTATAAGCCACCTGAGGACTCGCAGGGTGAGCTGTGATGTTGCCCTGGGGACTTGTTCCTGTGTGTCTGCAGCTCCTAGGACCCTGCTTTTGTTGGGAAAGGGGTGTCAGGGGGAGCTATGGGCTTGGAAAAAGCCCTGGTGGTGCTGCTGGTGGTGGGAGAGCTGAGCCCTGGGTGACACCCCTGTCTCTGCACAGATGATGAGAGCGATTCCGACGCAGAGGAGGAGCAGACCACGGTAAGGGACAGCACTGTCCCCCTCTCTCATCATTGCCTTGGGGGAGAGCTGGGGCTGGCTGGGGCTGGGAACTGCCCCTGCACGCTGTGAGTGTGTGTGGAGTGCAGTGATGTCAAATCCCAACCTTCCTTGGGAGGAGGGAGCTGCCATTTCCAGCTGGTGTCCCAAATGCAGGAGCAGCCAGGGTACAAAGCTGCTGCTCTGCTGTCCCATCCCACCCTGCAGCTCTCCAGCTGGAGCTGCTCCACTTTGTATAAATAGCCTGAGGGCAGGGAGCTGGTGTCCAACAGGGAGGGATCCGTGTCCATCCTGTGCCAAAAGCATTCTCTGCACCAGGGCTTGTTCAGCACTCCTTGGAGGAAGTGTTTCTCCTGCAGATAATTCCTGCTGGATGCTGTGGGGAGGCTGGAGGTGCTGGTTGCTCCCAGCAGCAAAGCCTGAAGGGGCTCTGGGCCTCCACTCCCAGCACCCAGCAGCAGAGGCAGGGGTATGGGGCTCTTCTGTGGGGAAGGGTAAAGGGAAGGGCCACTGGTGTCCAGAGAAGAGAACAGAGCTGGGGAAGGGGCTGCAGCCCCAGGAGAGGCTGAGGGAGCTGGGAAAGGGGCTTAGCCTGGAGAAAAGGAGGCTCAGGGGGGACCTTGTGGCTCTGCACAAGTCCCTGACAGGAGGGGACAGCCGGGGGGGTCGGGCTCTGCTCCCAGGGAACAGGGACAAGATGGAAGGAAAGAGGAGTTTGCCAGAGGATATTGGGAAAATTTCTTCACAGAAAGGGCTCTCCAGCCTGGCACAGCTGCCCAGGGCAGTGGGGGAGTCCCCATCTCTGGAGGGATTGAACAGCTGTGTGGATGTGGCACATGGGGACAGTGGTGGCCTTGGCAGGGCTGCAGGAGTGGTTGGGCTTGATGCTCTCAGAGGGCTTTTCCAACTTAAAGGATTCAGTGATTCCAGGTTCTGCTCCTTGAAGTGGGAAAGCTTTTGGGCCAGCAGGTCCTTGGGTTTGTCTCCCAGGAGTGGAGACACTCCTTGGAGCTGAAGGAATGACAGGAACTGGAGCTGAGTGAGGGCTTCCTGCTCCTCTCCCTCCCCAGGGAGCTGTGGCCGTGGTGCTGGGGGATTGTGGAGCTGGACTGGAGGGAAAGATCTGTGGTCTGGGGAGGTCCCTGTGTTGGTGAGGAGCAGGAGAAGGCTCTGACAGCTGGTTTTGCCCCCCAGAAGAGGCGCAGGCCCACCCTGGGCGTGCAGCTGGACGACAAACGCAAGGAGATGCTGAAGCGGCACCCCTTGTCCGTCACCCTCGACCTGAAGTGCAAAGGTGAGGGGCTCTGGGCTGTGACAGCAGCTCAGGGACTGACCCCAGCAGCACCCTGGGGACCCTGTGGGGAGCTGGAAGTGTGGAGGGGCTTCTCTGAGGCACCAATGTCACCCCTTTTGCGTGGGCAGATGAGAACGTGCTTCACCTGACCTTCTACTACCTGATGAACCTCAATGTCATGACAGTGAAAGCCAAGGTGACCACTGCTGTGGAGATGACCACGGCCATCAGTGCTGGGTAAGGAGAGCCCTGTGGGCAGCAAGCCTGGAGATCATTGGGCAGGGATTCCCTGGGTTTTGGGAGCCCTGCAGAGCCTGGAGATCATTGAGCAGTGACTCTGTAGAGTTTGGGAGCCCTGCAGAGCCTGGAGCTCATCAGGCACTGATCCCATAGGATCAAGGAGCCCTATGCAGCCTGAAGATTATTGGGCAATGACCCCTCTGCCCCGTGGAGTTTGGGAGCCCTGCACAACCCAGAGCTCCTCAGGCAGTGACCCCTCTGGCCCTGGGGGTCCAGGAGCCCTGCAGCACCTTCCTGTCCCTCTCCTCTGCTATGACAAACCAGAGTCAGGGAGTTTGGGAACCTCTCAGCAGTGCCAGAGCTGTCAGGAACTGGGGGAAAGCCTCTCTTGCTGACACGTTCAGCCTCCTTCACCTGACTGTTCCTGAGGTCACCTTGTCCTGAGCTTCAGAGATGCTGCTGCCTCTCCCTGTGCTCCCCAGGGCCTGCTGGAGCCTGATTGGTGTGAGGAAAAGCTGAAGTGGCAGCTTTGGGAGCCTGCCCAGGGAGCTCCCAGCAGCTGCCAGCTCTCTGGTGGCTCTCCCTGGGACAGGAGGTGCCTGAGGAAGAGGGAGGTGGGAAAGGCTGGTCTGGGCTTGCCTGGGAGCAAATGCTGCCTCCCAACCTGTCCCATATGCAGCCTCCTCATCCTATTGGGGTTCTCTTCTTGCTGTAGATACCCCAAACCCTCTGTGACAGCAGCTGGAGGTCCTGTGCAGGGCATTCCCTCCCTCCTGCTGCCCTCAGCTGTGTTACCCCAAACCAGGGAGCCACACCCCAAATCCTACAGCCCATTGTGCTTGGTCAGTCTTGTGAGTACAGTCAGACATGAGGAGTTTTATGGCACTGGAGGGAGCAGCTTCCTGGAAGAGCAGGAGCTGGTGCCCTGTGATTTCCATCTTCTTCCAGGCAGGGAGGAGACAGCTCTCCTTTTGGAGTGGAATTAGGGGAAAGTCATTCTGGTCTAGAACTCATGAAGTTCATAATCCCCTTCTCTGGGCTTGAAGCTTGTTCAGGGAGGGATGAAGAGCCCAAAGTGCTGCTGATTGATTGACCTCTCCCTTCTTTCTGCCAGGGACCTGCTCTCCCCAGACTCCCTCCTCAACTGCCTCTATCCAGGGGACCATGGGAGGAAAACACCCAATCCAGCCAACCAGTTCCAGTTTGATAAAGTGGGGTGAGTGTCACCCAGGCCATTGCCATCAGTTCCTTGTTTCAGCACAGCAAATCCTCCCTGGGTGTGACCCTTCCTCATTGTCCCCACAGCATCCTGACCCTGAGTGACTATGTGGCAGAGCTGGGACACCCCTACGTGTGGGTGCAGAAGCTGGGCGGCCTGCATTTCCCCAAGGATCAGCCTCAGGCATGGCACAAACCCCTCCCCTCTCCCCCACAACATTGGGCTGAGGTTTGGGGTCCTGTCCTGTCCCCCTGCTGGCACCTTCTGCTCCCAAACCATGGCTGAGCTGGGCTGGATCTGTGTGTGGGGCCACGCTGACCTATTTCATGTCACACACGTGATAGTCTGAGCCCTTTTAGTGACACTGATGGGTGCCTGTCCCTTCGGGGATGTGGCTCCTGGCCTGACATCCCTCCTGCCCACAGCACACGGTGGCTGCTGACAATTCCCTGAGTGCCAGCCACATGGAGCTGACAGTGAAGCTGCTCCGGAGCCGCCTGCAGTCCCGCCTGGCCCTGCACAAGCAGTTTGCATCCCTGGGTGAGTGCTGGGCTCTCCACCCTTTCCTGGGGACAGAGCTGCAGTAGCAGGGTCCTGCCAGGCTCCCTGTCCTTCTCTGGGGACAGGGCTGCAGTGGCAGGGTCCTGCCAGGCTCCCTGTCCTTCTCTGGGGACAGGGCTGCAGTGGCAGGGTCCTGCCAGGCTCCCCACCCTTCCCTGGGCACGGGGGTGCAGTGACAGGGTCCTGCCAGGCTCCCCACCCTTCCCCTGGGGACAGGATTGCAGTGGCAAGGTCCTGGCAGGCTCCCTGCCCTTCCCTGGGGACAGGGCTGCAGTAGCAGAGCCCTCATGCAGGGGAGCGTCTCTTCCCTGCTCAGCCAAGCTCCAGGTCCTGAATCCCAGTTTTTCCAAGCTGCTGTTCATCTTCAGGTAGTGCCTGAGCTGGGAGGGAGAGTGGAACAGCAGCAGTCACAGGAGAGGAGACATCAGCTGGCTGATGTCACCTTTGATGGGTGGCAATGCCACCCTCAGCCTTCTCAGTTGTTCCCTCAGCCCTTGGGAGTTGTAGGAATGAAGGAACTGCCCTATTTTGGGTGGCAGAGGAAGGCTCTACCCCTTCCAGTGCCCAGGACCTCTTTGGGAAGTGATTTGGGATGTGGTGGGGGGTGAACTGCACACTGTGCATGTTGTGTGCCTGTCGAGCAGCCCAGGGATCCAGTGGGATGACAAGTCAGGGATCCAGTGGGGCTGCAGGCCAAGGATCCTGTGGGATCACAGCCCAGGGATCCCATGGGATCACAGCCCAGGCCTCTGCTGGGCACCTGATGGTGCTGCTGGAGGATAACATCATCCCCAGGTCGTGCTTTGGGAGCGTCCCCACTGCAGGGCAGTGGCAGGGCTGTGTCCCCAGCCCTGCCCTGCTCAGGGCCCTGTCCTTGCTTTCAGAGCACGGGGTTGTGCCCGTGTCCAGCGAGTGCCAGCAGCTCTTCCCCACCAAAATCGTCTCTCGCCTGGTCAAGTGGACTGCCATTCCCTATGAGGATTATGCTGTAAGTGCTGAGCACGAGGCTGAATCCCTCCCTTCCAGCTCCCTTCCAGATCCCACATGGCACTGGAGCCATCATTCCTCCTTCTCCTCTCAGGAACTGCCCTACACTAAGGATGTGATAGAGGCTGGCTTGGCTGAAGACACTCACCTCTACTACATGGCCCTGATAGAGAGGGGAACAGGTAGGCACCTTTTCTTCCCTTGGGAATTCCCAATCCCCATCCCAGGGCACCTTCTGGGAGTCTTCATGGATAGGAAGGAGGCCTATCTGGAGGCCCTGTGGGTGACACCTTTTCCCTGCTCAGCCAAGCTCCAGGCTGCTGTGGTGCTGAATCCTGGTTATTCCACACTGCCCCCCGTCTTCAGCCTGTGCCTCAACTGGAAGGGAGAGAGGAACAGCAGCAATGACGACAACATTCGGGTACTGTGGGGTGGGGGCACAGGGGGCTGGATTTTTGGGGGTGTCCTGTACCAGTTCAGGGCACACGAGGAACGAGACAGACACAGCAGGTCAAGGGAAAGCTTCTCTTCTTTTTTTGTTATCTGACTGCACTACTTATATACATTTGTACAAAGGTCAAGAGATTGGCTACACGGGTTGCCACCTCTTGGACCTGGATGGTGAACATCACCATCAATCCTATTTCTCCTCCCAGAGCAGAAAAATGTAAACAATAGATAAATGCTAAAAATATACATTGTTTTCTTGAAGCTGCATGAGAACAGCCCTGCAAGATTTCAAACACTTGCATTTTCAAGAGAAACTGAGGGCAACAGTGTCCCAGCAGTTCTGTGTCCATAACAAGGGAATGTTGGGGTGAGCTGGTGGCTGGACACTCTTGGGAATGCAGAGATCCAAACCTGTGCCAACCTCATCCCTGTTTCCCAGGCCATGGAGAGCGAGGTCAATGTCTACTACAAGGAGCTGTGGGGGCCCAAACCTGGCTACCAGCTGCTCACCAACCAGCTGCAGCGCCTGTGCATGGTGCTGGACGTGTACCTGGAGACAGAGCCCCATGATCCCAGCGTGGAGGGGCCCAAGGAATTCCCCCAGGAGAAGATGTGTCTGCGCCTGGTCAGGTGGGAGCTGGCAGGGACTCTGGTGGCAGTGGAGCCAGCCTGGAAGCCTGTCCTAGAGGGATCTGCCCCCACAGTTGGGACTGAGCCTTTTCTGTGGGTGCTGTGGGATGTTCCTGGTCTCTGTGGCTCACAGCCTCTCCCTTTTCTCCTCTTCCAGGGGTCCCCTGCGCCTGAAACCCTTCAAGTTCAACTACCCCCAGGGCTTCTTCAGCCATCGCTGAGCAGCCCTGGGCATCATTCTGGGATGGGACTCCTTCACTCTCTGGGAGGAGTGTCCCCATCCTGACATTTCTGCTCCTTTTACAGTATTTTGGAGTTTGAAGGTTTTGTAGTCAAAGGGATTAAACTAAGCTAAAGAAAAAATGTGTGGGTGCCTTGTCTGTGCAGAGGGCTGGGATGAGGGAGCTGTGAGGGCTGCAGCAAGTCCTGTGTCCCATCCCTGGGCTCTGACAGCCTTTCCAGGGATGCTCCCTGCCTCCTGACTTCCCACCACAGGCACTGGGGAGCTGAGATGGCTAAAAACTGAGGTGGCTAAAAATAGCCCTTTTCCAGAGCCTGCACTGCAGCCCCAGCCTGTCCTTGCTGGCTGGCTGCCATCCCACTCAGCACTGTCCCTGCATTCTGGGGGGCTTCTCTGCTTCCTGGGCTTGGAGGGGAGCAGAGTGTGGTCCTGGGAGGGGCAGGATGAGGGTTGGGACATCCAAGCTTGCCCTGCTTGGCATCAGGGAGTTGGGATGTTCCCCCTCCCTGGCAGTGCTCTGTGTAGGGGTCCCAGACTGGCAGAACTGAGGTTCCATCCTCCCTCCCAAGGTCACTGTCCCTCCTTCATCCCAGACTCTCCGTGTGTCTCCCCTGGGAGTGATTTCTCCCCCAGAGGGCTGACAGCCCCTCTCCTGCTCCCCCCTGCCCTCGGTGCAGTGCTGCAGTGCCAGGCTGTGCCGCAGCCCCTGGGTTAAACCAGGCTCTCCCAGGCCCTTGGGAACCACGCTTTAAAAAAAGAAGGAAGGGAAAAAACACACTGAAATCCTTTGGAAGGCATGGCAGGGCTGGCCCTGTTTCCATCCTCAGGACACAGGGTCCTCTGTGCCTGCTGTGGGGTGTGTTTTCCCTCTGGAAAGCCCCGTGTCACCCACCCCAGCCCTGGGTGACAGATTCCAGCCCCTCATTCCCACCTTCGTTCCCTGACTTCTCCCCAGGACAAGCCAGCAGAGCCAGGGTGTCTCTGTAAGCACTTTTATTTGGTTATTGCACAGAAAGCAAAGATCAGTGGGCTGAGGTTCCTGGTGCACCATGTGTGTCTGTGAGCATTCCAGCAGCTCCCAGCCTCTCCCACCTCTGCCCAGAGGGACTGTCACACCCCCAGGGCAGGGCAGGACCCCGCCAGCCCCCCCAAGCAGCTACAGCTCTGCATTGCACTCATCCATCCATTGCACATACATTAAATAAATGCACTTAGAGGAGAAGGGTGGTGGGGTTCCCCTGGGGGGGGTCCCCCCTCTTCTCCTGGGTTATAATTCAAGTGTTTAAATGTGGCGCTCGGCGAAATCACGTTCTGCGAGGGAAGCAATCGCCCACCCGAGGGGCTCTCACGGGCCTATTGCTAAGGGAAAGCCTGGCCTGGGGGTCCCTGGGGTCCCACCCCGGGCCCAGCCATGGCAGGGAGCGGAGCAGCTCCTGTGCCCGGAGGTGCCTTCGGCGCCCGGGACTCTTCCATCACTTCTTCCCTGCCTCTGGGGCTGTGCCCTCCTTGCTGGGGGGAGCCTCGGCTTTGGGGGGTTCCTTACTGGCTTTGGGCTCATCTTTGGGTTTTGCTTTAGCTTTGGGTTCCTCCACTTTCTTGGGCTCCTCTGCCTTCTCCTTTTTGGGTTCCTCCACCTTCTTAGGCTCCTCTGCCTTCTCCTTCTTGGGTTCCTCCACCTTCTTTGGCTCCTCTGCCTTCTTCTTTGGCTCCTCTGCCTTCTCCTTCTTGGCCTCTTCCACCTTCTCCTTCTTAGGTTCTTCTACTTTCTTCTTAGGCTCCTCCACCTTCTCCTCAGCCTTTGGCTTTTCAGCCTCCTTGGTGGCTGTTTTGCTGACCTGCTGAGGTTTTGCTGGAGCCTCCTCAGCTTTTCCCTCTTCGGCAAGTTTGGGGCTTGGCTTGGTCTCTTTGGCCTGTGGAGCTGGAGGCTCTGGCACAGCAGCTACCTTCTCTTTGGGTTTCTCCTCTGCCTTGGCTGGAATGTCCTTCTTGGGAGCTTCCTCCTTCTTTCCCTCCTCAGGCTTGGAGGGAGCCTTCACCTCCTTGGGCTGCTCCTCCTTGGCAGGGGCCTTTGGCTCCTTCGGAGCAGGGCTTGGCTCCTTGGCTGGGGCCACCTCCTTCTGTGGAGACTTGGCCTCCTCCTTCA
>JANPWX010000222.1:348854-369756 GCA_024734555.1 Trochalopteron elliotii
TCCCTGGCAGGGTGGGCAGGCCCTGGCACAGGGTGCCCAGAGCAGCTGTGGCTGCCCCTGGATCCCTGGCAGTGCCCAAGGCCAGGTTGGACACTGGGGCTTGGAGCAGCCTGGGACAGTGGAAGGTGTCCCTGCCCATGGCAGGGGAGGGACTGGATGGGCTCTAATATCCCTTCCCACCCAAACCATTCCATGGTGAAAGTCTCTGGTCAGCAGCATCTCAGCCTTCAAGGATGGAGGAATTATCCTAAAACAGGGTGATAAAAGTAGCAGGAGAAATGAGTTTTCCTCCACTCCTAAGAGGAAATGAGCAGCACCAGCAGTGGCTCATTTGGCATTGGTGTCATTCCCAGGAAGCCACTGGCAGCACCACCTCAGTGGGAAGTCCAGCAATGTGTTTGTTGTTGTATTTTGGGTTTAGGAGCCTCTTATTTCCCCAGGATAGCTGAATTTGGGAGGTGCTGACATGGCACTGGGAAAAATGGGGTGGCTGAGCTCTGCCATGTCCCTGACCTGGGTGCTTGAGAGGCTCTGATTTGTGTGGAGCTGTGGAATTTAGTCCCCTGGAGTGAATAAAACCAGGGATAAAAGGCTTTGGGTTTGTGCATCTGCCAAAACCTGTCCCAAAAGCAGACCTGAGGAGCCCAGACTGGGTGTGGGGGAGCTCTGGGTGCTCCTCTCCAGCAGCTTCCAGATTCTTATGGACACTTAAATCCTTGAATCCTGTTTGCCAGACCAGCTTAGAACAGGTTTGATGGGAAAATGGGGTAACACTTGAGCTGTCACAGGGTCAGGGCTGGTTGGTATCCTGTGTTTTGTTGCTTGAGTCCTGCTTTTTGTGAGTGAGGAACTGCTCCAGTCAGCCTCTCACTGGGAGATCAGTGTGGAAGGGTGGGAATTGCTGGAGCTGAGGGAGCAAACACCTTCTCCCAGCTCTGCACCACAGAGTTGCATCCTTAAACCCAAAGGCAGGCAGCAGCCCTGGCCCCTGCCCAAGGGCTGAGCTGTGGGAATTCACCTGCGGCCCGGGCTGGCAGCCAGCCCTGCCTTGTCACCCTGGCACAGCCTGGGGGACACACAGGGTGCAGGGGGCTGAGCACTGGGCTCTGGCAGGGCTTTGGATCCCCTCATCACCCTGCTCCAGGCCCTGGGGTGTTTCCTGCTGGGAAAATTGTGTGAGGAGCGAGGGGTGCACCCTCATTCCTGAGCTGGAGGAGCCAATTCCTTCTTGGAGTTGCTGCTGGGCTTAAAGGAGTGGGGAGAGTGGGTGGTTCAGGCTCTAAAATCAGTGGGGTTTTGAGTGGCTGAAGCACATGCTGGTGGGGTTGTGGATGGGGAAAGCACAGGCTGTGCCTTCCCTGGCTCTGGGAGAGCAGGAAGCTGCAGGGAAGCGGCCGCTGTGATTCATGTCTCCGAGCTGCCTGCAGAAATTCCCTGCTCGCCTTCAAGTTTGCTTTCCAGGCACTTCTGCAGAGCAGGGCTGAGTGTGAGCCAGGTCCTGGAATCAGAGGGACTGCAGTGAATCCTTTCTTTCCTTCCTTCCTTCCTTCCTCCCTGTGTGGCAGGACGGGATCTGCAGTGAGGCGCAGAGAGCTGCGGAGCTCCCGCTGTTCCCTGGAGAGCCATCGACTTAGTGGGATAAAAAAGGCTCTGAATCAATCCCAGGTAACTGAGGCATGGAGGAGTGTCCTGTCTCACCAGGGGCAGGGCTGTGGCAGTGTGGTGACAGGCCTCTCCCTCCAGAATAGCAGCAGGATCATGCTGCCAGCCCCCCAGAGCAGCCCCAAACCCATGCAGACTCCTTCCCTCTCCCTCCCTGCCAAGCTGTGTGCTCTGCCCAGCGTGCTCAACCCCCAGATTTCATCCAGATTTTCTTTTTATCCCTGCTGGGGATCCCTCTCCAGCTTGGACAGGGAACAGAGGACACAGTTCCTCTGTGCTCCTGCTGCGTTTGGCTTTCAAGATGCTCATTTGCATTTTAAACCCATCCGCAAGCTCTTTTTTTTAATCTCTTTTTTTTTCTCCACTTGGCTTTGCTTCCCGTGTTCCTGCCCCTCCAAAACAGCAAGGCCACTGCAGGCTTTCAAGGACGAGCCTCTGGTTCCTTCCCTGTTGAAGGAAAGATGGGGAAAGCAGAGCCATAAAAGCCAAATCCCCACTGACCTTTCCGAAGGGCTGCACATCTCCTTCCTCAGCCTGCCAAGCCCTAAATCTGCCCTAAACTGCCTGAATTATATAATGGAGCCTCGAGTGCTGGGTGGAAACCTTGCACCCTTGGAATTTAAAGCAACCCTGCTAGTGCAGGGCTGGTTTTTGAAGAGGCTCCCTTTGATCTGGCAGATCTGTGCCCCTGGGCTGCTCTGTCCTGTGGAGCTGAGCCTTGGGTTTGGCTCAGTTCCTCTCCCCAGCCCAGAGCTCTTCCCTGTGTAGGTGTGAGGGAGGGCTGGGTGTGAGTTTTCCTTTAGAAAGCGTTTTTTGGATGAGGAGAGGTGAATCCAGGGGGGATCACTGAGGCCCTGCTGCCTGGCTCTGTGTAGAATGGGATGAGCAAAGTCAGGGCTGCAGCCCTGGAATCTTCAGTCATTCCCTTCCTCCTCCACATCCTCTTTGGAGAACCAGCTGATTCCCCATCATCACAGAGCTGCAAGGTGCTCACCCTCCCTTAGGGATTGAGCTTCTCCTTGTGACTCTTCCCATGAGATCCCACACTCTTTCCCTCCCATTTTTTTTCCTTCCTGGAGCTCTCCATAACAATCCCTGCAAGGAAATTATCAACCCTGAACCTCTGTGCTCTGCCTGTCCTCCAGGGCCCTGCTGCTGGCTGGAGACCACCATGACAGACTCCAAGTACTTCACCACCACCAAGAAAGGTAAGGGCAGGAGCAGGAATATCACAGTCCATCCCAAAACCACCAGCTGGTTCCTACACCTCTATAAACCAGCTGGGGAGGGTTGGGAAGCTCCTGTGGGAGTGCCCTGAGTCCCTGTGGGATGCTGTGGCTGACACCCCACCCTGCTCCTTGCTCTGGAGCAGCTCCTGGGCTGCTGTGGGGTCAGGACACCTTGTCCCCAGCCTCCTGACCCCGGCCAGGGCTGGTGGCAGCTTGTGATCAGCTTTAGCAGCTCAGGAGCTCCCCTGGGCAGTGCTCAGGGCCTTAAGCACTCTCCAGACCAAGGAATTAATGTGGAGAGAAGCCATGTGGCATCTTCCCCTTCAATCTGCCAGCCCAGGAGGGAATAAGGAGCTCAGCGTGGCTCCAGCAGGGCAGGAGATGGTGCCCTGGGCTGGGGGGTTCCTGCCACAAGCAGGGAGGGATTTGGGAGCGACCCTTCCTCGTATGGACTTGAGGAACAGTGCCCAAAAATCCATCTGCCATCATCCCTGGGAAGGGTAGGGCCTGTTGGGGCTGGGATAACCAGCCACAGCCAAAAATACCCTCTGATAACCCCGTGGGGGTGCTCCTGGCTCCTGCAGCATCTCCCATCCCTGTGGGGCTGGAGGAGCCCCAGGGATTCAGCAGGAGGCTCATCTCCATTCCCATGGATAGGAGCTGAGCCCCCCAGAGCAGCCCCAGCTCTCAGTGAGGTGTTTGGGAAGTTAAATCCCTCTTTTCAGGGGTGGCAAAGGAGCCCTGGCATGTAGGAGCTGTGCTCACCCAGCAGAGGGGTGGGGTGCCCCTTCCACTAATCCCTGAGCTGCCACTTCTCCCATTTTGCCAGGGGAGATATTTGAGCTGAAGGCTGAGCTGAACAGCGACAAGAAGGAGAAGAAGAAGGAGGCTGTGAAGAAGGTGATTGCCTCCATGACCGTGGGCAAGGATGTCAGGTGTGTGCTGGGGCATCCTGGGGTATCCTGGGTGGGAAGGGACCCACAGGGATCATCCAGTCCAACTCCTGGCCCTGCACTGACATGCCAGCAATGCCCATCCCTGGAGGATTGGTGTCCAAACACTCCTGGAGCTCTGGCAGCCTCAGGGCTGTGCCCATTCCCTGGGGAGCCTGGGCAGTGCTCCAGCACCCTCTAGAGAAGCACCTTTTCTTGATATTTATCCTCAACCTCTCCTTCATGCTGTTCTCCCATGTGCCCAAGGCAAACCCAGATGGCTTTTGGGTTCCCTTTTCCCCCTTTTGCTTCCAAGGGGGTTTCCATGCTGCTTTTCCCCTTGGGATTCACCCAGGTCTGCTCCTGGCTGCAGCTCTCCCTCCTGGAGTGCAGTTTGTGTCCACGTGGCCACCTGGCAGGTGGGGGCTCTCCTGGCTTTTGCTGTAATCTGGCTAAAAGAGGATTGGTCTGGCTGCCAGATCAGTTTGTTGGGATTATTCCCACTCCCTTGGTGTGTTGCTAAAAACAAGCAGGACCCCCTGGGAGGCTTTGTGGTGGAAGGTTGGTGGCAGTGCCTGGATGTTGATAAACCCTTTGCAGCCTCTCCAGTCCAAAAGGTCAGGCAGCTGCTCTTCCTGCTTCCCTTTTTCCATCTGGCTGAGCTGCACGTGGCTCCTTCCATGCCTTTTCCTGCACAGACCTGTCCCAGCACAAGCAGCATCAGCAATTTGGTTTTCATGGTGCATTTGAGAGTAAATGGAGGGAAAACACACTCAGGGTTGGGAGAACTGGGGCATCCTTGGCTCGCAGAGCAGCAGCAGCAGGGAGTGTCCATCTTGGGCCCACTATGGAAGTCACATGGAAATGGCAGGAGCTTCCAGTACTTGAAGGGGCTTGAAAAAAGAGGGAGAACAGCTTTTTACATGGACAAATAGTGACAGGCTGAAGGAGAATGGCTTTAAACTGAAAGAGATTTAGATGGGATATTGAGCAGGAATTGTTCCCTGGCAGGGTGGGCAGGCCCTGGCACAGGGTGCCCAGAGCAGCTGTGGCTGCCCCTGGATCCCTGGCAGTGACCAAGGCCAGGCTGGACATTCAGGCTTGGAGCAGCCTGGGACAGTGGGAGGTGTCCCTGCCCACGGCAGAGGGTGGCACTGGATAAGCTTAAAGATCCCATGATTCCCAGCCCATTCCATGACCCTGTGGCTGTGTCAGCCCATGTGTTTGCTGTGTGCCTGTTGCAGGCTGCAGGGAAGCACTTTGCTGAGTTCACTGCTCCCCAGGAGCTGCCAGCAAAGCCTGGTTTAACCCAGGGTGAGACCAGCCCAGGTGGGTAGCAGCTTTGCAAAGCCCAGTTCCCTGCATTTAGGGGGCCCTGGGTTTGATCCTGGCTGCGTTTGCGGAGGTGGAGAAGCTTCCTGGAGCCTTGGGACATCTGTCAGGGTGGAATAACCCCTGTGATAGCCCTGGGATCTTGATTGCCTCCCCTAAGGTGGTTTAATTGTCTGATTGGTCTGTCTGTGGGTGAAACAGCATCTCTGGTGTCCCACAGCTCCAGGGTGTTTGGGAAAGGGAAACCCCAGCTCTGTGCAGGCACCTGATCCACTCCATTCCCCTCCATCCCAGCAGAGTATCCTGGTGCTCAGGACTCACCCCGGGGAGTGAGGCTCTTCCTTTTGGCACCATCCTGTGATGATGCATAAAATCCTGGAATATCCTGACTTGGAAGGGATCCCCATCATCCAGTCCCAACACCAACACTCCAACAACCCCACCCTGTGCCTGAGAGAATTGTCCAGCACCTTCTCCTGGGGCAGTGGATGTGCCCTGGAGCAGGGATGAGGCAGAGCCATGTGGGAAAGCTCAATTTTGGTCCATCAAGGGCTGGTTTTGATACAGATCCATAAAAAAATATCCACTGGGAGTGGGCATTTCAGCCATGTCTGCTGCAGGGTGGGCTCATGGAATCATAGAATCATGGAATGGTTTGGGTGGGAAAGCGGCCTTAAAGCCCATCTAATCCACCCCCAGCCCTGGGCAGGGACACCTCCCACTGTCCCAGGCTGCTCCAAGCCCCAATGTCCAGCCTGGCCTTGGACACTGCCAGGGATCCAGGGACAGCCACAGCTGCTCTGGGCACCCTGTGCCAGGGCCTGCCCACCCTGCCAGGGAACAATTCCTTCCCCATATCCCATCCAGCCCTGCCCTCTGGCAGTGGGAAGCCATTCCCTGTGTCCTGGCCCTCCATGCCTTGTCCCCAGTCCCTCTCCAGCTCTCCTGGAGCCCCTTTAGGCCCTGGCAGGGGCTCTGAGCTCTCCCTGGAGCCTTCTCCTCTCCAGGTGAGCACCCCAGCTCTCCCAGCCTGGCTCCCAAGAGAGAGCTGGGTTCTCCTGGCTTTAGGAGTGGGTTATCCATGGTTAGGGGGATCCCATGGGCAGTGTGGCCGTGTCCTGCCCTCACAGAGCTCTCTGTGTTCCAGTGCTCTCTTCCCAGACGTGGTGAACTGCATGCAGACAGACAACCTGGAGCTGAAGAAGCTGGTCTACCTCTACCTGATGAACTATGCCAAGAGCCAGCCAGACATGGCCATCATGGCAGTGAACACCTTTGTGAAGGTGAGGGGACAGGGCTCTGTGTCCTGGGGCCACAGGGGACACCATGTGCCACTTCACTGCGCCAAGCTGCAAATCAGGGAGTGTGGGCAGCTTTCCAAAGCCTCTCCCTTCTGGAAGAGGGCCTCTTCAGGCTCTAGAAAACTGATTGAATTTGTCCAGTAATGCAGAAAGCCATTTTTTGGCAGCTGTCCTGCACCAGTCTCTCTGTCAGGGGTGTGGGCAGCTCCTGTGATGGAGAGCCGTCATGGGAATTTATGCGCTGAGAAATCCCTTGTGATCTTCCTGTTGGAGCTGGGAACTGAAGAGTGTGTTAGGAACCAGGATATTGCCAAACCACTCAGTGAAAAGGCCTGGTGGGCTTTAGAGGGAGTTCAGGCTTTTTAAGGAGGATAAACCCCACATAATAGTCCTGATATGGGTTTCCAGCATCAGGTTGGGTTCAGGTACCTGGTGTAGGTGATGAGGACATGGGATTCCTGGATGGATTGAGGGGTTCTGGGAGTGGGGATTGGTTGTGTTGGCACTCAGTGGGTGCAGGACAAGAGAGAAACTTCTCTTGAGTGCCTTGTTCTCGAGAGCAGAACAGGAAAACCTCAGGATTTGAACCCAAATCCTCCTGGAGGATACCTGTGCTTCTGAGGAGCCCGGGAGATCCAACCTCTCGTGTCCTCCCTGCAGGACTGTGAGGACCCAAACCCTCTGATCCGGGCCCTGGCAGTGAGGACCATGGGCTGCATCCGTGTGGACAAGATCACAGAGTATCTGTGCGAGCCCCTGCGCAAGTGCCTCAAGGACGAGGACCCCTACGTGAGGAAAACTGCTGCTGTCTGTGTGGCCAAGCTGCACGACATCAACGCCCAGCTGGTGGAGGACCAGGGCTTCCTGGACACCCTCAAGGATCTCATCTCAGACTCCAACCCCATGGTGATCGTTTTTGGCCTTCTACACCTCCTCCTCTTCATCCAAGTGGCAGTCACCACTCTCCCATCACGTTCACATCCAAGTCCCTTCCTCCCAGACTCTATTTTTGGTGTTAACAAACCACTTTTGGGGAATTTTTGCCTCTTAGGACTGCAGGCTGTGTTCCCTGCCCCATAACCCTATGTCCTGGTTGGAGGGTTTCTCCTATCCCTTGGCAGTGTCTTATTCCTCTGTTCCCAGTGGGAAGGAGGCTGCTCCAGCTGGCTCAGGGCAGAAGGGAGCTGGTGCTTGGTTCTGATACCACAGAGCCAGTGGCTTTTACCTCTGGTTTTCCTGGCAGCTGGGCTTTGGCTTCCCTTCCTTTCCCCGGGCTTGGGGAACTTTAAAACCACCTTTCCCCAGGGTTTCTCTTCCCACAGCCTTGCCTGCTTTTCCAGTCTTACCCTGGGCGTAGTGCTTGAGCCCAGGAGCTGTGTGGAAAGCTCTGGGGCTCGTCAGAGCTGCCTGGGGAAGGGAACTGGGCAGGAAGCCAAGGCTGACTCCCGTGGAACACGTGGGAGCCATTGGAGCTGTGGCGTGGGCGCTGGGAGCGTGCCAGTGGAGATGGCTCATCCATCCCCCTCAGATCTGCTGGGGGGAGGGAGAAGCTGGAGCCCAGATGTGGGTGGGATGTGAGGGGTTCGTAGTGAGGAGGCAGCTCATCCTCTCATGCCAATTTGGTGTCACCAACCCGTGTCCTGTCCCCCCTGGCAGGTGGTGGCCAACGCGGTGGCGGCGCTGTCGGAAATAGCAGAGTCTCATCCCAGCAGCAACCTCCTGGACCTCAACCCCCAGTCCATCAACAAGCTGCTCACAGCCCTCAACGAGTGCACTGAGTGGGGCCAGATCTTCATCCTGGACTGCCTGGCAAACTACATGCCCAAGGATGACCGGGAAGCACAGAGGTGAGGGGACAAGCAGGGCTTGGCACTGCCCCTTCTCCTCTGAGGAGAGTCTTTATCTCCTGACCCTGCTGCAGGAGGTGGGACAGCGGGCATCTGCTGGACTTGTGCCTTGGGCATGGCCATCTGGAGCCAGCCCTGGTGCTGTAGTGAGCCCTGGCACTGGGATTGTGCTCCTTGAGCTGCTTAAAATGTGGCTGCAGGGGACAACGGGCACCGGGGAGCCCCGAAACGGGGTCACCACCAGAGGGTTCTGCAGGGCCTGGGGAATAACCTTCACTGGGGCATTCAGGAGCCATTTCAGCCTCTTTGGGAAGGTCCCAAGTGCCACTCAGCTTTCCTGCGAGTCCTTCCTCCATGCTGGCAAGGGTTTTTCAGCAGGAGGAAGGGCTGGGATCATTTCCTTTCCCCTCTCCTTGCCCCGGCAGCATCTGCGAGCGGGTGACGCCACGGCTGTCCCACGCCAACTCTGCCGTGGTGCTGTCAGCTGTCAAGGTGCTGATGAAGTTCATGGAGATGCTGTCCAAGGACCTGGATTATTATGGCACTCTCCTGAAGAAGCTGGCCCCACCACTGGTCACTCTGCTGTCTGCAGAGCCCGAGCTGCAGTACGTGGCCCTCCGCAACATCAACCTCATCGTGCAGAAAAGGTGAGTCCAGGTGTCCCCTTTTAGCCACAGGTGCTTCAGTCCCTCTGACTGCAGCAGTGTCACAACACATCCTGTAGGGTGTTTTCTGTTATTTAAAATCTAAGCAAAGTCATGGAATCATGGGATGGTTTGGTTGGGAGGGGTCTTAAAGCTCATCTCATCCCACCCCCTGCCATGGGACACCTTCCACTAGACCAGGTTGCTCCAAGGCCTGTCCAACCTGCCTTGAGTCAGCCAGGTGAGGGAATGAGCAGGGAGCTAAGCTGGGATCTCCAGTTTAATGTATCCTTCAGTTTAATTTATTCTTTATTTGGGGCAGCAAAGGATGGCAAAGCCAAAAGCTTTGAGACTTTGGAGTCGTCACTCTGTGTGTAGGGAGGGATTTTTGTGCTGCCAGCTGCTTTCTCCCCAGTTGTCCTCCTTGAACAAGTGCTCAGAGTCCTTTTGTCCCTTTGCTGATCTAAAATCCTGGTGAGCAGGAGGTGGCCAAGGCCCCACACGTGTGCCTGGAGCAGGAGTGGCAGCTGGAGAGCCCCAGCCCAGTCAGATGATTTGTCCTCCTCACAGTCAGCACCGTGGTCGTCTCTTAAAAATAGCAGCAATTTCTGGGAGAAGTGGAAAGCAATTAGTGTCCCTGGGAGTGGGAATGCGGAAGGCAGCTTGGAGCTGGACCTGGCCTATCTCTTTCCCACCTTAGAGAGAGGGTGAGCTGGTGGGAAAGGTCCAGCCTAGCCCTGGGGTCTGGATTTGTGTCCCTGCTCCCACTAAAACGTCCCTTCCAGCCTTGGCAGGACAAACGTCCCCTGTTGCCTCAGGTCTGTCACATATTTGTGACAAGGTTGTGCTCTGTCCCCTACGTGCCAGCAAAGGGGATCCAAGGGGCAGAATCCTGAGGGATAATCACGATGACGTGGATTCCCTGAGGCCCCCAAAACCTTGGGACTGTGGTAGAAGTGAGTGCATGTCCCCCCTAACGCTGCCTCTGGCTGCCCCCAGGCCCGAGATCCTGAAGCACGAGATGAAGGTGTTCTTTGTCAAGTACAACGACCCCATCTACGTCAAACTGGAGAAACTGGACATCATGATCCGCCTGGCCTCCCAGGCCAACATAGCTCAGGTCAGGAGCTGGGGCTGGGGCATCCAGGGCTGTCCAAATCCCAGCCCCAGCTCTGGCTGGGGCAGCTTTCCCAGCCACCCTGCTCGTGCTGGGTCCGTGCCCTGCTCCCCTGGTGGCTTTGCCTTGCTGCCAGGCTCTCAGTGTGCTGTCCACCCCTCAGGTGCTGGCAGAGCTGAAGGAATACGCCACGGAGGTGGATGTGGATTTTGTCAGGAAGGCTGTGAGAGCCATCGGCCGCTGTGCCATCAAGGTGGAGGTGAGGGCTGGGGCACGGCTGGGCCTGCTGGCACCTCTGGGCAGGGCAGGGAGGCACTTCCCAGCACATGGTGGCCATCTCATCCCAGGAATTTGCGAGTTGGAGCCTTCCCAGGCATGGGGATAAGCCTTGGTTGTTCACAGGGATCAGCCAGGAGAGTTCCATCCCTTTATCCTTTGCCACTGGAGCTGCTTTAGGATCCCTGCCTAAAACAGGGCCAGGAGTTCTGAATGCAGTGGATGATACCAGTGGCTTGCTGGGGACCAGAGTGGGACTGTGAGGGAGCTGATCCCTTCCTGGGAGGCTGGGAGGGAGCTGATCCCTTCCTGGGAGGCTGGGAGGGAGCTGATCCTTTCCTGGGAGGCTGGGAGGGAATCCATCCCTTCCTAAGGGGCTGCGCACAGGCTTTGCTTCCCTGTGGAGATAATTTTCCAAAGGGGATTATTAAAAACCTCCTGGGAAAGGTGGCTCTGCATGGCTGGAATGCTTCCCATGGGGAGAGAGGAGGAGCCACACCGGGATGTGAAGGGAAGACCACACTGACGTGTCCCCCATTCTGCTGTGGGTTGGATTTGGGGGGTGCATACAGGGAAGCGGGGGTGGCAGTGGTGGGTTTGGGATGGGGATGGGAGGGGACTGTCCCCGTGTGACCGAGTGCCCCCGGCAGCAATCGGCCGAGCGCTGTGTCAGCACCCTGCTGGACCTCATCCAGACCAAGGTCAACTACGTGGTGCAGGAGGCCATCGTGGTCATCAAGGACATCTTCCGCAAGTACCCCAACAAGTGCGTGGGGATCCTCTGGGATGTGGATTCTCCCGGTCCTACATGAACTCTTCCCTCCCCTCTGTGCTCTTGGGGGGCCACAAACTCCTGGTGGGATGAACTTCCCCCCGGAGCCTCCCCCCAGCACAGGTGGCTTTGGGTTTTTTTGTCCCCAGCCTCAGGATCAGTCCATGGTGGCAGTCCAAGATCCAAGTGGAGAGGAGCTGCCAGGGATGTGCAGGTCCCTTGCGTCAGCAGAAACTGTCCCTGGCTCTCAATCCACAGCTCCTGATGCTGGAATAAGGGCAGCAGGAGGAGAGGGGAGGGAATGTTCCAGCTGAGCCAGGATGAATAGGCAACTCTGTAATCAGGAAGTCGGGGACTAATAGTGGTAATAAATACTAATGAACTGAATTGGTAACGAGCAGAACTCTGCAGGAATAGCTGATGCCTCCAGGCTGCTCTGGAGAGGAGCAGATCAGATGAGCAGGGTTAATTCAGGAATGTTAATTCAGGAGCAGGGAATGTGCTCTGGGAGCAGTGTGGACACTGCCCATGGGGCGAGGGGACAGCCCCAGGCAGGATGCCCTTGGCCACAGTTCTGCTGTGGGCAGTGGGACGTGGTTTGGAGTTTGGGTGGATCAGGATTCGTGTCTCCTGCTCTTGGTGAGCTTTCTCCTGCTTTTTGTCCTGTCCTGGGGAAGGTACGAGAGCGTGATCGCCACGCTCTGTGAGAACCTGGATTCCCTGGATGAGCCCGAGGCCAGGGCTGCCATGATCTGGATCGTGGGGGAATACGCCGAGCGCATCGACAACGCCGACGAGCTGCTGGAGAGCTTCCTGGAGGGCTTCCACGATGAGAGCACCCAGGTGTGCCAGGGGCTCCTGCTGCCCCAGGGGGACACTGTGACACTCAGTGGAGCAGGGGGCAGTTTGCTCTGAAGGGGTTGTTGGTGCAGGTGCTTGGAGCAGCCGTGTCCTATGGCAGGTTTGGGTGTAGGATGTGGTCCAGGTTTGGAGTAACTGGGATAGTGGAAGGTGTTCCTGCCCATGGCAGATGGGGAATGAGATGGGATTTGAGGTCCCTTCCAGCCCAAGCTGTTCCATGGTTCTATGAAATGGCACCATGGTGTTGTCCCAAGTGCCTTCCCTGTTCCATGGTTGGGAGGCACCAGGCAGTCACCTGGTTATCCCACTGTGCCAGCAACAGGATCCCTTTGGAGCTGGAAAATGAGCAGAGGAAGCAGTGCCTGCCCTGTCTCCCAGGGCAACTGAGGCCAGTGGGTTTGCCTGTGGAATCTTGGAGGGTTTCCATCTCTGGAAAACTGCAAAACACCCTGTAACCAAGTGACAGTGAACAGGGCAAAGCCTACAAATGCTAATTAGCAAAGCCAGAGATCCAGGCTGCCTGAGAGGTTGGGAGGGACTGTCACAGGGGAATTCCTGCAGCTTCTCCATGTGTAAGTCAAAGGATGCTCTGGCCTGTGCCCTGTGGGACCATGTAACCTGCTCCCAAGATCCTGCCCCATCATGTTGGGGTCGAACTGCGTCTGAGGGTGTAGAAATGGGCTGGAAAGAGGCCAGGTGAGGTGCCCTGACATGTGTCACTGCCACTGACAAGGTCACTGTGCCTTTGGGCCCTTGAAAGGCAGGTTGGGGTTAGGTCCTGGGGCAAATCCATGTGTACCTGCACAACCCCAGTGTGACCTGTCTGTCTGTCTGTCCCCACAGGTCCAGCTGCAGCTGCTGACAGCCATCGTGAAGCTGTTCCTGAAGAAGCCCACGGAGACACAGGAGTTGGTGCAGCAGGTGCTGAGCTTGGCCACACAGGTGGGTCACACCTGGGAGAGCTTCCCAGGGCTTCCCATCCCCCGGGGTAACACCTGGGAGAGCTTCCCAGGGCTTCCCATCCCCCGGGGCAATGGGAATGGCTTGGTCATGTGACAGCAGGCAGAGAGCTGGAGCTTAATTCAGAATGGTTTGGGTTGGGAGGAACCTTAAGGATCCTCTTGTTCCAGCCCTCAGGGACACATTCTGCTCTCCCAAGGTTACTCCAAGCCCTGTCCAGCCTGGCCTTGGGCACTGCCAGGGATCCAGGGGCAGCCACAGCTGCTCTGGGCACCCTGTGCCAGGGCCTGCCCACCCTGCCAGGGAACAATTCCTTCCCAATATCCCATCCATCCCTGCCCTCTGGCANTTGCTCCAGGCAGCTCTGTAGTAGCCGCAGTTGCTCTGAGGAGCTCTGTAGTAGCTGCATCTTCCCGCTGGCTTCCCACAGGACTCAGACAACCCCGACCTGCGGGATCGTGGCTACATCTACTGGCGGCTGCTCTCCACGGACCCGGTGGCCGCCAAGGAGGTGGTGCTGGCGGAGAAGCCGCTGATCTCGGAGGAGACGGATCTGATCGAGCCCACGCTGCTGGACGAGCTCATCTGCTACATCGGCACCCTGGCCTCGGTGTACCACAAACCCCCCAGCGCCTTCGTCGAGGGCGTCGTGCACAAGAGTTTGCCCCCACGGACCGTCTCGTGAGTGTTCCTGTGTCCCCACCCAGTGCTGGGATTTCCAGGTGTAGTGGTTTGAAAGCAAAATGAGTGAGAGGCTCCAAGGCAGAAATACAGTTTAATAAGAAGAAAGGGAAAAAAAAAAAAAGTAAAATAAAAGTTAAAAAAACAAAGTAAAAAAAAAAAAGTTTAAAAAAACTTTTAAAAAAGTTTAAAAAAGTTTAAAAAGAGGTAAAAAAGGGTAAAATAAAAGTAAAATAAATGCAATAATACAAAAGACCACTGACAGAGTCAGAATACAACCTGAGCAGGGTGATGGAAGCAGTCCAGATGAGGGGGTCTTCCTGAGGCAGTGATCCCATGCAAAGGTCTGGTAGCTCTGGTCCTCTGGGAATGCAGTGGGTAAGGACTGATTGTACTGTCCCAAATCCCAGATTATATCCAGGTGAGAATGTTTGGCTCCTCCCCCTGGGTGAAGCATCTCACAGTGGGATGATGAGTCATACGGGGGTCCTTGATGGCCCATTAAAGAGAGATAAAGTGAGATATGAGTCGTGCAGCAGGCATTGATGGGCCATTAACAGAAGACAGCCCAGAGGGAGGGGGGGCCTGGGAGAACACTGCTCCAACAATTGAATTCAATAGTTCATGAAGATGGTGATAGAATACTTTGTGCACATCCTATACTACAACCCAGGACACCAGGGCTCTGGATGAAGGGGTTGGATGTGGAGCTGTGCAGGTGTGGGGCTGCTGTGGGCTCAGAGCTCAGAGCTGAGCCCCCATCCCCAAGGGAAGTTCTGTAGGAGCGGGGCTGTGTGGGTTCAACCCTGTCCTTAAAAAGCTGAAGGAGTGATCCAGTGGAAGGTGATCTCCATGAGAATGTGTTGGGAGCCAGGATGGGCTGAAGGCTCCAACTGGGCCAACTCCTGTCTGCAGTGGGACCTGCTGTCCCAGCTGGAGCTCCTCACCCTCTCCCATCTTTCCCTTCAGGAGTGAGAGTGTTGAGAGCCCGGACACAGCCCCGTCAGGGCCGGCAGCGGATCAGCCCTCGGTGATCCCCACCCAGGGGGACCTGCTGGGGGACCTGCTCAACCTGGATCTGGGCCCCCCGGTGACAGGGCCACCCGTGGCCACCGTGCAGATGGGCGCCGTGGACCTCCTCGGGGGTGGCTTGGACATCCTGGTACGTCCCAGCTCCCGTGCTCCTTCCCTGATTCCAGGCTATCCCGTTGGCATCATGCTGGGCTTGATGCTGGCTCTGCTCTGGGCTGTCCTGGGATGGGACAGACTTGTCAGCCTGGGGACATCTGGGCTGGTCCTTCCCTGCAGTGGGTGAGGACAGAGGGCACTGTACCCCAGTTTATCCTGCCATTATCCAGTGGAGTCTTCCCACCTACCACTTCCTGGTGCCTTTTCTCTCGGTTGGTGTGGATGTTCCCACTCCATGTGCTGTGCTGCAGGAGTGGCTGCTCTTGAGGGCCCCTCTCTGACCCCCAAACTGCTGCAGAGCTGGGCCAGGATGTGCCAACTCCCAGCCTGTGGGGTGTCCCCTGTGCCAGGAGATCCAGAGGTGACAGCGTGTCCTCCTGGGAATGCAGCCCAAGAAGTGGTTTGGCCTCGGGGTGGGGCGGGATGGAAGCCTCTCCCTGTGTGGGAACACCTGCCCTGTGGGTGCTGGAGATGGGCCAGGCTCCCTGAAGGAACAGAGTTTGGAGTTTCCTCCATGACTCATGAAATCCAGCAGATTTATCCCAAGGGGAGGCAGCGTCCCTGCCTTTCCTGTTTTGTAACCCTGTAAGTGCTGCCCTGGCACCTTGTGGCTCTCAGGGATTGATGAGGGGCTGGCACTGAAGCTGGGAATGAGGTCTGGCTCTGTCCCCTGGCTCCAGGACAGCCATGGACAGACAGACAGATGTGTCAGGACTAACGTCTGTCCTTTGCTCCCCTTCTCTCTCTTTCTCTTTTTGTCTCTTCTCTCCTGGCTTCTCTCTGCATGTGGCTGGCTCTTCTCTCCACCTTGCCTGCTTCTGCTTGGAGATGGGGGACGAGTCTGAAGGGGTATGGATCACCCTGTGCCCAGCCCTGTGCCCACCCTTGGCTGCCCCTGCTCCCCCCAAGCCCCAGTGACACCTTCCTTCCCTCTGGGGACAGCCATGGCCCCTCACAGCTCCTGCTCTGGGACCACTGGAGCATCCCAACTCCAGGCCCTTGTCCCACACTGCTGCTTTCAGGGAGTGTCCATAGGGGACATTTTGGGGACCCCTGTGCCCTCAGCCCTACCCCTGCTGATGCCCCTTTCTTCTCTTGCAGCTGCGCAGCGATGTGGGAGGCAGCCCTGCTGTGAGTCTGCCCTCACACCCAAACCCTCTCATTCTCTGCATCCTCATCCTCCTCTTCCTCCTCCTGTTCCCCTCCCCGTGGTGCCCCCTGTAACCCCTCCCTTGTCCCCACAGATAGGTGGCGGTGGCAGCAGTGGCACCTTCACACCAGCTCCCAGCACCGCAGCGCCCACAAATGTGGGGGCACCCCTTGACAGTGGCCTGGGTGACCTCTTTGACCTCACTGGTGGGGTGGGGACCCTCTCAGGATCCTACGTGGCCCCCAAAACGGTGAGTGGGGCAGCCAGGCTGGGGGTTAAGGGGGACACAGACCCCTGTGCCTGACCCCCACAGCTGAGGAGGTGGGGGAGCACCAGGGGGTCTCTTTTGGGTGACACCCCAAGGGTTTGTTGTCTCCTTGGCCCCAGGTGTGGCTCCCTGCCATGAAAGCCAAGGGGCTGGAGATCTCTGGCACCTTCAGCCGCCAGGTGGGCTCCATCTCCATGGACCTGGTGCTGACCAACAAAGCCCTGCAGGTCATGTCTGACTTTGCCATCCAGTTCAACCGCAACAGGTGAGTCCCACCTGGGCTCCTGGGACTCATGGAGACGCTGCCTGGAGCAGTTTTGTGTGGAAAAGGGCGTGAGGAAGGAGCTGCAAGGGCTGGGAATAGCCTCTGGTGATGACCCTTCTGTCTCTGATGGCTGTGGTGGTGATGAGCCTCAAACCAAAGCCTCTAAGAAGTTGGCTGAAGAGGCCGTTCCTCAGGGGTCTGACCACTGTCCTGTTGTTTGTCCTGGGGAGCTGATGCTTCCTTTTCCCTCAAAGGCCCTGAGGGAATGCTGCAGGAATGCTACAGATGGCTGTAGGAGGAAGAAGGGAGATCTTGGGGGTGGCCCAGGGTGGGCAGGGCAGCAACCAGCCCCATCCTGGACAGTGCAGGGGCAGCAAGGCAATTCCTGGAATGCTGGTGGAGAAGGGCAGGGAGTGCCAGGATTGGATGAACAGCACCTTGTGCCATCACCTGCTGTCCCCACCCTGACCTGCTGCCCTCCCTGGTGTCCCCCAGCTTCGGCCTGGCCCCAGCAGCTCCTCTCCAGGTGCACGCACCTCTGGCTCCCAACCAGTCTGTGGAGATCTCCCTGCCCCTGAACACCGTGGGCTCTGTCATGAAGATGGATCCCCTCAACAACCTCCAGGTGGGGAACATGGGATTGTCCCCTCCTGGGGGGCTGGGGACAGGGCAGGGTCCCTTGGAGAAATCCAGAGAGAGGTGTGACAGCAGGAGCCAGGTGCTTGCTGCAGTGACACCTGGCTCCAGAGGGATGGGATGGGGTGGGGTGTGCAGGGATGGGATGGGATGGGATGGGATGGGATGGGATGGGATGGGATGGGACAGGACAGGACAGGACAGGACAGGACATTCTGGGAACCTGCTGTGGCTCAGAGGTGTTGAAAATGCCCGTGTCCTTCCACCCCAGGTGGCTGTGAAGAACAACATTGATGTCTTCTACTTCAGCACCCTGTACCCCCTGCACATCCTGTTTGTGGAAGATGGCAAGATGGGTGAGTTGGGTGACCATGGCTCCAGCAAGGTGCTCTCTGTCACCTGTCCCTAGGTGCCATCCCATTGTGTGAGCCCCCAAAAGCAGGTGGCTGCCCTGAGCCTGGCTTTGGGGAGCCGCTGGAGGGGGTGGCAGGGTGACATACCTTCATTGCCATGTCACCTGTACTGTGTCACCTTTGGGGCTGGCCAGTGTGGCAGCTCCCTCAGTGCTGCTGTCCTCCCTCCCTGCAGAGAGGCAGATGTTCCTGGCCACTTGGAAGGACATTCCCAACGAGAACGAGACCCAGTTCCAGATCAAAGACTGTTCTCTCAGTGCAGGTGGGTCCCACCCCCTTGGAAGGACCTGGCTCAGGTCATGCTTAGCTAACCCTGTCCCCAAGTGCCACATCCACACAGCTGTTAAATCCCTGCAGGGATGGGGGCCCCAGCACTGCCCTGGGCAGCTGTGCCACCCTGACCACCCTTCCCATGAAGAAATTTTCCCTAATACCCAAACTAAGCCTCTTCCATGACAAGGAGGGGAGGAGATGGGGCAGGAGCAGGTCCAAAGGGAGCAGGGGGTCAGCCCAGCCCCTCAGCCTCTCTCTGCCATCCCAGATGCTGTGAGCAGCAAACTCCAAGGCAGCAACATCTTCACCATTGCCAAGAGGAACGTGGAGGGCCAGGACATGCTCTACCAATCCCTGAAGCTCACCAATGGCATCTGGGTGCTGGCAGAGCTCCGGATCCAGCCCAGCAATCCCAGCTTCACGGTACATCCCCATCCCCTGCCCTCCCCCAACCCCCCAGGGCAGCTCCCTGCCCTCCCTGCCCCGAGCTGGGGGCACATCCCTGCTGCTGGGACCTCCCCAGCTGCTGGTGGTGCTGGTGCCAGCCCCTCTGTCATGGGGAGGGTGACGCTGCTCCTGTGGGGACAGCTGGAGGACACAGAGGGGTCCCAACCCAGCCAGCTCCATTAAACCCTGTCCTCTGAGCATTCCCTGAGCAGGGATCTATCCATGAACCATCCCTGCTTTCCCTGTGCCCTCCCCACCTCCCTGGCAGCCCGTTGTCCTTGGGGTGGGACGAGCTGTGTCACCCTGACTCCTCTCTCTGTGTCTGTCCCTGCCGCCCGCCCTCGCCGGCCCGCCCGCTCTTGCAGGATTTGGAGGTTAGAAATTGGTTTTTCCCTGGCTTTGGGCTCTCCTTGGCTGCTGCCTGGATATTCCTCTCTCCCTCGATGTTTTTCCCTGCCCTGCCAGTCTCCTGGTGCCTCTCCTTCCCAGCAGGGCTGGCACAAGGAGAGGTTGGGATGTCCCCACTGCCCTCCTGGTTTCACTGGGGATGAGGATAGCTGCAAATCCCAGAGGCTTCTCCATGAACTTTCCCAGCTTGAGGAGCTAATTGATTTTGGAATGATTTAATATTTAAGCAAACACCTGAAGGGCCTCGTTCCTCTTTGGAGAGGAGAATGATTTTGGGGAACCCTTCATCCTGGAGCACCAGGCACTGAATCCATTCCCAAAAGCTGGAGTGTTGCCCCTGCCTGTTCCTTGCCTGTGCTGCATGTGGATGGCTCTGCCCTGGGAGGGCTTGTAGGGGTTTAATAACCTTTTTCCAGCTGAATTCAGGAGCTGGACTGCCTCGTGGGAGGGTGCTGCAGCATGCAGGGCTCTGCTTTGGGGCTGGCTCAGCGTGGGGTGGGATGCCATGACCCCACCATTCCCTCTCTCCCCACAGTTATCCCTGAAATGCCGAGCACCAGAGGTGTCCCAGTACATCTACCAAGCCTATGAGACCATCCTGAAGAACTGAGGTGCTGCTGCAGCCCTTCCTCCTCCTCCTCCTCCTCCTCCTCCTCCTCCTCCTCTCCTCCCTTTCCCGCCCGAGGAAGCAGGGCCGGATCCGTGTGCATGTCCCCTTTCCTTCCTGCCCAGGGAGCAGCCCCTGGGATTCTCCCTCTCCTGGGGGGGCTGGGGGGAGTGGAGGGGGCAGGGGGGCTGTCCCCAGTCCCTGCATCCCTGTAGCATTCCCTGTGTGAGTGATGCTGTGTCCTCCCAGCTGCTGTTGCTCCCTCCAGATCTGTTTCACCCTCAGGCTGGGAGATACGGGGGGCTGCTCTCCCACCTCCCAAAAACCCCTGGTCCTGCTCTCATGGAGTGGTGTCTGGTGGTGGGTTCAGCATTCCAAACCCTGGGAATAGCAGCTGGGGGGCCCAGAGTGCCGTGGGATTAGGTGGCTCTGGCTGCAGATCCCCCTGGAGCAGGTGGGAAACAGTTTTGGCTTCTTCCCCCTCTCTCTGCCTCTCCCTGATTTTGTGCCCTGGTTCAGCAGAGCCCTTCACAGAGGGTCTCCTTCCCATGGGAGCCCTTCCCAGAGCTCCCAGTAGGGCTCCAGGATTCCAAATGTGAGGCTGGAATTAATGTGCACGTTAAAAAGGGCTTTTCCAGCCCCTGCCACAGGGCTGGGAGGGTTCTGAGTGTCCCCTCTCCCCCTGCCCAGCCCCACAGCTGCTCCCCCCTGGCACCCCTGGGTGCTCCCCTGGGGCTCCCACTGCTCCTTTCACCCTCAAATCAAGCCATGGGTCCCCTCCTCCCTCGAAGCAGGAAATCTCTAATATATGAAAGATAAATATATTGTAATGTTCACTGGTCTGAAGGGAATGTTGAATAAAGGTGACACTGGCCCTTGGGGACACTGCTGGGGTGGCCATGGCCTGCTGATCCCAAGGAAAACAGGATCCTGGGAGCTTCCTGCCAGCACTGCAGGGCCAGATAACCCTTCCCTGGGGCCAGTGGCCTCTGGCACAGCAAGGCCTGACACAGCAGAGGGGCAGGGCTGGGCTGGGCTGGTGGGGCAGGGACACAGGGCCAGTCACTCCTTGGGGACAGGATGGGCCTGGAGAGCTTTTGGCTCTGCTCCTGGAGCCTCTCGGGGATCCACCAAGGTGAGGGTGGCCCTGCACCCCTACAAGGTGTGCCCTTGAGCCCCTGCTGGGGTTGGGGACAAGTGTGGGGTCCCCAGGAGTTGCTGCTGGTCCCTGTGGGGTGGGTGACAGTCCCTGGCAAGGATGGGCAGCACCACTGAGTGCTGCTCTGGGGCACCCCACAACTCACTGATGCTGCTCTGGGGCACCCCATAAATCACTGGGGCTGCTCTGGGGCACCCCATGGACCACCAGNCTCTGGGGCACCCCATAAATCACTGGGGCTGCTCTGGGGCACCCCATGGACCACCAGCCCCACTCCCAGAGAGGCAGGGCAGGTGTCCAGGGCCCCCAGTGCACACCCTGCTTTGGAGCCCCCAAAGTCACAGCAGGGTGGTCACCACCAGCAGGTCTGGACCCCCCTGGTGCCCCACAACCTGCCCATCCCCAGGGCCAGCAGCTCTGAGGGGAAAGTCCCTGGCCATGGGGCACTTTGGGCTCCAGGGACACCTCTGGGGG
>JANPWX010000223.1:0-52188 GCA_024734555.1 Trochalopteron elliotii
CTTTACTTAAGTTCAAGTAAACCCTTCAACAAGGCTGGACTTCTGGCCAGGAGACATCCTGCCAAAGATGGGCGCATTCACCATTATCTGCAAGAAAAAGCAATGGGCTGCCTTGGCAGTGTTTGTGTTTCCATTGCTCCACTGAAGCAGGATTAGACCTCCCTGGTGGGTCCCAGACACTTGTAAAATGCTCTAATCCCAATTCGAAAACCTTAACATGGTTTTGTTCCCCTTAGGGTTTAGGTGTCCTCTAACTTCGTATTTATCCTGCTGTTTTCTGCCTTGCCTGATCTGTCAGAGGTGCTGAGGAGCCAGTGATCACCACATGGTCTGCAGCAGCCTTTGGAGCAGCCAGGTATTGTAAGGGCTCCCCAAGTGCAGAACAGATGGTTGATGACAGCAGCAGTAACACTGCTCAGCCTGAGGTTTCTTCTACCTGAAAATCTGGCTAGAGAGTAGCAAATCTGAGAATCTGTCCCAACACCAGCTATTTTATGGACTGAGTGATGGGAGTTGAAGAACTCTGCTGCTAGAGGTGGTTATTTCACATTCCTGATGGCCCTGCTGAGCAAGGCCATTGCTGGCTGTGGAAGAGGCACATGGGGTTGGTGTTTTTAATTAAACTGGAATTGAGAAGGTGACCATGAAGCAACTCTGCTCCACAGCTGCTCACAGCATGACAGACACCCCTGTCATCTGAGGTGTTACAAGGTGCTGAAAGCAAGCTGTTCAGGTTACACCTGAGGCATGGTGGGAGCTTGCCTGGAGTTGTCAAAATGTGAAGTAATGTTACAGCTGCTGACAGAAAAAACACTTTCTCCTAACAGAACACCACTGACATGAAGTAAAATAGGGGGACAAGCAATTGCATTGTTTTCTCTGAACCTACTTTTGGCAGCAAGCTGTAGAAGTGCTTGACGATAATCTGAGAGGACTTTCCATTCATTGCAAAATGGTTTTAGGCTTCTTTCCAAGGTGATTTCTACCTCAGTATGAGCATATACCTACTAGAAATAAGACATTGAGTTTCAGACTGAGGTCATAACATGCCATTTCACCTCCACCTTATCAGCTTCCCTCCAGGAAACCAGGGACACTGCCTTCTGCAACATCCCTTTGAAAAACTTTCACCTGGCAATACTCGATTCTTTACAGATTTTCACACATACCAGCCTGCTGTTAGCCACAGGCTGCTAGCTCAGACACTGAAATTTGGCCTAGCGAGTTGTCACACAGACAAGTGTGTTTAACTGCATTAATTCTGTATACTTCAAGCATGACTGAGATGGCCACTGCATCTGCAAAGCCTTGCCAGGTATTCATGTAGTAATGTCACAAGTCCTGAGGAAAGAACCACCCTACTAAGAATTTCTCCCCAATGGATGCATAGTCCCTACCAGGCTTTCATACACCCTGGGTTAGATACAAACTTGCCCTCAGGTTTCCTCTGTTCCTCAGAGTTAATTCTGAATCCCCAGCAAGGAGACAGTTCTTAGGTATTAACAGCATTAAATTCCCCTGGCACTCAAAAGCAGCCATCCCTGGCTATATTTACACAGGGAGTAGCTGTGTTTGCCTTGCATTTTCCTGCCAATCACCAGGCAATGGAAGCTGGAATGAAACCCTCCTGTTTGTCTGCTTCAATGAGCCTGACTTTTTCTGCCTGTTAGTAGTAAATCACATGACTGAAGAAATTGCTTTTATGCTTATATGTTAATGTAAGAATTCTTTTAAATACTAAATTTTCGATTTTCTGGTCATTCCTGTGATTCTAAAAGCAAAGTGTTCCTTTTAACTCTGCAGCATTTTTCTGCATATACTTTCTACTACACACTGCAACCACAGCTTTACAGTGCAGTACCTAATGATTCATTAAGCTACAATCAATAGAGGAGCAATGTAGATAGGATAAGAGGAGCTACGGAGAAACCTAGGAAAGTAGAACATAATTTTGAAGACATATTTCTTGCTGCTGTTGGCTTGTTTGGAGGCTTGTGTCATTAGATCTTATGTGGTTCTAAACAAAATCTTTCTATTGTCTATTAAAACTGTTTTCACAGAATTGATAGGGTTGGAAGGGAGTCTAGAGATCATCCAGTCCAGCCCCCCTGCCAGGCAGGGTTGCCTGGAGCAGGTGAAACAGGAACCATCCATGTGGGTTGTGAACATCTCCAGAGAAGGAGAACTCCATGATCTCCCTGGGCAGTTCTTCCAGTGCTCTGCTGCCCTCAATAGAAAGAAGTTCTCCCTCATATTCAGGTGGAACTGCCTGTGTTTTAGTTTGTGGTCACTACTCCTCCTGTCACTGGGCACCACTGAAAAGAGTGTGGCACCTTCCTCTTGATACCTGCTTTGAGATATTTAAAATATTAATTAATGAGATTTCCTCTCACTTTTCCTCAGACTAAACAAGCCCAGCTCTCACAGTTTCTTCTCATAAGAGAGATGCTCCAGACCCTAAATCACCTTTGTGGCCTTTTCTGGACCACAAGGAGCTCAGGTAGCTCCTTGTCTTTCTTGCACTGAGGAGCCCTTCACCATTTTGCAAGTCAGTGACACCTAAAAGTAGCCACAGATCATTGGTTCTGTGTTTGCTTGGGATTGTTTTGAGGTATTAAGTGAATCATAGGACTGACCTGAGTTTCAAATTTGCAGACAAATTTGAGTACAAGCCTATAGTATTCTTGATAGACAAAAAAGAAAAGTCTGTGCTTATTTGCAGCAAGAGGACAGAAGCTTTGGCTGAAGTATTAATATCAGTTATCCTTAATAACAGTAATTTGCATGTCCACAGTGAGTTCTGCACTGCTAAGATTTAAAGCCTTTACAAGCTGGGTCAGTAACTCAATGCTGAATTTACACAGCAATAAATTAGGAGGAAATTTAAGAACTTGTACAGCACAACACACTTGATGTGACACATGCAATTACTGTGATCCTATATCTGCTCTGGATATTTTGACATATCAATATTACTTATGCACTAAATCTGCAGCAGGTGCAAGTCAGCTAAGAGATAAAGAGCAGGTGAACTTCAGGCTGTGCATCTCTAATTGTTGGGCTCTGTGCATCTTTTACTTGCAAGCAATGAAAACTTGTTTGTAGAATTAACTAATGACACTTAATGAGGCCAAGGCTTGTTTGCAGGAGGAGTCATATACATGCAGTTGCAGTGGGGCCAGTGGAAATCCTTTTAGGATTTCAGCTCCAACATAAGCTCTGATTAAAGTTTTTATTAAGGTCAAAAACACCATAAAGTTTTTCTTTTGGCATGAGTATAGAAACTCCACGAGTGTGTTGTCTGCAAAAGCTGGACAATATTTCTGGTGGTACTTTCATGTACATGTTGCATTGTTCCTCCAATATCTTCTGTGAAACAATGACTGTTCTCCACAGCCCAGAAGAAAAATGGGAATTGAGGTAGGATTGCTATTCCTTTCACAGGAGCCCAGAAGAGGTCAGGAAAGTGAGATTATCTGATCATCCATTACCCAAACCAGTTCCATCCTGAACTTTGCATCTTTCTTGATAAAGTGATTAATTAATAACACGTGCTTGTTTTGCTTTTGACAATTTCGCATTCTGTCTTCTGGCTATATAATCGGACCAACCACTGGTTTCAAGTTTATGAACCATCATCTCAACAACTGTCATCTCAGCATACTTCCATAAAATCTTGGTGTTTTTCTTTATATTTCACTTGTTTCCCAGTCTTTGTCTCAGCCTTTCTCTTAAAAAACCACATATTAATGCAATATTCCTGAATCTACAGTCCTGGAAAACTGGAAACTGAAATGTGATGAGTTACAGTGACATTGTCATGGGAACAGAGCAACCTTTGAAACAAGACTGATTTCATCATTGCCATAGCACGGTCTTCCTGGTATTGTTACAAGAAATCCTGCTCCTTCTTGGAAGAAGCTGGTCTGTGTTTTCAGCTGTCAGAACACAGAGCTTCCCGGGGGCCTTTGAAGATGAAGTCCATGGTGTGGTCAGATCATCTGCTTTCAGCAAGCAGCTCTCCCTCCCCTGCCTTGCACTCCAGTGTTTCTAAAATTAATAGAGCAAGTGCAAGCAGCCCTGAGTCACTCAAAACCTTTTCAGATCCCTGAATCTCCTTATCCAGAACAACCAGTGGATGACAGGTCTCCATGCCTTCACATGCAGCTCCCCAGGCAGAGGATGGAAACCTATGGATTTTCTGAAACTTGAATATTGAAACCATATTTTTAGTGGGACTGCTTTTAAGAGGGCCAAAAAATACTCAATGATTAATTCTCATGAGTTCAGCTTGATGCGAAGTAACTGAAATGGGAAAACACTCTGATGGGCTGGGACAGGTGTCTTATTTAACAATTGCTGTTTGAGCAGAAACAGCCCTATTGGAGAGGAGACAACTCACAGCAGAGATCTCAAAAAATCCTGGCAATGTGCCCTTGGAGAAGGCTTGTGAGGCTCAGTATGGAAACGGAGTGCATCTGCTTGGACTGGTGCTGCTCACTCACAGGGCTGGATCAGCACTGTTAGCCTGCTCCCAGTGACCCTGGGAGCAATTTGAGAGCCAAAAGGAGCCCCAGCTTCACTTTCAGCTGTAGATTTTACATCTGCATAGCCACAGGCACCTTGTGCCTCCCACCTTGGTGTTAAAAATTGGTAAATTGGTTAGCCCCTATTGACACCATGCCTCAGCATAACTCAAAGATTCATGCCCCAGTTTCTTTTTATGAAAGAAACTTTTTTCTGTTTCTTTCTTTTCTCTTTCAGCCCAGCCTTGACGTTTATTCCCTCCTGGGCATGCAGTTGAGACTGAAGACATGCAAGGCTGGGCTGGGTGAAGACCCTGTAATTTCATCATGGACGTTATTTATCAGAGTCCTCTCTTTTCATACACACACATTCCCCCCTAAGAAGCTGCTGGCTGACAAGGTGTGTCTGCCAGACCACAACATGGTCCATGACTATTTAGTCTGGCCTGTTAAGGAGAACTTTAAATAGATATATTTATCTTTGATCACTACAAGCATCCCCTGTTACTAGCACAGGCACAATGAAATTAATCTGGAAGCAAGCAGCTCTATTAAAAAGCACAATGAATCCAGACCTGTTGTGCCTCTGGGCCATCAAAGCCTCTTCTGTCTCCAGCACATTATACCTTGTTCTCAGCCTGATCATAATTGGCTTATTAATTAATTAATACTTCAGAGACACTGTGAAGCTGCTAAACATCACATAAAACCAACAAATATTTATATCTTATTAAACATAAAATAGGATATTTTGTAAGTAGAATTAAATTCCTTTACTGCCTCACAGTTTTGAGCTTAGCTGACAGCTAGTCTTACAATACATTTAAAAATGTGAACATTTAGGAAAGAATAATTATGCAAATAGACTAATGAGATCCATGCACATGGCAGTAGCTCCTCCTCGTGTTCTTGGCAAGAGGTCACCAGCACATTCTGAGCCAGATGCACATTGGAAACATCTGCAAAAAGAGCTTTACATTGTGGTGCCTTACAGAGGATGTTTTTAATTACATTAATTTATTCTGACCAGCAGTTTTGTTCTGCTGCTTATGTGAGACACTGCCTGCAAAGGTATCTTGGTGAAAATCACTGGCACTGGTGGAGCTGCCTTTTGGTGGGCTGTGAACCTGTTCAACATGCACCTCCTCAGTGGGGCTTCCCCAGAGCACTGGAGGAGGGCCAAGAAGAGATTGTACTATGTGCCTGCAGTCTGGTCCCACTGGAGGAGTATTTTATTGGTTGACACTTATTAATTTCATCTCATTAATTTGCATCAGATATTAATTTCCTCTCTGCTTTCTTAAGAGGTATTGGGAATGTGATTATTCTCCTCTTGCAATGAATTTCTTCTTTCATTCATTACGGCATAATTATCTCTGTGGTGTTGAAGTATTTGGTGTCCTAATAACTGCTAATTATCCTGGGAGTTGATATGGGGTGTGTGATTTGTCCAGGCCACTGGAAAAGATTAACATTTTGAGTTCAGCATCACATGCACTGAAGTGCTGCAGTCTGTTATTGTGTTTTGCAATACGAATTAAATAGTACAATTTTGAATATAATCAATTTTCATGTATATATGGTTATTCCTTTAGGATTTCAATGGTCTTTAGGCTTGGAATTGAGATGTAGCCTGCCAGGGTTTAGGGAAGTCCCTAAAGACACTGCAACTCTGATCTGTGGTCTCATGGATTTTGCAGAAAGTAGGTGATATTTGACAAGCACAAAAATCAGCAAGACTTAATTTCAACAGAAGGAACATTATCCTAACATTTACAAGATGAAAGGTTTATTGACTAGATGAAGAATATTTATTAACTGTGCTGAGAATTACATAATTGAACAGCCCTGTGCATGTTCTCCTAACGCCCTTGGGGTAATTAAAAACACTCAGGCTGCTGCTGAGTTCTGTTTGCCTTGAATTAGCAGCCTCCTTTGTGGCTACAGCTGCCACAGCAGTGCCCAGGTGTCTTCCTCAGAGGGACAGAGCTGAGCAGGAAGCAGGGACACCCGTTGCACTCTGCCTCCCCAAACACTCCTGAGTATCTCTCTTGAGAAAAAGGTTGACAAGGAAGGAGAAAAAATGACAAGGCAGTTAACTGTAGAGATCCAGAACCACTCCAGGCCAGGACATGGCAGAGAGAAGAGAAGCTCCTTTCCTTCTCTTGCCTACTCCCACCCATGGTATGGAAGGTTTTTCTGAACATTATGTGTGAGGATGTTGGGTCACATTTTGTCCCTGAACCAAGTTTATGCCTTGCAGTGTCTTGTTGTTTAGGGCTAACACTGGCCTCTCTGCTCTGTGTGCTTGAGCTGAACTGCTGCAACATCAGAATCCAAAAACTAAAAAAATACATATTCAGTGTATTTGGGTGTTTTCACTTGCTACTCCTAACAATATATTAATGCTACTTGTTTTAAATGTGGATATGAAAGACGTCTTACACAATGGCAGTGTCCAAAAGCTTAAGACAACTGTGAATTATTCAAGCCACAGTTTGTCTCCCTCCTGCTGCAAACTACACTAATAAACAGTAAATAATTTGCTGACAGAACAGATAGAGACAGCACTTCAGAGAACCTTGGAATTTCTATCTCCAATGCTGCACCTGAGAACATCCCTTCTTTCACAATGCAGATTCCATCAATCAGGACAGCATCACAGGGGAGACAGAACCTTTTTCCACCTAAAAGAAATATGTCTCCAGTGAATAAGTAACAAGATTCCTTTAGAACAATACAAAAAAGAACTTTACTTGTGCACAAGTTTTGGGCAGTTAAATTAAGTCTCAACACACACCCCAGTAATCTTCTCCACTCTATTATTTTAAACCAGTGCTTCTTAGAAATAATACTGGCTGAAAAACAACAGCTCAAAGATCAGCCTTTTAAACCTCTCTTTCCGAGTGAGCATCTTTAGCTTCATTTGCCTAGTGTCCATAAAACACCCTGACCAGGAAAACCTACCCAGGGCCTTTATATCTCCCACCACCCTAACTATTGCTCATGTCAACGCCTTTGGGAGGTAAAAAGAGCTGTAGCCCCTATTTTATGGGTGAGGAACTGAGGCTGGGAAAGGGAGCACATACCTCAATGGAAGCTATGTTTCTAGACACCTTAAAAAACAGTTGCAAACTGCTTGACAAGATTGTGTAATCAGCCTATAGCAGAGCCAGGAAACAGGTCTTGGAAGGCCAGAATTGTTATCTAGTTACTTGTTTGTGAAATTAAATTTCTAAGCCGTTCTTGACTCTTAACACAAATTACTGGCTTCACCTGTGTAATGACAGATGCTGAAGATACAGATGCATCATTACTGCATCATACAGGCTGTGTCCACACTTCTTGGTCCCCTGCCCACCTCACCTTCTTCTGCCCCATTCCTCCTTTGCTGTGCAATTCCAGATACACTTCAACATATTAGTTCATTATAGAGGCTGATGAAAATAAGATACAGGACACTCACTCCTCTCCTGGTGCAGATGATAACCTGAACTTTGTTATGCTCCTCAGTGAGGTGATGCAGCTTGGGAGGCTGCTGTGGATGGGAAAGCGACTGCAGCACTGAGACACCACTAGTCAACATGAAGCAGGGGTTACAATTTGGTGGCCATGCTAACAGCGCAGGAACTGAACTTGGAAAGTTTCACATCACTCACTAAAAGTCAGGATGTGAGTTCATGGAGTCAACACAGAACAAGCTGTGCTGAGAACATGAATCCAACTTTCTGTTTGATTCCAGTTCATGCCCCTATATCTCCCTTGGCCTTCAAGGAGAAATTCCTACTTCATGCCAGAGTCAGTCCCCTTAACTGTAGCATTGCTATCTGCAGCCCCTTAGTAGAAGGTTTATTTGTGCTCAACAGTTGCAGGGTATCAACAGAGCCACTAAGTTGAAAAGACTATCATTACAAAACTGCCATTGAAAGAAGAAATACAGAAATTCTAATTTAGTTGGGTGTCTGAGCTTTGCCAGTTATTGCAATCTAATTCATACAACTGGATCTCCTGAGATAATGATGAAGTTAATTGTCATTGCAAGGCCATTAGAGAGAATGCCTTATCTTGATTTAAAAGTTGCAATTGCAAAATTATGGACACCTGTACTTCCAGTACAAAGGTACACTGGCATCTCTGAGTACTTGTTCAGCCTGGGAGTGCTACTCCTCCTACAGATATTGGAGATACAAAAACGTGATGTGCAGCCAACACACCTCTGATGGCAAAAGCCCCAGCTCTTCCCATGGGCTTTGCCAAGATCAGTGAGAGGCAGCAGTAAAAATGCTCCTGGGCAGCACTCCACAGACAGCACTTCATCTTCTCAAGGAACCTCTCAAAAGGCTGAATCTTGCCCTTGCCCAGTAATTCAGCCCAGGAACAATGATTTTAGCAGTGAATTTGGAGGCAACATAAGCTGTGCCTGGCTCTAAGCAGCATGTGATCATGACAAACAGGTCAGTGCACCTCAGAGCTGCCATCCCTTCATGCCCTCCACCACTTCTAATCACATCATGCTGTCTTCAGGAACTGCTGTTCTCAGTGTTGACCTCTAACCCTTATGTCTTTCTGAAGATTAATAAAATATTTATCAGGAGTCAGGAATCCCCTTGCCTGGCTGGCAGTGCTGTGCCCGAGGTACCCCAGGACACAGTTGTTCCAGATGAACAGCTTTTCTAAGCTGTATTTCTAAGCTTGAACAGCGTATCAGTTACATATGTCTGTAACTGTGTAAGCTGTAGAAAATGTTGATAGACAATTCCTCTTTGGCAGCAACTGTGCTGGAAACGGAAAGTCAGACTTTTCATGACTGTAAGTCATGTGATTTCCCAGCACTGCCATCTAACAGAGGTAACATTTATGTAACTGCTACACAGGAGACAGTACCCAAACATGGGGGAGGGAGAAGACTGAATTAGCATAAAAGTCTTTGATGTTTTATGATTTAAGAAAGTCACTGTGAATATGATATTTATTTGGAAAAAAGAAAACCTAATGGTCCGTGAGGTCAGCAATAATCAGCCTCAGGCTACTACTAAATGATGGTTTGTTTTCCTTGTACTTCCATACTTTTAGCTACCCTATATTCTGTCAGCCTTATAACAACAGTCATCACTCACTTTCATGTTTTATGTTAAAACAGGCAACAAACCCCACAAATATCTGAGTGCATAATTTTGTTTATTGTGGTACCTAACTAACAGCAAAAGGTTTAGATGAAGATTTTCAGAGATTTACTCACCACT
Organism: Trochalopteron elliotii; assembly: GCA_024734555.1. Lineage (NCBI taxonomy): Eukaryota > Metazoa > Chordata > Aves > Passeriformes > Leiothrichidae > Trochalopteron > Trochalopteron elliotii. Next base: position 9,770 of record JANPWX010000223.1, read on the forward strand.
CAGATTTTCTGAAGTAGTAACAGACTATTCTGTAAAGCTAGTGGAACTAAAATAGCCAGTGAAAGTGTTTTCTGCATAGAGTTTGGAACTGAAATGAATTATTCATCTGACAAATTTGGTCCCTCATTGAAAATTTAATACATTCTTTGACATTCACTAGAACAAAGAGACAGACACTAAATCAGGGTGCCAGCCCTTCCACACTGAAGCTGTACGTGGACTGATCTACCACAAGCTTATGAGGACCAGTCTGCCTCCAGGCACTACCATTAGTATTTCAAACATAAAGTTTCAGCCTTGGATGGAAGTGTGAAGTTCAAATTAAATAAACTTTTCAGACTGCCAGACTGGAGTTCTCTTCAAAATCTCTTTCCAGAGGGCACTGAAAGGTTGGTAACATCAAATCTAACTGATTTCAAAAGCCCTGGAACTTTTCATGAATTTTGTAGGTTTCAAACATACTTCAGTAAAAGTTCAGGCACATATTAGTTTAGAGTCCCAACATTCATAGGTGTTTCCCATTTTAAAGACACTAGTGTAGCATCCATAGTCCAGTAAAGTGAACACAGATGGCACAACAATATCCTGTATGCAGAAACAAATGCCTGGCATTTCAATGTGTAAACTCAGCCAGCAACTATCCATAACTGTTTCCCCTCTTATCCACAAGATGTGTTTGTTCTGTCTTCTGTAGGGGAAGACCAGTCCTGCAGTGTGTCTGTATCTATGCAGGGAAAAAAAATCCATCCTGTGTTTATGTCATAGGAGAAAAGGAAGTTATGACATGAAAAAAGGAATTTAAAAGAGCAATTTTGCAAATATTTCCCTCTGTTCTAAAACACACTTGTGCTTTACTCTGCTGTTGAGGCCACAAGCCAGCCCAGTTCTCTGGTGATTTGTAGTGTCCAGATTACACTCCAAGTGTAGCACTCCAGGTCTGTGTTGCTGCTCAGTCAGGAGGCAAGATGTGCCTATCCATAGGAAAAGTTCTGTCAGGAATAAGGGCAACAGCAGAGGAGAAGGACATAAATCTTTGACAGTCCTGTTCCCCGAGAGGGTGCACAGTCACCATAAGGGAAATATTTAGCTGTTGCAAGTATGCAGCACCTCCTTACCTTCCTATTATTCCCTGCAACCTTCTGCCAGGAATGTGTGCTAATAGCAAAAAAAAGAGGTTCATCAGCTTTCCACCCAAATCAGCCAGGTGAAATCTTCCTAACTGTCCCCCCAAGTGCTGGCCTGACTCACCGACCTTTTTGAAAAGGAGCAGAGGTTAAAGTGGCAGAGGTGATTACAGTGCTTAGAGTGACAGAGGTACTGGAATTTTAAACATTACCTAGCATTTGAATTCTGTTCTCTTGCAGGTAAGGCTGTATTTCAGCAGCAGGCAAGCAGGTCTTTATCTGCTCAATCCAACAATTACCACAGGTTTACCAAGACTTGATACTTTTATAGTGTCAGTGGTATCTAAATATAAATCACATGCCTGGTCTGCAATGCTGCTGCCACTGTCACTGTATCACATGCAGCAACATATTAGTTTTGTGAGGGAGTTCATAATAGGACAGTTAATTCTGTCTTCAGAAAAATGTTACTGTATCTAAAAGACAGGATGCTCCACTAAGCTCCTCTTAGGTGCCTGAAGCTCTAAGGAATGCAGAGAGCATCTAGCCTTCCCCTTCCAGTGGCTTTTGCTGAGAACTGGGAACCCATGAAAACTTTGCAGACACTTCTAGGAATTAATATGAAATATTTCTAGTTTGGGTCAAGTCGTGTGGCTTTGTGACAGGCATTTACCATTAGGTATACTACTGTAGGTAGGAACGTATTTATTCCATTTGCTTATGTCAAACTTGTCAAAAACAGATGATAAAATTGCTTTGAGCCAAATAAATGTTTTGTTCAAGTTGAAATACTGTTTAGTCGAGTTTGTTGGAGGGGAGGGTTTGTTTGGGTGGGTTTTTTTTGGTTTTTGTTTTTGTTTGTTTGTTTTTTTATTCTTAGCTATTGTATCTTTATTTTCTTAGTTATTTTTAGATTCAGACTCTACTCTAGTGCAGATATGTCAACTCAAAACAATTAATGATTTCTTCTGGTTTGCTCTTTGTTTCCCAAGCTGCTTTTTAAGTCTAAAACCCAAAGAAGTCTTTTCCATGATTCCCAACTTGCCCAATTCCTGGCTTTCTGTGGCAGCACAGGAGTGCTTTAGCACACAACAGTGGGAAAATACAGTTTCCAGTAATAAAGGGCTTCTCAGTCTCACTCAGCAAAAACATGGGTTAGCTCCAACTGTGGAAAACAAACTGTGAAGTCAACTCAGAAGGCATAGCTCCCCTGCACAGCTTATCCAAAGAAGGAAGTGTTCCTCCTGGTCCAAAGCCCTTTTGATTGACTGTCTTGCTGTTTTATCCAGCTGGGAACAAAAGTTGCAAAATGCAGTGAGGAGAAAGGCAGATTAACATCAGTGGGGTAGGAGAGTATGGGCAGGTAGAAGCTGAATTTTCTTTTTTAGTAGGTAACACTTGCAGGAATGTGCAGTATTGTTGCATTTATGTAAGGCAAACATAGCACAGCAAAGTGAGTAAAATTCTCCATCAAAGGTTAGCAGATGAGACATATGAGCTGATGAATGAATTGCATCTGCAATTATGGAGAAACTAGAGACTAACCTCAGATGGTTCAACTTAAAAACATGCCACAGAATTTAAAAAAATATTGTGAGACCTAGCTGACTCCACATCTTTTACTTTAGGCCTTAGGTCTTCGAGGTTAATAACCCCTTCAATGTTTGCTTCTTCTGACACGGGTAAAGCTGATGCCAGGAGGCAGCCCAGCTAGGCAGCACTTGCCCTAGTAAAGCAAGCTCAGACCACAAGGGGCAGCGTGTCCTCGAAGGCCCACAGGATGAGATCATAATTTGTAATTAATACATTCCATTCTACATTTTTAGTAGATATCCTGAACGAATACCTCCGGAAAAAACAAACAAACAAACCAAACCAAACCAAACCAAACCAAACCAAACCAAACCAAACCAAACCAAACCAAACCAAACCAAACCAAAACACCCCCAAAAAACAACAAAACAAACCAACCAAACAAAAAAGACAAAAAAAAAAACCCAAAAAACCACCAAAAACCCCAAAAGGTTAAATAATGAAATCATTCTTCTTTTCTGCTTCGCAGGTCAGAAATTTTTTACCCATAAAAAGCAAGTATCACTTGCTAAAAACTAAGAGAGGAAACAGGTTTCCTGGTAGCAGTGAGCTAGCAAGAGAGCTCTTTTTGTTCCCATCATGGAAGGAGCACAGTGGTGCTGGGAGTGGACACTTCCAGAAAGCTTTGGCTGTTTGCAACTCCTTTCAGCTCTGGAAGCCAAGTATTTCCAGAAGGATTAAAACCTCCAAAAAAAAAAAAAAAAAGCAAGATACTGAGTAGTAGTATCTGAAACTCCATGAGGAATCCCAGGAATGCCTGTGCTCAGCAGCCTCTGTCAGGAGTAAGTTTCACTTGTTTTCTCAAAAGGCATCTGCCCAGAGGAGTGCTGCTATTGCATTTAGCTACTTTCCATCTGGAGTACCTCCCACCATTAGGGACTGCATAACACAGTTCAACAGAGGGACACAGCAATGGGGTGTTTCAACCACAAATACTTTACCAATATTCAGCAAGGTGTTTGATTTACAGCTAGCACGCATTTGTGTATGGGCAAGTGGACAGAGGAAACATCATTGTGGCTTTATGTTACTGCAGCAGATTTCATCCTTCCAGTTAACTTAGATGCAAGCAAGAGCAGGTTACTCTTAGAATGGGAGAGCAGTGAGGAGTCAGCCCTTCCTCTTTTTAAGTCACTGAGTTCTTTTAAGGTCAAATGCAACTGTCCTGGACATGTGTGCACTGCAGTTTCCTTCAGAGTGAGTCCTCACTGCTGTCAAATGTTGGATTGCTATGGCCTCCCATATTTCCTTCTACTGTTACTGCCACAGAATCTGAGAAGAAGGTTTCATTCAGAGGTGGCCAGGCTGGGTCCTGCTCCAACATGTGCTGCAGCCTCTTGTAGTGGCTCTTTGAGTGGTACTGGAATGTCTTTTTCAGAAGCAGCCACAGGGGTCTGTTCTCAATGACAGCTTCCTGTAAAGGTAAAAGCAAAAAGAAGGTTTAAGAGGACCTGGATAGCAGTTTACTCTTCCTCCAGAGTACACACATGGGGCAAAAAATGGAGACCTAGATCTCCCACCTGCCCTGCTCATTCCTTCAACATCATCCCTTTTATTCACCACATTTCATACCAGCTTCACCAGAGTTCTCCACCAGAGAACTGTGACCAGCTCCTCCTGAGAGTCTTCAGGATCTGAGGAGAAAACACCACAGACTGCCCATATTTTTCTAGCCTGGGACAGGACCTGATAGATCCCACTCACTAGAGGAAAGAAAAGGTGGCTAGGTCTTGCATTCCTTTATCATTCAGATGGAGGGCTTTAAGAAAAGGGAGAAAGGGTGAGGTAGCAGCAATTACTCCTGTTTTACTAGATATTCCCAAACTGGGCTGAGGAAGAGGGAGAAAGAGCACGACTTGTCCATTTTGCCTCTCCAGTTAGTGCTGACCAGTACATCCAATGATGCACACTCACCTCGACAAGGAAGGACACAGCAAGTGTGACTGCAAGCATTCCCACCATGGAGATTCGCCACGAGGTAGGGGTGCAAACAAGCTGGGAAAAAACAGGAGAAGCTGTTCAGCAATGAGTCCACAGTAAACATTGGTGGGTACTAGTGCAATAGAACACAGAATCATTTAGGTTGGGAAAAACCCTAAAGGTCATTGAGCCCAACCATAAACCTGCCAAGTCCACTATGTCCCTAAGGGCCACCACTTCTTTTAAATAGTTCCAGGGATGATGGCTCAGCCACTTTCCTGAGCAGTCTGTTCCAGTCTAACCCTTTCAGTTAAAATTTTTTCTTACTCTCCAGTCTAAACTTTCCTTGGCACAATCTGAGGCCATTTCCTCTCTATCACTTGTTACATGGGAGAAAAAATGTGACCCCCACCTTGCTACAACCTCCTGTCAGGTAACTGTGGACAGAATTAAGGTCTCCCCTGTGCCTCCTTTTCTGCAGACTAAACAAGCACAGCTCCCTCAGCCACTCCTCACATGACTTGTGCTTCAGATCTTCAGCAGCTTCATGTAACAAAAAGCCAAACTGGCTTACCCTGCTGATGAGCTAATACTGCTATTTGTCTTGAGGAATTACTGATAAAGATGCTTTTAAATCTATGATGCAGTAGAGAAAACAGAGAAAACCATTCTTTAGCACTGCAAGAGGAAACCTAACTGCCTTTTTACTTTCTGAAGTTAGGAAAGAATTCAAACTGAGTATTTCAGCCCCAAGCCCAGTTCCAGCTTCCCAGAGATGGGACTGGCTTTTTGGCTGTAGCTCAACTGCTTTTGGAGATGCAGCTCAGATCCACAATTTGGATCAGCAGTTTCTCCAGGGCTAGGCTATTGCAGAGGTTTTTATTGCTACTCCCTCCTATTCTCTTCTCAGCAATTCCAGTGAATTCACTCCAGACTGCTTGGGCTGGGAATTTTGCAGTTTCCCTCAAAAGCATTTTATCCCCTTGCAGCTGTAGCGCTGAAAAATGTCCTGTGCCACCACAGTCCACAATAGGACGATGACTTGCTTTAAAGTGCCATCTCGTGGCAGGTTCTCTAACTGGGTCTGCCGGCTGAGCCGGGCTCTGCAAATAGTTGTTACACAGCGAGGCAACGTTAGGTCGGCATTTAAAATCGAGGCCCGGACCCTTTGACTCTGTTTCTCTTTCCATGTTTCATTATTTCCATTTCTAAACCGACTTGCTAACTGACATGCAAACATACAGGGCTGGAAGCTGCATTGTGTTGAGACTCAAAGCCACCGCTCTGATGGCAAATGTACAGAAAAAATAGCTGTGTGGTGCTTTTCTTGTTTTGTTCCTGTGACTCCTACAGCAAGACTGTGAGATTGTCACAGTAGAGGAGGTTAACATCCCCCAGCCTTAACATACTAATTCACTGACAACCCCATCCTTCAGCTGATGTAGATCTTATCCTTCCCTCACATTTCCCCTGAGATGGATTTGCAGAAGACAACTCCCAGCTTGCATTCTGCCAGACTACATAAGTCAAGCCTTATTGGTATTTATTAATCAAGGATCAAGATAGATCCTCTCTTTCCATGGCAGCCCCACTAGTATTTCTCTACAACTGTTTTAAACCCAAATCCTGCTTTGGGAAACTGCAGGCTCTCTAAAATTTAAACGGGGAGCCTGAAAAGATTGGGGACTGGAACTGAGAGCTGCTCTGAGTGCTAACTGGCAGGTTTTGGCAAGAGGACCTTTGTTCAGAGTAGCACAGCTTGAGAAACACAAGAACATGGTGCTTTATTTTAAACTTGCAGAGCACCACCCTATTCTGCTCCTGGCTTCACAAGCCACCAACATACCACACATAAGCTTAGTGATATTATCTTCTTTTGCTTGGACAATGTGCTGAAACAATCAAAATTACATGTGTTGCAGTCCTGCTGAATGTAGAAGTACTAGTTTGGAGTCACTGTATTTCCAGAAGTTTCTACGATCTCATCATCTACAATCCACCTCTTTAAATATGATTTGGCTTTTGAGGTGCCATGTCTCCCTGCAAAAGTCTGTGCCTTTTGTTAAAACAATCCCAGTGTGCTTATAATGGACTGGCAGTAGGAAGAAAATCCCCTTTGGAACAATACTCACATCCATCTTGGAGTAGAGATCATCAAGGTCAGCAAACATCAAGAAGAGGCAAATGCCCAGCTGCCCTATGAGCACCAATATGAACACATCTGAAGGGATAAGAGCAAAGAAAGAAACCCACAGGTTGATGAGCAATCTCAGCTGTTTGCCATTACTACAGAAGATTGTAATAATTTCCTGTGTTATACAGCCATCAAAAGAATCCATGGGATAGAAAGGAATTTTCAGCAAAAGGAAAATGAACAGAGGAAAATCCCAGGCTTACTCAGTCAAGTAGCTATACACGAGTGTGAGACAAGCATTGTAGCCACAGATTTAAAACATCAAATGGGGATTTTGATCATTTGATTTGACCTTTTACATCTGACAAGCTTTACACCCTTCCAGTGAGTCTCTCTCTGATGACAGTATATCCTGTGATTCAGAAAAATGTCCAGGATGTAGTCTTGATCTTGTTAACATGGTTAGGAATGCTGCCTTCAACTTCAGTGATGTCAAGACTTTGCTCTTGATCAGGGTCTAAAGAGTCTAAGCAATGGAGAACCTGTTACCTCCTCCATCTGTAGGCAAATGTTCCAATGATGAGTAAATTAATTTTCTCTCCAGCTGGCATGCACTGAACCTCATCCTCCACCCACTCATTTGTGTATTGCCTTGTTCTGGGAGACTGATGACCCACTTTTCTCCTCTCTACAAGGAATGTCCCCTCCTCACTATTACTATACTGAAATATCAAAGCTATGAAACCTGCAGCATTATTTTAACTCTTTAGTAAATATAAATACATATATACATATATCTGAAGAAAGTTTTTTCTAAGAGTATGCTGCAGGATTTGTCACAAAGAGAAAAAGAGCAGTTCTTCCATGACTCACTGCATCTTCTGGAACTGTCACAAACATACATGCTCATCTTCCCTTCACATGACAGTCTTTCTCTTTTGGCTGACATAATTTTGGTCAAGTTTAAGTTTTCCCTATGAAACTGACTTCCTGAATTGACTTATGTGTCATTTCTTCCTTTCCCATACTTACAGTTGGTGTAGATGGGTTGCCTGAAAGGCTTTCCCTTGGAAAACACTAGTGCTACAATGAGGCAATTGATGGTACTTAGCAGCCACACTGTGGTGTTTTCGTAGCTCTTGAAGCCATTGTCTGTTTGCTCATGGGCTCCATCTCCCACCCCATGGAGCCCCATGCTGGAGGATGAATTCCTCTCATGGTTGTTCATTGACAGGCAGGCACTGGAAAAGAGTGTCACAGTGCTCAGAGAATGATCATTGTCCTGGTTATTTCCCCCAGCTTCCACTACTAACTTTCAGGAGTCCTCCTTCACAGCCATGATATATGTAATTGGCAATGCCCTCAATCTCACCACTGGCTGAGCTTGCTGAACTTGTTAGAGCTTGAGCTCAAACCTGGTCCCTCCTGCAATCAAATTCTCCTCTCTGTACTCAGCAGAAGCATTCTCACCACATGAATTGTGTGTGGCAGGTTGCTGGAGACCTTAGGGACCTCAGACAACACAGGTTAAAGAGTTTGCATCCTTGGGCAGCACAGGGTCTGCTGCAGCTGTTTATCAGGCCTTTAGTTAAGCTGATCAATAGTTTCATGCAGACCTGCCCCACTAAGTCAACCCTGTGGTATCCAGAGTCCCAGAAAGGGGCCCTACCTGTGTATATTGGTCCTGGAATACCAAGGCTGCTCCTGGACCACCACAAACCCGAAGATCTGCATGCTGAGGCTGAAGAGGATGTTAAGCACAACAGAGAGCAGCAATGGGGGTGAGATGAGCTGGCTTGGAGGCCTGTAGGGGACCAGCTTTGGATAGGCACCTGTGAAACTCACTGAAACATGCACAGATGTGTTTACTGGTATGTCCAAAATACAAGCAGTGATGCGCTGTAATACTGACTGTATCAATAACACTTTTGAAGTCTGTAATATTCTTAATAAAACATACAAAGACTGTATCAAGTACAAAACACAGAGTTGTTTTCTTACAAAATCGTATTGAAACAGAAGAGGTCAACTAATATCATCGGATTGTCATGAGGAATTTTTGAAAAATAAAATGTTGGGGTTTTATTTTATTTGGCTACTGTGAGGCCCAAGGATATGAGCATTTACTTATGCTCTTCTATTTTCTTTCAGTCACTTGTCAGCTGTGGCTTGGGATTTTTTTGCTGCCCATGTTCTGTTCATCTTCCTGTACTAAACATGTAGTGTCTGGTTATTTGAACTGGAGAAGGACAGCATTACCTGACACAACAGGTTTTCCTCTGTTCTTAGGTTTAAAAAAGTTATCCAGACTTTGAGTAAAAGAGCTATGCACAAAGCTTTGATGCAATTCCAGATAAACCACTTGCAGCAATGTAGCTTTTGGCTCCCAGTGGTGTTGTGGCTGACCTTTTCAGGCTTGATTTCATCAACACCTTTTCCTGTTGTCTGTGTTCCAGCAAGGATGGAACATATCAAGATGTGGTTTTCCTATATGCTTTTCATGGCCCTGTCCTTGCCATTCTTGCTTCTAAAACTCTCCCTGCACTTATTCTGTCTCAATAACATTGTCTTTCTCTTTCTGCCTCAGCACTGGTTTCCCCTCTTATTCTTGGCTTACTTCCTGCTCTGTAGTGTCTGATATCTGTCATTTCTTTCTTCTCCTCTCTCTTCTTTGGCAGCTCTGGCCTACACAGCTCCAAATGTGAGCTGGACTCAAAAATGTTAATCCCTACTTCTTCATTTGGGCATGGAGTCAGGTATCTTCTTAATCTGTCTTCCTAAACCAACAGGAAAATGCCCGAATAGACTTTCCACTGCACTAGGTGTGGGCTTACTCCTTGGTCCTAAAGATAGCACCCCTGTTAGCAACAACCTACACACTCAGCAAATGCGCCACTAAGTACTTCCCATCTTCAGGGCTTTTCTCAAACAAGACCCCTCTTCTACTAATCTAAACATCCTGTACTCTACATAGAGGATTTTTAGCCTGAAGGAAGCTTGGCTTTCATTTTCTTCCTTTCTGTATGTAGAACTACAGACTTCCAAGGAGGAGAAAAATACTTGAGATCATTCTCTCATTAATACATAGGATGACTAAGGGGCTTACTTGTCACACCAATTACAGTGGTAATAGCCAGATCTTGGAACAAAAATTGGTAATTCCCAAAGGAGTTTAGTTGCTGAAAAGAGGAAAACAAAGAAAAAAAAAATCACAAATCAGACATTTGCCATGGGCACGTTTATATCCTCTCCACAAAGCTGTATTATATCCATAGAGCTACTGCTCTGCTGTTTGTTCTGAAATGCTACTCTGCAGATAAGGAGACCACACATTTCACCACCCTGCCAATAGGTTCCTCGCCATTGGGCCTGCAGTGAATATTCTCATTTTGCACATTGTTCAGACTAACCACACTTTCAGTTCACTCCAGGCAATAAGAGAGAAGAATATTTGAAGAGACTGCTTTCGCACTACTGGGTTACTTCTGAACACAAAGCCCTCCTCTCCATCTGGGAAAAAGCCATGCAAAAGTGGTTTAAGGCACTCCAGGGGATTTTCTTACTGTCAAGTTAATTCATGCTTTAAATGCTGAATAAATTGTAACAGCATATGCTTACACCAGATTCTTCCTTTTCACAGACATATGCCCTCATCCAAAACACCATTCAGTATCTCAGCTTTCTTTTTGCCCAGCTTGGATCTTGAGCCCTCTGGCTGAAGTTAATGGGAAGAATCTTGCCAGTTTTCTGCTGAGGGTACAGGAGGACCACATGATCACACCACAGAAGACTGCAGCTCAGGTAAAGTTCCATCTCCTAGTTTCATGTGGCTTTTATGCCCTATTTGTCCTACAAGGAAATAGCAGCTTCTCCAGTTCCAGCCAATGTGTTCCCAATACATACCCAGTAAAGCAGGAGAACACCAAGGTACTGAATTGTGCTGTACAGTGCCATGTACTTGAACATGCAGAAGGAAGTGACAAGAGCAGCACGGCCTTCCCTGTGTGAAGGCATAAATAAAGTACAGCAATTAGGTGATGAGTTTGCTCCTGGTGCCAGTTCTCTCAAAAGCCTGATGAAAAACCAGGCATGTGTCACTGGTAGAAGCAGAGGGGCTTCTACCAGTATCTTACTGGGAGATAAAATAAATAAAATCTGACATAAATGAAAGTAAAATCTTCACTTGCAGATATCTTGTTCAATGAAATGGGCTTCGTTCCAATCACCTGTGTTCTGTAGACTACAATTTATCCCAGCAACTTTTCCTGCTGACATTAATAGTGTAGGTAAAAACTCTGTATGAGGAAAAACTTACAAAGCCAAGCAGCTGCTCAGTGAGTTCAGAACTAACAAGTCCTCTCCTCCTACGCTGAACATATAATATCCAGTCAGAATAATGCTCTCTCCCAGGCTACTCAAATGCCCTAGTAAGCAAAATCAGGATCCTGGCATAACAGATGCCATATTTTACTAGCACAGGGTATCAACGGTAGGACCTAAAATTCGTGTACAGCTTGGCTGGTGGACATTTGATTCAGCTTTATGGAGCACTGTTCATTTAGTTATTTCTTTTGCACTTGAAATACTTTTGATGACATAAAGCTCAAACTGTAAATGTCCTCCTCTTGTGATAATTAATGTATCTTAAAGGAATTTCAGATAGGGACTAGGCAAGTGGCAATTTCAAGGTCAAAGACCTTTGTTTTTTGCATACTGTGACTTGATGGGAACACCCAAACCTAATGTTTGAGAGGAGTGGGAACTTTCTTCTTTATGAAATAGGAAACAAAGCTCCATGCTTACCTGATTAGCTCTGGAACACAGGCTATGCTGGGCGTTTGGGATGTGAAAGGTGAAGCCACAGACGCCTCCTGCTCCGACAGTGATATCCCTGCATGTGCCACTTTCAAAGCCTGAAAGTCACATTCCTCCTTAGTGCTCACTAGGAGGACACAGCAACTTACATGTCAGCCAAGCAGTGACCCCTTATTACAGGATGTGTTCTGTGACAGCAGTCCCTCTTCGCTCCCTGGGTGTGTTCCACCCTGAGGGCTCCTCCAGTGAGATGCCAAGTCCAGAGAAAGAATGGGGATGAGAGCATGGGAAAGTTCATTTTCCACAGACCCCACAGCCATCCACTAGCAGCTGCAGAAGACAAGTTTAGCTCTGCCTCCTTTTTTAGCACTTGTTTGCTCCCACACTTTATGCAGCTAGTCTAGGTTCTCTGCTTGCTTCCCCTAGGAGAATCTTCTGGTGGTTTTTGCAAGGAAAATGAACCAGTCTTTGAGATCACAAACTGCAAAAATCTCTTCTGATGACAGCTCTCACATGGTAAGGACCACACAGTGGGATCAAGTCTAAATCACTACTAGTAATAGTACAGCTGCTCTGTGAATAAGTGGCACATTCCCATTTCCAGAATGTGCTCAGTTTGGAATATTCTACTGGCATTGCATTTCTCATTTTTAAAATATACTGTAAAAAAATTTTGCTTACCCCACAGTCATTGGCTCCATCTCCACACATGCCCACAAAGTAACTAAAAAATAAAGTGATAAGGCAAGTGAGGAATCAGAGCCTGCTCCATGCAAGTCATTTATGCAAGTCATTCAAAATTTTTGTTAAAAGCCTTTCTGGAAAGTTAAAGCCTGTATGGCCAGACAGCAGTTGAGGTGCTCATGACTGCACACACCAGGCTGATAATCTGAAACAGCCTAAAGCTCACCTTGCCCTAGCACAAGGCCTGGGGTGAAGTAAGGGTGAGGGTCTTCAAAAGACTTGGGAAACAGCTGAACAACAGGCAACAAGATGCCTGGGACTCAGGAATACATATATATATATATATATGTATATATTATATATATGTATTTTTATATATCACTGTTACTGTGAACAATCCAGACTGCCCTGCCACATTTTCTAACCCATCACATTGAGCCAGCAGTAGCATGGTAAAAAGACAGCAAGCACAGAGAAGCTGCAGTGCTGGGAGAGATTCTTAAAAACCTTGGGGAAACAAGTGTCAATCCTTTAGGCCCAAAGAGAAGTAAAAATGAAGGATGATATGAACAAACAAAAGCCAGGAGCATGGAAGCATTTGATCTTTGACAGGTTGCCAAACCAGCATGGATTTCAGTGTCTTTTGGAATTTAATGGCCAACTTGCAAGTGTGTGGAGGTTTCAGTTTTGTGTAGTTCCATGGAACTCTATGCTAGACAAAAGCTAGCTCTTACTAGACTCTTTTCAAGCCTGAAAATTCAATGAACATTTTCAAATTCATTAGGAACTTACTCCAGCTTCTGAAACTCTTCTACAAGGCTGGATTTCTGACTAGGAGACATTCTAGCAAAAACTGTTCCATTCAGCAAGAGCTATAAGGAGAAAAATAGGAAATTATTTTTAAAACACTTGAAGCGATTTCAGTAATAATCGGAATTTAAATCACCAAACATCACATTTATAAACAACTGGTTATAGACTCTGAAGCAAGAAAGGCTGATGATCAAAGATAAAAGGAATCTTAATATTTTGAAAAATTAACAATAACAGTAAGGGCAAGAGGCCTGGTATGCCATTTGAGTAACCTGATAAACAGATTGCCGGGTAGGGAGTTATAAGAGAATTAATGAGACTATTCTGTCCTTGGAATAGACAAGCTATGCTGCCATGCACCAACATGCAACATGTGTAATATCACATTTTCTCCTGTTCTTCAAAACAGGTCAGAGTCAGTGTTGGGCAAGGGGTAGGAATATGGGCACAAATATTTTAAATCATGTCCTCACACCTTAAGGCATGCCTGCTCCTCTCATGTGCAGAGAAAAATACAGGGATTTTAAGATCCTTCAGCATATAATAATATCAGAGATTCATCCAGCCTACAAGTATTTCAGGGTTATATTTGTTCCCAGAAGATGTCCTGATACAGGTCTCTTCAGCTAATTGTACTGGGACAATTCATATCTCCTGAGTGGCAAGGCTACTCCAGTTAAATAATCCAGATCTTACCTTTGGAAGTAAGTGCCTGAAATGCTGTGCTACAATTTGATAAGATTTTCCACTCATGGCAAAATGGTACTGGCCTGATCCCAATGCCAGTCCAATTCCTGGCTCAGTCTGACTGTCATCCACCTATAAAATAAGACAGAATGAGTGCTGTGCCCAGGCTCTCAAAAGCTACTCTGCATTTACACAGACACTACTACAGATAAAGTAAAGGACATACCATGGAGAGGGTGCTTTTGGAGGCTCTGGGAGACTTGGATTCAAGGCCCATTGCCTTTGCTAGGATTTGTAAAGGTATTGAGGCATATAACACCAATAATTTCATTGTTAACTGGGTGTTCATTGCATGTGTTCCATCAAATGGATTGTTGCATTTGGTGGAGTTCATGCAACAGTGCCAGTCTGGTGGGCTGCACTGGAAATGAGAGGGAGTAGAGACAGCAGATGGGCAACACATCTAAGCAACTCTTGGTGCAGTGAAACACAGGGCAGAAGTTGCTCAGGCTGAAAAGCCATACAACAGCCCCTGGAGATATTCCCTACCATCCACCTGACTCTGTACTTCCCAGAGGAAGGTCAGCACCTTCAGACTAACTCTTCATGGAGAAAGTAACTGGTCTTCATCCCAGCTTCTCCATGGAGATGCTTGATGAAATAAATTTCTTAGCCTGGCTTGCCTATGATTCACTGTGTATATGGAATTTCTCAAGAGTGGATCATGTTTTAATTCTGCAGGTATGGGGAAGTGCTAACACTCTACCTGCTTCAGCAGGGCTGGTTCATCCAATGCAGCTCCACAGATTTTAAGTCCATATCTATACCATCAAATTTATCTTGCAGGGAAAGAAAGAATTTAAACTGACATCAGCTAAGCATGAAGGCTAGAGACAAATCTTTCTGGGATTTCTGCAAAGCTGGTCTCAAACCCAGTTACACAGTGAGCAAAAATGTGTTCACAGGATAATATGCTAGGAAGTAAGCTCTACAGGAGCACATTTTTATAAAGATCCTCTCTTCACAAACGCTCTTCTAGCACACATTCTGATGGTGAATGGCAGTTCTCTGTTACACCAACATAATCCTACTCCTTATTTAAAGCATTCCATCTTAGTTTGTTTTCCTGCTGTACAAAACATGCTTCTGATATGCTCACCACGCTTCTGTAATCTTCAATTTTGTTTTCTTCTAGAGATTTCCAGGTTATAGATGCTGAAAAAGATCCAGGCACTTTGTTTGCTTCCACAAGAACCACTCTGTGTGTTGGAGCAATCATGCCAGCATTTTTGGCCACTGTTATAGCTGTCTGAATGTTGTCCCCTACAAAAATCAAAGGAAGTGTTATCTAAATATTTCTGCAGTGAAGGACTGTTTATTTATTAGCCTGAATTCTGAGTTTTCAAATATATCCAGAAGAATCAGTAAGATTTCAGTGTCTGTGCATAACTTTTAAACTTTTGATAAAAATTAAAACATCGCAGATAAGGTTTGTCTCAACCATTAAACATATTTTCATTTGGAAAAGAAACATTTTGATATGGACATGAAGTATTTTTGTATTCAGCTTGCAGAAATTCATATGGGGAATGTGCTTCTAGATTATTTGTTTTAAACAAAAAAAAAAAGGGGGGTTCAGTGCTAAGTTGCTGCTGGTATCCCTGATTCTCATTTATTGGCTTTGGTGTATGTGGGCTGAAAGGGATGAAGCCCAAGTCTTTGGACAATGGAAAAACTTGGGGTTATTTTATCCAAACCCTGGTTTGGATGTGGATAGAATAGCCCCTCAAGAAAAAAAAAAAAAAAAAAAAAAAAAAAAAAAAAAAAATTAAAAAGGCACTGGCAGGCATGAGTTACAGATGTCAGAAAGTTTGGAGATTTGTCCTGAGCATGCATGCTCCACTTCTGCTCATTTCAGGAGGCCCTATAAAAAGGGATCTTGCATGACATGCCTTTATTAGAATCAGACAAAACCTGGTGAAGTTGCCAGAGAGAACATGGTTCACCCTATGTCATTATTAAAACACAGATGTTTCTTAGATTAAATATCCATGCCTTCCTATCAGTGGTGTTGAAAACAGCAGACTTTTCACTTAAATATCAGTGGGCTCCCTCTCTGGGCCAGTGACCACAAAAATAATCCACCTTTTTTAGATACCTGTGACCATAACAGTCCTGATGCGGGCAGCACTGAGCTCTTCCAGAACAGTCTTTGTCTCCCTTTTTAATCGATTCTCCATTATCAGCAGACCCAGGAATGTCAGATCAGATTCTACCTCCTCCCTAACAGTCAAAAAGAAACAGACAAATTTAAGTATTTATTTTACCTTTATCACATTGGATTTGGTGATAGCCAGTTAAAACTATCAACCATCCCACCTAACTCAAAAGAATTAAAATAATTTGTCTATTTTCTGTAGTGCCAGGATGTCTGTCTTTTGTGCTGCTCTTTCAATTTTTACACAACAGCAAAAGATAGTTTGATGGCTTTGGGCTGGAGAACAGTAATGGGGGTCATCTGCTGCCTTTGCTTAATTGAAGAGTGTGGATAATAACAAAATTTTGAAAAGACTTCTCTTCAACTGAAAGCATGGGTAAATCTGCAAGGAGACTAGTGTAAATGATGGAATGAAGGGGAGGCATGCACTAATCTTCAGAGTGTAATAGGATTATGCTTCCTATGTTAATCCAGAGTTGAGAAAGTTAAAAAATGGAAGTCAAGAAATGCAAGGATTCTGTGAATGTGCTATAGGAGTGCCCTCTATTTATTCCCAGACATATATCCAGATTTAAATCAGACTCTATCTGGCCTGAATCTTAACAAAACTCTGTACTATGACCATGTTCTTGGCAGGGTGATGTGATGATGGTGCTTTGTGAGGCACCCCCGGCCCATGGCTGAATGTGGCCAGAAGCAGTGTTTTTTATGGCTTACCTTGTTAGAGCAGCAGGCAGCTTCCCTGCCTGCAGAGATTTACAGGCCAGTCCAATGACCCGAAAGCCTTGAGCTGTGTAGAGCAGGAGCTTGCTTTCAAAGTTCGATGGGACTGTGCAAAAGAGGAAAAGACAGTTTTTCACAGCATTTAACTGCTTTCTAATAAAAGGAAGCCTTTGGAGCAGGGAAGGTTTATGTCCCAGAGGGCCTGTAGACCTAGAGTCTACTGATAGGCCAAGCACATCAAAGAAAGGAGCTGAATTTAATTTTGTTCAATAAGAAAAACTTTGCGTCTCCTTTACCATTTTGAATCAGGTCCTAAACTGCAAAGGCTTACCTTCTTCCAGGGTGTCATGAAGAATCTGTGCTTCTCTAGCTGCCCTCCCAAAGTTTGGAGGAAAAAACCCAACTTTTTTGAGGGGGCACAGACCTGTAGACAACTTTTCCAAATACCTATTCTGCTACAGACTGTACACCTTGTACAGGAGTTGGTAGTTACTTTCATCCTTATCTCTCTCAACATCCTTCCTTGTTGAGAAGAGCTGTGTGAGAGCTTAGCCTTAGACTTGGAATACAAGAGAGACACTTTTCTGGCTTTAGTATAAAGTCTTAGACAAAAATCTCATTTGGGCCTTCCATTTCATTGCACCATCCAAAGTCACTTACACATACCTGTTTCTAGGATGCATTTACAAATGTTTGTTACCTGTTTCTGCTCTACATAGCATGGCTACTATTTCAGGAGCCCCTTTTATGAAGGCCTGTGGATCCCCACCAATTTCCTGGGCAATGACAGACATTCTTTGCAAGGTTGAGGAAAATGGGAACTGATGTAAAATGGTAATTCCTTCCACTGGGGCCTAGGAGAAAAGGAAGTGGATTACACACTCTAGCAAGGATTTTAAACTCAGACCCAAAAATTTTAGGTTTGTCCTTTGGTCCACAGTAAAAGGCTAACTATGTATAATGGGCTAATTTGTCACACTTAGATAGAAATGACTGGTACATAAAGATGAGATTAAATTTGTGCAGAAATATTTAGCTTAAGCAGTAGGAAAAGTTCACTGACAATTTTAGCAGACTACGAAATGTAATTTACTGAAAGGAATTTACTAGTCCTGTTTCTTGAGTAAGACTCTGTTAGGTAATACACTGGTCTTGCAAAGGGAAAATTGTTGCCAGAGAGTGTCCCACCAGTGTATATCACCAGTAAGGGTCTGACATCAGCCACCAGACTCCCCTGCATTCCCCACTCAGCCGAGTTCACACTGAGTCTCAAGCATGAGAACAGGCAAGTCTCGGAGTCGGACAATCTGTAACCCAGCATCCCCCTCTTTCTGGTGTGAGCAGCAAGTTTCCCCAGGCATCTGTAATCAGACAGAGCAAGGCAATCTCTCTGCAGGCAGTTCAGGAAAGACAAAGTGAGGAAGAGCTCTCTTGGACAAGGACACCCAAACTTTCCTATACTGAAAGGTAACACTTACACTGACAGTCTAACTTGATCATGAATGTGAATCTTGCAAATAACTTACAGTGGTGGCTTTAAGTCCAGGTCTAACAACTGCGGCATGTGTGGATCCTTGACCTTCAATCTGGTGTCTGCTGGAATCATCTATCACCTGTGTATTGAAAGACAAAAATATTTCAGACTGCAAAGTCTCTATAGCTGAAAGGAACCTCAAGGTTACATTTAGAGCTTTTCCTTGCCTTTAGACAATGTATCTTATTCATTCCTGGCAGGAGTCTGTCTGATGTCAAACTAAAAACTTCCAATAATGGAAAATCCACTGTGTCTCTCGGCAATCAAAGAGAAAGCCTCACCAGGTTCACTAAGACAATGCTGTACCTTTACACAGCAAACAGACTATGTCCTCTCACTGACAATAAATCCTTTATTCATTATAACACAATTAAATAAAGAAAAATCTTTAGATTTAACATAGACTCAATGAGAAAATAATACACAAGAATTTGTATTAATGTATAAAGCTCTGCTCTTGAAGTATTCCACAAATCATCTGGATTTTTTATATCACAACATGATTGTGAGGAATAAAAATATTTTTTGGTGTCAAAAGAAACTCAATTATTCCTGTTTCACAGGAGTTATTCAACAGAATTCCTGAGTTTTTCATAACTTTGATAGGTGTCTGGCTAAACCTGATGGCAAGGTGAGCTCTCCCCTGTTTGCATAACAAAAAAATCTCAACTTTACCCAGTTAGTGGCCTCAAACATTTTCACATCCAGTGGGTCTCCTTGGATCTTGCCCTCCCAAACAATTAATGAATGACAAACTGCCAGTGCTTTGAACACTGGGCCCCAAGGCAGGACATGGTCTGCAGAGAAACTGTGAAGATCCTGAAAGCTAAAGCAAAAGAGAACATCAAAGTTACTACCAGAGAATACCAAACAATATAAGACTAACAGAAAAAAAATCCTAAATTGGGAGCAGTTAAAGTCCCATCCTGAGACCAGACCACATGCATGTTCTGGGGACTTGTCTTCCCCCATGAACTGCTTTTCATGCACCTATTTAGCCTGGGATACACATGCTTAAACCAGGTGTGTTATGCCTAGTTAGGGAGACCAATTGGATGGAGAGAGGAATAGATTATTATAAAATACCTTCTTTGAGGCTTGTGCAAAAATTCTTTAAGTTCTGAAGCTGATATAAGTTTGAGCAACTCTGTGTATGCACATTTCTGGAAATGTAAATGGGCAAAATCAAGGCCACTGAAAGAACAGAGTGTCAATCTTATGGGCGACAATGACTTCCTGTCATAAAGGGTTGGGGTTACACTGCAGCTTTGAGATCTAACCCAGCCTGTTTACTGAATACTGTCTGCCCAGACATGCTGTCCCAAATGCTGGCAAGAATGTTTTCATGTGGAGCAGGACATCTGGGATAAAGAAAACAATTCATTTTCCAGAGGATATAGAAATAAAATTTAAAATCTAAACATGGGGAACTTCAAACTGCTTAACTGCTTAACAATACCAGTCCTTGAGATTTGGTCCTTTGTCTAGTAGAAGAACCCAGTCATTACCCCAACGAATTTAGATGGCATTGGTGTGTCAAGGAGCCTTACCAGTTTCTTTCAGAGGGCAGGAAGCCCCAAAGATCCAGGCCATCTTCTGTTAAGGTGCCAGTCTAGGTTAAAATGTACATTTAAATTAACTTCCCACAGTCCAACAGGAATAAAAAACAAGACTTATTTTAAGAAGTTACTGCCCAGAAAACACCAGCATGGTGCAGAGCAAAAGGGCTACCAGGCAATTCCTAGATTCCAAGAAAAAAAAAAAAAGAATTTGCCCCAGCTCCTGTTCAGGCACCAAGAAGTTAAGTACCCAGCACTGGTCATTGTGTTTCTAAAATACAGTGGAAATGCTTAATCAAACCCCAATCTCCCACCTCAGCATGGCTCCCATTACCAATGAGGGCACAACCACCACACAGCCATTACTTTGTCAAAGCAGACAAGGTTCAGCTGTCCACACACATTGATCCTCTGTGGGCTGATGCAAAAGATGCCCTTTTTCTTCAACCTCTGTTGAGTATAAATGATTCCTGTTGTCAAGGCAGCTGGCAGAGCTGGTGGGACAGCAATAGTGATAACATCCAAAGCCTTCTTCACCACTTCTCCTGTCTCCTCCTGGCATAGTAACAAGGACAGTTATCAGGAAGAGAGTGGCAGGGAGTGCTGCTTGCACTGGGTGTAGCCCTCTTCATCCCTCCTCCCCTCCCCTGCAGGTGCTCCAGGCTGTACAGTTTTCTCCCCATGGTCTATTCTGTACTCATCTCCATAAGAAATTATTAGGCTTAATTTAATCAGAGGCTTTAAAGCCTCAACACTGCTAAAGAGCAGCCTCCAGGCCTTCATCCATTCTCCATGCAAACAAGCCTGCCAGGTAGATTTCAGAGCCTCCTCCAAAACACTCGTTCAAACATGCCAGCTAGATCATTGCACCCTCAGTCAAACCATTTTCCCATGACACAGCACACAGGAATCTGCTATTTACATGGGCATTCATCCAAATGCCTACAGGTACAGCTCTGGACTCCATGTTAAGGTGACAGGTGAGACATATGGGATGGTGCTGAAAATGAGGGCAGAATGTATGAGCTAATGACTTCTTCTGACCTTATGTTCTAGGACTTGTGAAAGAAAATTGTTTTACCTGCAGGAAGAGATGTGGAAGTAACAGTTACATTTGTTAAAGCAATCTATAATTTGGAGGCTTAGAGGTCAGAATAAAACTAAGTGCCAGGATGATGAGTGTGGGCACCGTTATTCTGGGCAGTTGATATGAATGCTAAAGGATTGAATGCTTTTCAAATTGGGGTCCCAAGACTGAGACACTGCAAACTAAAGCAAATTTGCAGTTCAGAAACACTTGAAAACCATCATAGAGATCTACTGTGACTACTTCTGAGCTTGGGACTTGGACCACAAATCATGCTGCATTTGATGTGCTGAATTTCCATCACGTTCTGGTTCTCCCTTCATGATATTGTCTCAGACCACAGAACACACCAGTTTGATAATATTTTGTATCTCTTTTATGTTACAATTAAGTGCTTACCACCCACCTTTAGATAAACCCTCACAGAAGAGAATGAATTGAGTACATCCTGTGATTCAATCTTAAAAGGTTGACAAGACCATTTCAGCCATTGAGATAGCATCAGCATGTATTTTACATATTACAATGGGGAAGTTAAATTAAAAAAAAAAAAAAAAAAAAAGGAAAAACTACAAAGCAGACACAAGAATAGGTTCTTAAACACACTTTCTTTGATATCCTAAGCAGAAATAATCTTCTGAGCCAACTGATTGTAGATTATTCCCCAGGAGAAAAATGATTCAAAAGCTGAATTACAGAGTCAACCTTGCAACTCACAACTTGGACTTTACTTTGGCAGATAATTATCATGGCATGAAATGATTTCCTGAAAGCTTCTGAAGTTCTAAATCAAGACTTTAAAATTTGCAGAACTACTGTTTACAGTCTATAACTCTTCTCACATTGACCTTGACGCATGAGAATGAGTGAACTGTTTTAAAAGGGTTTCAGATGAACCAATTCTCCTGAATTTAGTAACTCACCCCATTAAGTGCAAATACACACACTGTGTAGATCATTCCAATGGCTGCAAATGCTATGAGACACATCAGAAACCGGAGGGCATCTCTGTACAGCTTGAAGTTCATGGGTTTAGGGTATAGAATGGACCTCACCAGATCCCCTTTGGCTGTGTTGAAACCTGGACAGACAAATTAAAATCATTCCAAGGGGAAAATATTTCAAAAAATTCTCTGCAAAGAATGTGGGGCTTCAAAATTATTCATAATTTCTGAAACTTATGAAAGAAGGCCCAGGTGTTTCACTTTAGTGTATGTGACCTTATCTGCAGAATATAGAAAACAGATTTTTTTGTCTTAGGGGGAAGGATTTTTTCAATGTCTTAGAAGCAAAATAATATTCTTTTTCATAATCATATGCTGGCAGTTTTTGTAGAAGTTATGCCAAGCAAAAAGAAACAATGCATAATAACTTAGCCCAGCCCAGGATAATGATTCTCCATCTGTCTGTTGTAAATATGGATTAGTGCCTGTAACTTAATGTGATTTGATACATTCTCAGACTGTTCCAGTGAGAAAAATCATGGAAGGAAAAGTGAACTCAAGTGTTGACTGACCAATCCGCAGCACCACAGCTTTCACTACTCCTCTGTCATCTGCCTTGGTCTGGATGACCTCTGTTCCACAGAAGAGGACATGTTTTTTGTAATCCTCTGCACAGTACACTCTCCAGGGCTTGAAATTATCAGCTTGAGGTAGGTGGGTCTTTGTTACTGGAATGCTTTCTCCTAGGGAAGATTAGCTCAGATGAGGAAAACTGCAGTATACTTAATAACAGCCTGCTGACTTTCAAATAGGTACCTAGACATCTAGGCAGTAAGTTAAAGGTATTTACTAGAGAAACCAATTTAAAGAAATTTTACTTCTATATTCTGACATCTTCAGAGTGAATAGAGCTTAAAGCCTAGCAAACAGAGTGCCAGAGAAGAGTTTTCCTTTGCATCAGTACAGCAGCTTCATGTAAGTATGAGAACTGAAAGCAGTCCAAGGACTCCAAACCCTAGCTGCAGATGTAGAGACTTGAAAAGAGGCTTGAACTGGTGTTGCATGACTACCTTTGAATGGCCACAAGTTGTTTATCTAATTTGAACCTCATGTGCAGGTCACTACACATTCCCTCAAGCAGATGGGAACAGGATATTCCCTATTTTCCCTCTCTAGTGAAAAGGAGGGCCTTTAGCACAATGCTTGACAGGTGACAAATACCCTATTTATGTCACAGCAGACACTGAGGTGAAGAAGAAATATTTCGTGACAGGTGAAATTTTCTAAATGAAACGTGTTTCTGTAACTTCTCATTTATATGAAATTTCAGAATTGTCAGGTTCAGTTTGATTCAGACCAAGACCAAATTTATGGACAAGAAATAGAACTGTGACCTCCTCCTGCACCAAAAATCCTGCTTTCCAGTGACCTCTCCCACCTGGTGTGTCCTCCACTGCTACCACAGGAATGTGAGGCTAAGTGTCTGGAGGGCTAGACAGACTCCACAGGTTGGAGATGTTGCAGCAATCCAGTGAATGACAGAAACCCCTGCAGCTTGGGTGGACTGTGGGCCCTGTGTAGGAACAACTTGCTTCATATCCATTTTCTTCTTCTGTCTTTCTCACTCCTCTCCACTGTCCGCTCTTTCCCTTCTAATCAGATCACCTCTTCCTAAATGCTGCACCCCAGGAAGGTAGAAAAGGATAAATTGCCCTTCCTAAAGTCCATAATGTCTGTTTAGACAATTAACAACAATTCAATCTCTATTATATCAAATTTAACGAATCCCCTTCTCGGCCAGCTGTGGACTATCTCACAGAAAGGAATGTACAAGACAGCACTGTCTGTCCTGTGTCACTGGCTGAAGCCACGGGTGTTCAGGTGGCAAACCTGGGAGGTATGAGCTGTACCTGTCAGCATGCTTTCATTTACAGTGCACTGCCCGCTGACCAGGATGGCATCACAAGGCAAAAGGGTTTTGCCCTCTTTCAAAATCAGCATATCTCCAGGAACAAGATGGTGTGATTCCAGCTCCTGGAAACCTGAAAGTAACAAGTAATGCAAACTTTGTGTTTTTCATATATTTCTCTGTAGCAAGGGGAAAAAAATACAAGGAAGTGGACTCACATTTAATTGGAATGTTGTTGGCTATGTCAACACTGCTTTAAGAAAAACAACTTAGTTTTCCTGACACTTTTCTGCTGAGGCTGCACTCAAATATTAGTATGTTTGATGTGCCACAACATATTTCTAAGTGAAATTAACTCAATGTGCAGAAGTGAGTTAACTGAACTGAGAAACAGAAGAGGAAAACCACTTTAGAATAAATCTGTTACTATACATACCTGGGTTTGATATAAATTGCTATGGAAACAAAACACATTGAAAAAAAGAAGCATAGAGGAGTCACCTTCCTTATTTCTGCAGACAGTGACCATGATGTTGTTATGAGACTCAACCAGTCTGTGCAGTTTAATGGATTGCTATAAATTAAAGAAGAACACACAAAAGTGTTACATTTTACTTACATGATGCAATTGGTCCACAAACAATTATTTCCTTTTGTTATTTGTAGTTATGAGAGCCTTCAGAAACTGGGTTCCGGCTCTACCAGGAACTCTGTGTACAACCACACAGAGAAAGACATTCTCCACCCTAATTACTGAGAGTGTAACAAAATGTTACAGAGTGAAGCATTGGAATGGGGAAGGGAGGATGTGGATAAGGTACCACAGAGAGATCATGATGACTAGGAGGCCAGGCCATTGCATCTGCTACTACACAATGTCACAAGACTAAACCTCTGAGTAAGTCTGAGTGCATGTTGTAACATGCTGGCCGTTCCCAGACATTAGAAGTAAATCTACCTTGTGGAAAACGTGAGGTGTCTCACCTTTCTGAGATCATATACAGTCAAAAATATTGAGAGGAGAGACATCATTATGATGGCAGTGGCATACTCCATGTAATCTTCAGCAAACCACAGACATACACTGAACAGCTGGAACACGTAAAATGGATTTAGGACCTGTTTGGAGAGACAGCAATAGTAAAGAGCTGGCCACATTTAAATGACCCCCATGTACCTAGACAGTCCAACCTGTTGGAAAAGGTCTGAAATAAGAGATTTTAAGTATTATGACTTCTGACCCTTTGTAATTTTCTTACCAGTCACTTTAATCAGATCCGACCATCTTCATCTGACAGAAAGGCCATATAATATGGACCAATAGGATACTTTTGGGATGTGAATGACTCAGCCCAATCCTTGTTTGGTTTTCTTCTTTTGCAACAAAGGTGAGAGAAGAGCAGATTGTGCTGTGAGCATGGAGCTCACATACCACAAGCACATCGCCACAAACACCCTGCTCAGGCTACATATAGGCTGTTCCTGTCTGAAAGAGATATTGGTGCTTTGTGTGGTGCTGTGCCCAAAATCATGAGCCCATTGGATCTCTCTGCAGCTGTAGGCATGTACCAGGTACTGCTGTTCACTAAACCTCTGTTGATTAACAGACAGCCCTTGTCTGAAAGGTTTGATTTCCAGTGCAGCTTGGAAACCTTCAGTGGCCCTCAGAAGGCAAATAGAATGAGCTCCCAGGACACAGATACATAGAAATACCAAGCAGACACACAGGCATGGACATGGAGGATAAGGAACAAGGGAGAATGAATGAATTTATGATGATTTCATGGAACACCTTTCCAACAGGATTTGAAAAAGAAATGTGCTTGAAGAGTGAGTAGTAGGAAGTTAAATCAGATGTAGAATCAATTATATGTATGCATGGCCTCCCAAGCAACTTAGAATAAAAGCAACAGAAATGCTTAACCTCTTTGATGAGTAGTTTCCAAACAGGGATCACTGGAACATCAATAGTGTTTGGCCCACATATAACTCTCCTGTATGGGATAAAGACACATCACTCAGAGATAAAATAGTGACAATGTCACTCGCTCAAGAAAATGCAGATTTCAATAGTCCTGAGAGCTTCTTTTGATCCCAGTTTAAAGGCTGGGAGGAGATTTCTCCAAGAAAAAAATAAATGTCCCTACAGTGCTTATGTCAGAAAAGATGGCTGTACCAGTGATATTTACTTATGCAGACAAGAGGTGTAACACAACCTATTAGGCAAATGTTTCCATCACACAAAAATTACTTTGAGACACCATAAACAAAGGAATTCTGCATCTAAATGATCCAAACCCAAATAATTTTGCAAAAAGTAAAGAGTGATTGGAATGTAAGATTTGACATGAGCTAAGGTCAAGAGCTGGATTTTCAGTATTCAATCAACTGAAGATTTTTTCTCTATTTAGCAGTTTCATAAATACATGTTCTGTAACTTGCTTAATGATACAGTAGTTCATGAGAATAAGTTCAATGACCAGAACTAGTCAATTTGGAACCCCAGTGTAGAAGCAAACACACAACTTATCTGCACTCTTTCACAGAAACTTTCTCTTGCTCCAAATAAGAACTGCCTAAAGTTAGTTACCGGACATAGTCATTTCCTTATTGAGAACAATAACAGTGATGAATACTGAGATACTTCAAAAAACTTTTACAAGAAATAAACAAGATTCTCTAGCCCTTTTCAGTCAGTATTTCCATGCACAACTGTTTCATCTAAAATTATGTGGATATTAATAAATACACAAAAAACTCCTTGGAAGCTCACCAGAAGGAATTTACATCTCTTTGAAATTCATATGTAGAGTGTTCATGTTTTAAAATGTGTACCTGAGATTCTGTTCGTTGCAGGTGAGACCAGAACCAAATTTATCATGTATAGCTGAGCAAGTGTAGTGGTCTTCTAGGACTCTAAAACAGAAAGGGAATGTTTTCCTTAGGACATTATTCAGAAAGACACTTGACTTCCTCAGAGACTTGTGCAATTAGTGCAGTGAACTCACCCAGCTTTCTGGAACTGTTTTGCATAGATATTCCAGACATAGCAGATTTTTTGTACTTGGATAGTTTTCACCTAGAAAACAAAACAAGGACAACAATACATGCAACACAGCAAACAAAAATACTCATCCTCACTGGGGTCAAGTACAGGTAAAGGAACTATTATGGGGGCAAGGAGGGAGAGAAGACAGGATTACATACACTGACTCCCTAGTTGAATTATAGATGGGGATCCCCAGCTCAGTGCTGGTTCCAGTAAGCTTTACAGATCTTTAGGTCAAGCAAGTACAAAGCAGTATTCCTTGTGAAGAAAGGAATAATCTTTACTCTGATCTCACAGTAAGAGATCACTGATACCATGGTGGGTGCACAGGCAGCTGAAAAAGCCTGTCTTCAGCCAACAACTCCCTTGTCTTCTGTCTGGTTTTGGGGAAAGCAGGGGTCTTTGGGCCATTTCCAGGATTAGTGCTGGGTTCTTCAGCTAAACAGATGTGCCAACAGACAAGAAAGGGCATCCCAGGATAATGAGTCACTGCTAATGCTAAGCCCTTGCAGAGCAGTTATCCATTAGGAACATGCTGTCATTTTTAACTTGCAAGAGGAGTCTGTCCTGTCCTGCACAACAATAACGAAGCCTATTAGAGATAATGGCACTTCCTATCAGCTGGCAGAAGGCAGGGCTATACACCTGCACACACGAGTGATAAAGAAATCAGCTCCAGGGAACTCTCCCTACCCAGCGTAATAAGCATTATTATAGGCCAATGAAATCTAGACTCAACTCATCCACTGACTCGAAATGGAGCTATAACCACAGTCATTAACTTAACAAGAGGTCTGAAGTTAGGATTTTATGCAATAGGAACTGCAATATCTGCAATGCTAAAAACTGGAGTGGGAAGCTCCCTGTTGGAAGAGGTCCCTGAACAGCTCTTGGGCACTACACAGAACTCTGTGGACTTAGGTAGCTTAAATGGCAAAAACACTTTATAATTGACTTGTAAGTAGGGGCTTTTGAATTTCTAGGGAAGGATTAAACTGTTCTCTCTTTGCTGCTTTTGAAATCTGATCTTTTCTATCTAGATGGTTTGATTGATATGAAAGTGGTGTTCAAAGGGCCTATTATTTGAGGCTATATTTGGCTTTTCTTTTTCATATTGTACCAGTTGATTAAACTTGTTGGCACTAAACTCTTCTAGGTACATTATGTCCACAGCAGAAATACCAACAGCTTTGCTCAGCCGAAGTTGGGTTTATATTGAAAATACTTACTAAAAATTGTTGTAGATATAAAAAAGAAATTCTATTAAGTTAGAAATTTATTTCTTGAAAGGGAAAATAGGTCCTTTCTGGATTCCTTGGTGCAGTGCTCTAGTATCTATAATCAAGAGCCAGATATTAGCAAATGTGTCATTTTGCAATCCTATTGTTCACACAAACTTAACACGTAATGCCAAGTAAGGCACATAACTGAACAGTCTGGTACATGTTTTAGACATGGAATAATTACATTTACTCAGCTCACGAGGGAAATGGAGATTGGCTTGGATCAATCCATTGTCTACCTTCTCCCCAGTGTCTCACTGGGATTTCAAATCTATGGAACTGGCAGAGACTAGTACACATTTTTGCAAGAACAGTTAACAGTGACTCCCATTAACCTGACTCCAGCAAATGTAGTTTAAAGAACAAATTGGTGCATACAAAGGCAAGGAAGCAAAATACATTGATGAAACATTTCTGGAAATGCTGATATAGCTCAGGCACTTTTCTGTTTTATCCCCCATCAGCTGCTTTCATCCCTGTTTTCATGTTACTGGGGCAGCTGCATTCAGTTCTTCACAGTCTCCTTTCAGACACACAGTCACCCCTGAATTCCCTGATTCCTATGGGAGGAATGATTTTTTTTATTTGGAACTCTGATTCTCCACTGCCAACTTCAGTCTCCTGAAGCTCTCCTACTTATAACATAGGTTTTCTGTCAAAAATAGTGAGAATTCTCATTTCATAACCCCCCTCAGAAAAAGAGAACTTTTACAGAGGCGACTACCGTTGAGTACAGTTCTCTTCTTTTTCCACAGCTCACTGTGTTCCTCAAGCTGCAAGATTCTTAGCTGGATGTGTTTCACAGGTCGCTTTCACTCCATGAAGCATGGCTGAGACTTGCCATCATCTCCCAGATGCTGCAGGGAATACTTTACTTACTTGCAAACTTGGCTTCATTATGGCTTTGCTGAAGATTGAGTCTTCCTCAGTGGCTGGATAATCTGATCTACTTTTGATAAATGCAGACACAGAGATCCATGTCACAGTCTTACGAGAATAAATCCGAAAATCATCCTAAGTGAGTATAGAAGAGAAGTGTCACAATTTGCCCCAAATACAGACCAAACTCACTCGGAGTCAACGATTACAGTAGCCTTTCTAGAGCACTGCTTTGGCACATTTTAAGGACTAACCAACAGAAGCCTCCCAATCCTTGTGACTTAGAGAAAAATCATTAGAATAGGAACAGAACCACTGTCCTGTCAAAATGTGAGTACTGCAAACACTTCAGTGACCACAGGTCTGGTGTTGGGCTGATAAGAATGGAATGTGAACACCTGGGTCAAGACCTAGGACAGGCAAACAGCACAGGACAATCTGAGATGCAGTGACCGTGCTGTAAATGGAAGATCAAAAGGAACACAGCATTGTGCTGCAAAATGGATGTTTAGTGCCAGTACCTTTACAGTCACTTCTGAGTTAATACTTCATTGCAAGAAATGTGTCAGCACTTATGGCACCTTAGACAAGCTTTTGCCACGAAATGAGTTCATGACCTTTCTATTTTTTATAAAGTAAGATGAACATTAGAACTGCCTGACAACAAGTCCTGGCAGTACAGTCTGAGAAATTAGAGCAACTACTGTAGTGAGTAGCCTCATGCTAAACTGCAGTCCCAAAGACTGAACTACATGCATTAAGGCCAACTATAAGACTCACATTCTGTGTGTGAGCAATTTTGCAGTTATGAAACTTTCATTGGAAAAGGGAAGAGTAAAAAAGATTTTTGTACAAAATATGAGTGCTTTGGAATAACTTAAGTGTTAAAAAAAGAACCTTAACAATGTTTACATATCTTATTTGCTCGCTTTTCATCTTAAACTAGTCTTTTGAGTAGAATAACATTTATTTTCTGATATCTTTAATTTAGATTTCAGAAGGAGTAGACATTGGGATGCAGACTGAGATGGGAACCAATGAATAACACAGGTGCTCATCATTTGAACTAAAGTGAATCAAAATTCAATTACAAAAGTGAGTTAAGAGGCTCTTATATTGCAAATGCAGAGATAATGATGACTGAAGAATTAAGGTTTTATGTGAAGCAAAAGATAATTCCAAGGATCAAGATGATGAAATTACTTGCATCCTCATTAGCAGTAGCCATCACATTTGAGAACTGATATAATCAGAATGCAGCAAAACAAAACAAAACTGTCATTTTAACACAAAGAATCGTGAAGGGAATCTTAAATTTTCAAACACCCAGAGCATATTTAAGAAAGCTTCTTGATAACAAGAACATACAATATGATTCAATTCCTGTTTAATTACACAAAGGATCATTTAAAAACTCATTTGTTTGAAAAGTGCTTGGCATGGTACATCTTTTTAAAATTACGCACAAAAATAGGTAATTAAAAATTGCAAACTGAATTGATGATTAAAAAGGGATATTAAGCTTAATATAATGTTTTTAATGAAAGAAAAAACATACCCCAGACTATTAGGATGCAGATTGTCTCATTATAAAGTATTCAACAGGCAGATCTGTGGTTTTCAAAACCTGGGATTTTAACTGCAAGCTGCTCTGCTCATTTAAGAGGGCAGCTCAAACACAGAGGCAGTAAGTGATCCATTTTGCAATTGCAAACATTGAAAATGTCATTGTTCAGGAATCTTTGAAGCAGAACAGATCAAATTTCTGGAAGTAAACCAACCCTGCCAGCTCCTGGGGTATTCAAGCTCAGCTGGGATTCAGATGCAAGTCTCAGTTCGCTTCTTTAGTGTTGCAGTAGCTTCTATAAAATAAACCCAGGATTTGCATATGTTGGAGTGCTACAGTACAGTCCTCAACAGATAGAGACCTGTATCAGGAAACTACTAGCAATATGTACTAGCTCTGAAAGCATTAACTGCAGGATTGCAAGCTTTTTGGACATGAGGAAAGGCTGATGGAAAATGTAAACATAGAGCTAAGAAAACAAGGAGTGTAGGCTTGGCCTCTTCTGTGTACTGATCCCTCATGACACACTTGGACACTGCTGGGGACACTGCTAGACAAATCTTTAACTTGGCCCAATAGATAAATTTTGGCAGAGAGGGACATCTTCACCAGAGCAGCCAAGTGAAGACCTGCTGGATACTGCCAAACAAACAGATGCTTTAGAACCTGGAGCACAAGGCTACAATGTAGAAAGCACAGGGATGGTAGAAGGGAGGAGGCAGGACTGAGAACAAATTACAGTCTTGAAACCACACATATTACGGGGTTTTATCACCCCAATGTCTCTCACCTTGTCTGATTAGCTGTTACCCTCCATTCCCATCATCATCATACACATAATTTGTGGAGTACTTTGAAATTCTTTGGATCAGCAGTGGTAAACATAAGATATTATTGCAGGAAACCAGCAATGTAAGAGATTTCAGCTAACTGGATACCTTACAGTTAACTCACCCTGCAAATAGCTACCTACTAGGGACTAATTAAAAGATTAAAGTAGGCACCTACTGTTGTTCTAAGCAGAACAATATCTGCTTCTTCCAAGCTGCATCGGATGCAGTTTACCCACACATCCCACTCTGGCTTCCAGTAAAACAGCAGCCTCAGAGCCCCACAGGACAAGATGTATCCAGCAATGCACAAGGCCTTTCGGTAGCCTTGGGTTTTGTAGCCGAATATGTCCTGTACAGCAAAGAGAAGAGGAAAATCATTAGCCTTTCTCATAAAGAAATGCCTGGAATACTATACCTTCCTGTCATTCACTGTTCTCCCATATGTAGTGTTAGGTATGGTATTATGAAAAACAAGCCAGAGAACTTGTATTTGGCTGCTTACCAAAAATTTGCATCTTCAACAGAATTTTTTGTCCACATTCACAAAATCCAGATCTGACCACTATTTTTTATGTAGTTTGCAACTCTGCATGAGACACTGTTTTGTGCGTGCATGAGCAGGAATGATAACAAAATATAACTTTATTCCAAGTCAGGAATTCAGATTTGACAGTCAGCATTTTTAAGGGTCAGACAGCTGCAGAGCTTAAGTACATCTGCACCAGGGGATGGTGAGTGATCAGTGCAGAGCTGCTGCACTAGAAGCGCTGCTCCCCTGCTCTAGCAGTGATCTCCACTAATGCACCTACACTTCAGAGACACAGCCAGTCTCTCTGCTTGGTGCTGAATGACACTGTGTGCTTGCATCAGCTGGAGCTGCTGCACACATCTTGGCACAGACACAGCTTTTGTAGCTGTTACCCTCTTCCATGACAGCTCCAATATGGTGATTTTGGAGCTTGTCAATGTGCCATTGGCCTAACATAGAAATAATAACAATAACAATAACAATAACAATAACAATAACAATAACAATAATAACTGTTAGTAAGAACACCTAATGAACAATTGCAGAATGCTTTACACATTCAGAGGGTCAAAGGAAGCTACTCATTTTATTTGTACCAATAGGTATTATTATTCCATTTTTAAAGCTGAGGAAATTGTTACAGTGAGGCAAGGTGACTTGCCCAAAACATCAAAGAGATGTCTGTCAGCATTACATTTCAACAGCTGCAGGTCTTGGTACCGTGGCCAAATTTCCTCTCAGTACTGCTAGCAGGGACTTAGTAAGCATGAAATGAAATGTATACAGAGAATTTATAGAGAAGATGCAGCCTAAGATAAGATGGGAGATTCCACAGCAGCAATTACATCAGGTGACCAGGAGAATTTGCTAACATAAGGGTTAAGTTTCCTCAATTCCCTTCTTCTGAGTATATCTGCAGCAACTGTGCAATCTGCGTCTGAGGATCAGATATCTGCAGCTGCAGATATTGCAAGATCCATTTATAAGGTGAGAAGAAAAGGTAATGTAATTGTAAGGATGACTAATGCATAATTCCTGGTTCTGTGCTGGTGTCTTTGCTTGTTATGTGAAATGCAGGCCCTGCCCAGTGGTTCCACATGCTGCCTCAGCACACCTGCTTTGTGGCATTCTCCAAAAGACAGACTCTGTCATCCGAGGCAAACTCCAAGAGGTTTCTAAGGGGAAGAAGTTTGCAACTGTGAGGGAAAAGTATGGTAAACAACACAGTGCCTGCACTGCACAGGACCTGGTTATACCACCTGTGAGATGCACACACAGCATTTTCAAAGGCTTCTAAAATCTCTGAGCAGATCCAGAGAATAAGGCAAGTCTGCAGCAGACAGAAGGAAGCCCATGGAGGACAGCAGGCAGGCAAGCTTGCTAGGAGGTAGTTGGTGTGGCAGTCATGTGCAATTAATATTCACATGCTCCTATAAACAGATAAAGGGTCTCCATTCAACTTTCTCTAGCTGTAACCTTAACAAAAAGGTAAAAGAAATAGAGTCAGCACCAGCATACAGAATAATACATAGGACAATATGAATTTACTCTTCACAGCAATTGCTCACTAGCAGGATCCAGATGCTTGGATCCAGACTTCACAGCTTGTCAGCAAGGCAAAGGATGTCCCAAGGAGGCAGAGATGCCTGAGGGAAGAACTGTTAAAAGAACACACCTTTGGACTTCCTTCAGTATATGGCTAGACCTGGAATAACTGGAATAGTATTTTTGAATTGGGATGGGCATAAATATCAGGGTGGGGAAGAACAGGATTGCTGCCATGTGCATCTTTCTTCTGCCGGTGAATCACTCCTTTAATTTTCAGGTTTTGTGTCTAATACACGATGTCTGAGAAGTCAGCAAGGCTGTACTAATAGAATTAAGAAGAGAGAGGGTGGATGCTCTGCATATGATTGGCAGATATCTGGGATAATCTTCTGCTGGTAGTGTTCTTCTCCACTGAAATGTTCAATGGTTTCCCAAGCCTGATACAACAGCATAATCACAAAACTAGAGCAAACTTTGTATTTCTCTGTATTTTTGTCTAGGAAACCATGCACCAATAGATGAAAATATGTATCTGAGTCCCCCCTATGCCAGCATATGTTTTAAGGCCTTTTTCCCAGACTAGTTTCAACTCAAAAAATTATTTGAATCCATAGATTCCAAGACACTCCCCAGAACCAAGCATGCATCAGTATTCCTCACCTTGAAATACAGAAGACAGGCAAACAAGAAACACAGTTCATCTTGGAAGAAAAAAACATGCTCTTTAAGATACCAATTATGCTGTGTGCTGGATCTTGCTGCTTCTCACAAGGGACTTTCCTGAGACTGACAGAGAGACAGATAGATAGAGGGATGCCATTGAGCTGTTCTGGCCCTTCAAGGGTATGATTTGCCGTAAGAAGAGAGATGTTGGTTCAGGTTTGTTGGTTCATACCTTGATGAGTGTGACATTTCTGAATATAGCTGTTCAGGAGTTCTACAAGGAGTAAGATGGGAAAAAATAAACATAAGATGTCAACTGATGCATCTCGATGTCCATGAAGGAATCTATTGCCAAAGAGAATAATTTCCCACGGTTTGGAAATTCTGGAGCTGGTCACCGGGCCATGTCACTGAGAAGTAAAGCTAGGCAGGGAAATAGACTGAGCTCCAAATCTGACTTGTGCCAAAGTTCCCTGAGCCAGAACCTTTCAAGCTTAACTTCAGTACAGAATGTTCTGTTAGGCTGAGGAGATTTTTCTGGCCCTGTGCTTTCAGCTGAAAGGATTACAGCAATGAATGCTGCATTCATAAAGTAAAAAAAAATAATACATGAATAACTCCTTGTTGAAGCAGAAACTTCTCACTTGTCAGGTAGGTCAAAATGAAATTCTTTAGAAGAATTCTAAGAACTATTATCTTCCACAAAATAGGTGAATATTAGACCCATAACAGAGGTATGCACAATGTGCATGAAGAAGGGAGGAACAGGCACACACATGGGGCAGGTTTGTTTAGGGCAGGTTTGTTTAGTCACATGAATGACTTACAGTTACTAGGGTTTAGAAAGTCTTGAAGCTTATATAGGATTCACTTGGCCTCTGCGACAAAGATCTTCAAGCAAATGCACATCCACTATGGCAAACAACACTTTCAAGGCTGGCAAAAAATCTTGGTGAGAGGACTGCAGTGAGAGCACGTCTGTCAGGTTAGTTTTATGTTATTTAAGAAATAACTTCTGCTGTGTTTAATTTCATTGTGCTGGTGCAGACGTGCTCTTTTGAAGAGGGTCTGATGAATATAGATTTGCATCTCGACCAATTTTCTAATGCAGGAACAAGTTTTTAGAGTTCAATGGCTGCATTTGACATATGAAACAGTTCACAGTCAAATAATCTGGGTTCTTGAGTGCACCAGACTAGGAAATGGTGGGAAATAAAGCCAAGATTAGCTGTCTGTAAGACTCCAAAGGGCTTTTCATTATGTCATAGGAGGTAACACCATCTACAAAATAAGCTGGTATACAATGTTCATCTCATCTCTATAGAATAATTTTTAATAAATTGTAGTGTATAGTAAAATTTTGTTTCCTCATCTGTTAACACCCCTTTTCTCTTGACACTTGCAATAGTCAAAGGAGTGACTGTAAAAAAATGGTTTGACTATGAGTGAAGGATCTAAGAAGGGGCCAGGATTATTGGATAGAAAAAACGGCCAGACCTGCTCAGTTGGCAAGTAAGGTTCTTAGTTCCTTTTACAATCACACAAAGCCAGCATTCAAAGCCTTATCACTCCAGTGTCCAGCAAGTCTTTGTTACTTATGTTTAAAAGAAAAATTGCCCCTAACTGCCAGGTCATCTGCACAGCAGAATTTAAATGCAAAAGTCAAACAAATTCAAGCACCTTTTTCTTTGATGAAAACAAAGCCTGTAGCTACCATCAGGGATCCTAAACAGTGGTTGTGAATGGTCATATTTCTGGCAACCCCAACACCAGGTACCCTATTATGAACAACCTGTTGCTATAACAACAGATAATAGGATTAGACTTGAAAGACTGGGTAAGTTTCACAAGCAATTTAATAGCTGAACCTCGTTCTTACCAACCAGAACTTGTTTCATCAGAGGTTTGTTCCTGTTCTCTCTGAAACCAGTAGTGACATTCACTATTGTTCCATTACCAACAAGATTGCACCTTTCAGATTTTATTTCAATTTCAAAACTTACATTTTTCAAATTCAAAGTATATAAAATTCCTGTATCAGATTCCCTTCAGAATTATGGCATCTCAAAGGAGGCAGACAGCTGCCAAGATGCAGCAATAAACTGGGATTCACCAGCTGACTGACTGCAGTTCTCCCATCCCTCAGCTACAAACAATGGGGGAACACATGCTGAAGACAGGCTGCTGGCAAATCCTTCCCAAAGCAGTAGCCAGTCAAAGTCTATCACAATCTTTTGCACTGCAAGACTTAAGCTTCACACTTTAGGTTTTGTGCAAAGTGAATGATTATTCCCAAGCTGTGCAGAGAGGAACATCAAATTGGCAGAGAGCATAAAGCTGTGGTTTTCCATCCTCTTTGTATTCCACAGTAAATGTACTTCTTCTCAAAATCTTCAAGCACATTTTTCTGAAGGGAAGCATACTATTAGTCCACTCTGAGGCAAGCTGCTGTGTCCAGAGTTCTCGCACACTACTAATATATTTCTGGTACTACAAATGGTTATGGAGAGTTTATCTCATGCTCTGAATATATTTTGCTAATTTTTAGCTGCATAGCAGAAGAGTGAACTTTCATTCAAACAAATGTTCTGCAGCAATTCTACAGTAATCCCAAAGACATACACAAGGATATACAAGGATCTATAAGGTTAGATTTCCTAAGTCAGGGTGATTACTCTTAAATCCAGGACCATCTAGCACCTCAGCTGTACCAAGAAATGGAAGTACAGAAGAAAACTTCAAAGCATTTCTTCTTATTCCTCAGCAAATTGGACAGATGGTTCAACACAGGGAAGCATTGCACATCCAGAGTTCAAATTAATTACTCGCATTCTTTCAGATTACTTGAACTA
Organism: Trochalopteron elliotii; assembly: GCA_024734555.1. Lineage (NCBI taxonomy): Eukaryota > Metazoa > Chordata > Aves > Passeriformes > Leiothrichidae > Trochalopteron > Trochalopteron elliotii. Next base: position 46,717 of record JANPWX010000223.1, read on the forward strand.
TTCCACTCTGGAAGAACAGGCACTTGTACAGTGTCAGCTGTTATGTTATTAGACCAAGAGATCTCATCTTGTTTGAGAAGTCAAGAACTGCTTGTTAATAATTTGGTTCAGGTAGATTAAACTGACTGTTGAAAACAACATCAAAAAATATTTTTCATGGCTTTGAATTTAAAAAAAATTCTCTTTACTTCATGTATTCTTCTTCACTCTACTTAAAGAGAACTTTCTTTTTCTCTTTCTTCACAGCTACTCTCATTTACATACTACTTTCTTTTTTCCTTTCACACAAACACACACATTAGCTGTTCTCTCTATACACACATTGCTTTTTTTCTCATCCTCTTTACAGTACCTCATACATCCTCAGGGATATCTTCCTCTATCTCATACATTTTTTCTCTCTTACATCTATGTAACAAACACACATGCATTCCTGCCTAATTTAGCATAATTTGGCTACAGTTTTAATTGCATTTTCTACTCAAGTGTTTTACAAGTCTTTTTTGTTCAATTTCCATTTGGGAGCCCCAGGTGAATGAGCACTGATCATACTCACTGCAGGCATGGAGAGCATGGCAACTACTCTCCATGTCATCCAGACATTCTGGATTCATAGTGAAGACTGATTCAACACTGGGCACACATAGCAGCTTTGCATGGAAAACCTCAGATTCACAGTGCAGATCCCTAAGCACTAGATTCAGGACATATGGGCTCAGTATGATACTGGTGAGAAACAAGAATATCCTTGGTATAAATGGCTCCATACAAGCACAGCTTGGGTGTCCCAGCAGTGCACAGCTGGAAGTGAACAGTCAGGGTACAATAGCGTGACTGTTCACAGCAGCAGACAATCCACTTAAACCTAATCAGCTCCAGCTCAATTCTGGCATTGCTAGAGACAGCACTAATAGTGGTGAGAGCACGACAGGGTGTTTATAGTCCTAGAAGGACAGGGCAGGGTGGAGCAGAGGCACAAACCCAGCAGCTGTTTGGAGATGGGGAGCAGTGGCACATCAGCACCAGGGCTAGAGCCAGGAGTGGGGTGCTGCCAGCAGGTTTAGTAACTGGGCGGCGGAGCCAGTCAGGTTCTGCATTGCACGGAGCTAATTATTCCCCACCCTCGGAGCCAGTGCCTTGGGCTTCCTGCACTGCTCAGCTGATGCTGCTGGGTGACTCTCTCCTGCATTCCCCAGGCTTGCATTATGCAAAATGTGGCATCTTGCCTTCCCTGGATGGCTGAGGGAGCTGTCTGAAAATCTACATTTTTCTTTGTAACATAACAGGTATCCACGTTTGCACGTGACACAGTCTCTTTCACTAGAACAGGAACCTCATGAGGAGATTTCGAAAATTTCTCCAGGATTTCTGAAAGTAAACAGTTGTGTCAACTTGTAAGTGACTGTGTTTCAATAGCTTTGCTATTGAAATCCTGCTGGCACTTACAGCAGTGCTCCAGTGACTCTGCAGCACAGGAATTTTGAGAAGCATTGCATTTACCAGATATGCCTAAGAACTGTTGTTGTACAGCTGCATCATGGATCTGACATCTCCAGCAGAATATATGAGAGGGAGAGAATCCATGTGAATAGCAGACTCATAACACACAGCAATGTCAAAGCAGCTCAGAAGCACTGAATTCACTTCAACTGTGTGCTGACATTGCTATTTAAGAGCAGTGCCATGCAGGAGACCAGAGATTTTGTGTAAACATTGGACTTATTTCCAGATGTTACAAAACGCATGCAAACACATTTCTCCCCATGAAACTCTGGAAAGAAATATAGTAGTTCTGTGTTTAGGAATCCCAGCTTCTAAGATAGTGTTGGCGATTCAACAGACTGCATTTGCCAGTAATTTATGCAAACATAACAGGTGTTTTTATGTTTTGGAGAAAGCCAAGGTTTCCAGTTCTCTAACTGGAGCTGATCCTGGAGATCCAGCTGTCAAATGGTTGAGGATGCCAGTCTGGCCCAATCCTCAAGCTCATCTTAAACCACCTCCACCTAGATCTGCAATATCACATGAATAATCTGTTGAGCCATCATCCCGTTGGAGGGGATAACCAGTTAAATCAAATGGACACAACCAACTTTATTTTCTTTCTGCTAAAAAAAAATTATATCCTTTTCTAACTGCATGTTTCTGCCAAGGAAACACCCCAGCTAGCAATAACTCCATTACAGTCTGTAGCATTTTATTACAGAACACGTGCCACCTTCTGCTTCAAGCTGAGAAAGACCTAGACAGAGATACAACTCACCATCTCATTCTCTTCTCCCTGGTTAAGCTGTGCATAATGGTTCTTGGCAGGATTTTCCCCCATGAAATGACCCTCTGGAGACTTTCTACAGCACCCTCAGGACAGGTCTTCAGCATAGTGTGCTTGAACTTCTACATTGAGGAAGTGCTCTAAGTACACACCTTCCTTATAATTCTGATGATGTTTGAAGTAGGGAGCTCCTCCCTCTCTGGGGTTAGCAGGTAACAATTTATCCCTCCTCCCTCCATTCTGTTGTTGGGAGTTTTGCAATTGTGAGGGTTCATGAAGAATTCACACAAAAACAATGCAAGAAGGAAAAGTTCAATCTTAAAAGTGTTTGCCACAATATGATTCCAGAGCATAACTCTGGTAGGTGCAAGCAAGCATTGTTGGCACAAAACTTTTAGGGGAGGGCAAGAGGGCAGTATTTTTCTTCCAGAGATTACGGAATCACTGGAGACCAGGAGTGTGTCCAAATAAGAAACTAAATAGGCATTGCTGTTATTAACACTCTTAGCAACCAGTCTGAACTAAGTGTCCAGCCGCGATCCCCACATATGCCATGGAAAATAAATCAAGCTCTGGCACTGTAAAAAGGGGCCCCAGTTCGTGCAGGTGGATTTATGCACTGTCTGTGTGTCAGAATTCAGCCAGGTAGGCTCTGCAATCAGGACCTTTATTCATTATTGAGAATATCCTCACAGAATGTCTTCTGATTTTGCCATATAGCTTTGGGAGACATCACTGAGGTTATTTACTCACTCTTGGGGAAAACTGGAGTTTCCCATTGATGTCAGTAAGCTGGATAAGATGTCTCTGACCTTTAAATCAGAGCCAAAAGGAAGCTGGCAGGAAAACAACACTGAGAGTTTTACCACCTCCTTTTTTTTTTTTGGGCTGCATTTGTTGATTAGTCTTGTGATTCATTCCCATTTCACTACTATTTCCTTGTACTTTGCTACTTTTTAAGAAGTTACACAAGAAATATTTTAGGAGTGAGGTCAGGAAAGGCAAACCTGTTCTTCCAGCAAGTATGTTAAGAAAACTGAAACATTACTTCTAGGGTGACTGAAACAGATCAAGAGGTATCAAGTTAGTTCCTATTCCTCAGCATTTTGCTGCCATGAGGCATGGACTTCTACAAGCAACAAGACCACTGCATGTCCTCCAGCAGGCAGGCTCAGAGAAACTGAAAGGGAGAAATGCTGGAAACAGAGAAGAGAAAATGAAGGAATTAGGTCACTTGATACAAACAGATGTGCACCTATGCACAGCACAGGAACAGATGTGTTTGAAAATGCTGGTGATAAACACTGGAGCCCAGTTGTTCTGCCTTGACACCTACCACACTTCCAAAAGGAGCCCAAAGCAGAGGCTGGACTGACAAGGATATATCTGTACTAGGCTATGTAAGGGTGATTTATTGCATGAGATCAAGGTTCTCTCCAGACTCAACTTCAGTGCTACCCTCTACTTCCTCCCATTGCAACTTGCTCTGAGCCTCTTAACTTAGCATTTTATTCTTCTGAGACCGAGCAAAGGGAACTCTAGTTATTATACAAGAGTCACAGTATAAACTAAAACTTTGAAAGAAAGAACATATTAAATTCCATTTCTGATAAACCTGGTTACACGGGGGAAATGAGCATTGCTATCTAGAAGCTGTAACAGACAGGAAACAACTGCAAAGTACCTTTTCTAAGGCAGGCTGATGATTTTGGGAAACGACTCATTATTTTGGGAGGTGTCAGGGTTGAAAAACAGGACTTTCACACGTGCTTTTTCTGCCTGGTCAGCTTTTGCTGCTTTGCCAAACATCACCCTTGCTCTTTCTAATGTCTGTAGCAGACTAGGGTGCAGCAGGGGTCCTTGGTTGCTCTGGCACAGAGATGAGAGACGCAGACATCCCACCAAAGCAAGATCTCCAGGGAAGAATAAAGGCTCATAAAATCTTTTCACTTTTTGTAGTTTTTTTCCAGCTCCAAGGTGTTCTGCACTCCTAGAGAACACCCTTATAGGAGTATTTATACCTTCACAACTGAAAAGGAAGGAAAAAAAGGTTAAAGGTGCAAAACATTCATCATTTCCATATTCTGACAATCTGTCATAATAATTCATCACAGTATTAATCTAGAACCAAAGAAGATGGTGACATTTGTTCATTTTCTTAAGCATGTTCACAATTGCCTGAAGAAAAAGCAGCCTGAATTGGAACCTTTAGTTATACGATGCTCTCTACTGTTTGGAGTAAGAATTACATGGTCTTTATTCATAAAAAGTTATTTTTAGCATGTCCTATGGAGTATCATCATTCATATTCTTAAATTGAAACTTGCCTTAAAAAAATCATACATAAATTACAAAAACAATTGGTCAAGCGAAAATATAAAAGCAAAGTAGGATTTAAAATATAGTCCCTTAAACTTATAAATAAATAGTGACAAAGCTAAGGCAAGGAAGAAACAAAAACATATGCCTCACCTCATTCCAAGAACTTTTATGTCAGTCCTGAAAATACATGTATGTATTATGTCATCCTTATGCAATTTATTTTGCTTTGAAAAAATCTCACAGTATAAACAGAAGCCTGACCTCTAAAGCACCCCAAATCTCATTTTCTGTTTCTCAGCATGTGACACCCAGTTCTGGCCACATTACAGAAAGGAAGCTGTGAATCAGCTGGTGACAGTCCACAAGACAAAACCGAGAAGAATGACAAAGGAGTCATAAAATATGGAAGAGGTACTTAGTGTTGTTCTATCTAAAGAAAAGGAGACTGAGAAGAGTCATGGCAACAGTCTTCAAACACATAAGTGGAGAGTGTAATATTATCCGTGTCCACTGTGGACATGTTAGAAGAAAGATTCAGATCAGGCACTTTCTATTAAAGTCAGTAAGCACTGGCATTGCGGGGTGAACACTCTAATGTCTGTGGTCTTTAGCGACAGTGAGTCATGCACTGCTCAGAAATGACCCAGCCAGAGGTGATCCTGTGTGAGGGCAGATGGATGGAGCTGATGAGCTCTTCTGGTGCCTCCATTACCTCCTGCCTCAACGTGGCCAGAAAAAAATACCAACAACTCACAGAAGCCCACTGGGAAACACCGTGTTTTCCAGCTGACAAGGCAGCGCTGCCACCCATGTCATGCACTCCCCAGACACAACAACAGCTGTTATCAGAACCTTATCTATAACAGCGTGGAAGACCC
>JANPWX010000223.1:52585-222267 GCA_024734555.1 Trochalopteron elliotii
CCTGCGGCTCCCGGGCCGCTCCCGCTCCCTCCCGGCCCTTACCATGTGGCGGACGCGAGCGGCGGCGGCTTGGTAAGCGGGGCGAGCCCCGGCGGGCTGCAGGCGGGCCTGACACCCGCGGGGGAGGCTGAGCAGCACAGCGGGTTGGGGTGCGAGGTGCGGGTGTGAGTGGCGCAGCGCTGGGCCTGAGGCTGCTGCAGGCGGCAGCCTGGTATCCCCGGGCTGGGCAGTTTCGCATCCTCCAGCTCCCCCGGGACCTGAGCGAGGTGGTGCAGGTAGAAGGGAGCTGCTTCTCCCGCATTCTCGCTCTGGGGAGCTCGGGCCGCTTTCGTGTCCCGGCGTTGTCCCTCTCGGTAGCTGCCTTGCGTCCCGCTTGTTTTCCCCCGTTCTGCTACACCATTCCAGGCTGGAGCAGCGAATGGTGGATAATAGCACGATGTTCCTTGGCAAATTTCATAGAGTCATGGAATGGTTTGGGTTGGAAGGGGCACACGAAGATCATCTAGTTCCAACCCGTGTTTGGGAGCAGCAGGAGGAAAATAAACGTTGTCTAGTGCTGACTGAGAAAGAAAATGCCACCGTGCTTTTTGTTGGTTTACGTTTGCTTTGTAGTCACAGGCATAGAGGCCATTCTGTGTGTTTTACAAGACATTTATAACCTCAGTGCAGTGTTGCAGGCCTGTAATCAGACAGAGCTACTCGTGTCTGGAAGGACAGTTTTTGCTACTGTTAAAACCAACGTCGCAGAGGTCCGAAATTTGGAACTCATTAAGGACTTCATTTAAGAGCATTGTCTTACCATCCTTTTCAATCTGGCTGTGCTTTTCATTGAAGATCTCAAGGGGATTGTTTGGTCAGTATTCATCAGGAGACTTAGCAGCAGGAGGAGAGGGGAAATAGAAAATGGAAGTTTTGGTGTGATGGAGGAGTAGTGGGGGTTTTAATGAATTGTAAGATTTCAGATGTGCAAGTAAAGCAGTTGAGTTTGAAATAGGCAATAACACTTCAAAGGAAGTTGTGGACTGAGGTTTTGCCAGAAGACTGTAATGGAATTCAATTTTCCCTTCAGTTTAAACACACAGGCTGAATGCTGTAAAACACAATGTGTTCTAAAAGAAAAGTCAGAGAGAAGAAAGTTACATAATAATACACAAAATGCCTTTAGCCCAGGTGAAGACAAGTAATGAGGAATGTCTGTTATAGTCTGTGCTACCACATGGTCTCTGCTGAAAATAATAAGTGTATGTGAAATGGTGATGACTGCAAAACAAAATAATGAACAGACCAGTCACTGGTGTGCTTCATACAGGCTTATCACACCCTGATTTAAAAACCTGCCTTCAAAACTGGGAAATAAAACATTTCCAGTGTGGAGGCACTTTTGTATTGGTTCTGTTTGTAGTTAATTTCTGAGCCCCTTGTAATTCCATGTCCAAGGAGAGAAATGCTTTACTGGTTATGGGATTGTTCTGTTCCTGCTCATTAATCTCTTCCTAGGTTCTGAGTTTCTTATTGCCAAAGCCCAGCCTTGCAGAGATGGTTTAGTACAGCAGCAAAGGGTTTCCTTCACAGCCATGGTGACTTAGGAACTTGCAGGGCACCCCCAGAGCTCCTTCATTGACCTTTCCATTGCAGGGAAGGAAATTTCTAAACTTAGATCATCAGCATAATTGATCTTTAGGACAGAAAAATGTCTGAATTCTGATTTTTGACTTCTCTTCCAAAAGCTCCATTTCTGGATTAAAAGTCCATTTTATTACAAAGTCTTTCAATTCTTTGGGCATGAAGAATGTGCCTGTCATTTCTAGTACATTGAAAATCTTGGGGCAAAGAACTGTATAGATGATAGAGCATGTTATTGTTATTAGGAAGTGCTGGAATATTTTCCATTAAGGATGATTCACTTGTTCTTGTTAAAATCTGTTAATTTTAAATGTTTTAGGATTGTGGGATTAATAATTTGCCATTTCAGTGCTATGTAGCACTTCCTTCTTTTTTTCTGTTTGTTTGGGTGTTTTTTGTTGTTGTTTTGTTTGTTGGTTTGGTTTGGTTTTGTTTTGTTTGTTCCATTTGGAAGTAAATGCACTTGATAATATTGAAAACCCTGAAAAAAGCGTTGAAGGACGAGCTTTCATTTCAGCTTTTAAAATTTCAGGCCTATAATTTCACACATATTTTGCATTCACTAAATGATTTAATATTAACCATTCTTATGTGATGGTACATCCAAAAAATTACAGAAGAAATTACTTTTTTCAGACCAGTTGTGTTTTCCCTAAACTAACAAAATTACCTCAGACTGTTGCAGTGTGCAGATAGTGCAATCAAAAGTACACAAGTTTTATTCCAGGCCATGTGTTTGCCTAACATAGGCAGGATTGATAAGGCTTCTGTGTTTTAACATGTGCTTTTCATGGCTGAGCTCTGCTCTCAGTGTCAAATCTTCCAGACTTTCCTCTCTTAAGTCTGATTTCCTTCATGAAAGCATCAATGCACACGGTGCAGTCATCTCCAGAACTCATCCTGTCTATGCATGACCCAAGACAAAACCAGAGTCTTGTAATCCTCGAACTGTAGCAAGTGAGAGGAACTGAAAGATGTCATTTAGCACATGCTTCAGTTCCAAAGGAGAATCTGCTTGGCCACAATAGGACAAATGTATTCTACAAAGGATTTTCTTCTATGTATTGGGGTTTTTTTGAAGTTTGAAAATCCTGTACTAACTTAATGTTCTCTAAGAGTTCATTTAGAGAATAAGACAGGCCAAACTGTGAAGTTTTCTTATATGTTGCAAGTCTTCTGTGGGCTCTTAGCCCAAACAATGCTTTACCACACACGTTACTTGCCTTATTGCAGTGTGAAAGTTTAAATGTAATTCATAACAGACTTCAGAATTTGTAGTTAAGGTTTTGTGTCTATAATCACTAAAAATAATGATTTATACTTACTATAAATTATTTCCTCGTAAGCATAGCAGTAGTAGCGGGAAATTGTGCATTCAGGGTGATGTAATAAGATTATCTGTAACCAGCTAAAATATAATGTGGATCTCTTCTAAAGAGGTGTTTGAGTTAATGGTTGTTGGTGTTGAAGAAATCAGTTCAAGTTTTTATTTCTTTCTTTCAGTGTCATCTGCAGGAGTCTAGCAAATAGCAGCTGTGGAATAAAGAGAAAATCAGCCCTTCAAAACCTGCACCTCGTTTCCCGAAGTATCCATCATCCCTGCTATCCAAGTTCAAAGTTCCAGAGACCTCCCTTAAGGATATCCATTCAGCAGTTCTCTTCTCTGAATCGTCTTCCCCTTCACAAAACAAAACTTTTAAATGCCAAACATGGATACCAGTCCCACAGGAACTTTTGGCTGGCCAGACTGGCCTCCAGGCTTCTCAAAGTTCGCTATCTCATCTTAGGATCTGCAGTAGGAGGTGGCTACACAGCTAAGAAGGTATTTATCTCTGGAATCTACTTGATGCATTTTGTTTTTGTTATTATAGACTTCAAAACACAAGCTCTTGATATAACCACAAAAATACAAGATGCCATTTCTTGGTTAACTGATATGATAATAAAGATGAGTGAATATGGGAAACATTGTATAGAAAACTACTATAGATCTTAAAAGATCAAAGTACTACTCATATCTAAAGATGGTGGGTATTGTGTTTTATGTGTAGGTTGTAGTTGCTCATACACTTCTCTCTGTACATTTCTTTTTCTATTTGTGCCATGATTTTTTTTCTTTCTCTGTTAGACATATGAGCAGTGGAAGGACATGATGCCAGATCTGGAGGATTATAAGTGGATTGTTCCTGACTTCATTTGGGAGCTTGATGAACTTGTTGACTTCGGTATCACAAAGCCATGATGTTACTCTGTCTAAAGACTGACACGTGTAAAACTTGAAACATAGGAGTGTAGGTCCTCAGGGCCTCACTCCAGGAGTAGCTTTTCAGATGTAATTTGAGTGGACTTTTATTTTTGGAGCTTGATGTGTGTTTCACCAAGGCATTTGTATCAGTGTGTCTGTAAGAAGAAATTTAGCTCTGTTTAGCATGGATATTCCCTAATGCATCCTTTCATTTCAGAATGTTCTTGGTCATTTCATAAAGCCATATAGTCCCATTAGTGAAAGGAGAGTTGCAGCATGATCTAGGGGATTCACACAGGTTTTGGTAGTATTATGCAGAAAGTTCTTTCTTTCTATATGAATGACTTACAAGTGAAGATATAACCAGTAAAAAATATGTGTGAGTAAAAGACTAGTTGAGAATGCAGAATAGTGAACCTGCCTATCTACAAAATTATCTTGAAGATACAGAAGAAAAGAAAATGAAAATTAGACTTGCTTTCCTGGGCCTTCAGGTTGCAGTAGAGGCTTTTGTGTATTTTTAGATGAAAGACAGAAATCTGAAAATCAAGCACTGACTTATATTTTATATGCAAGGTAGAAACGCGGTGTTCTTTTCTTGTAAAAAAATCATCTCTATGAAGATTTTACTGCATAGAATCGTAAAATGGTTTGGATTGGGAGGGAACTTAGAGATGTTTAGTTCCAACCTCCATGCCATGTGTCAGTATTGCATAGATAAATGCAGAGATTGAAAACAGATAGAAGTTTTTCTTGTTCTTCTGCAAGTGGACACTGCATTTTTATAGTGCTTTAAAGCTAATGATTTTTACTTTTAGGGATCACAAAATTGGCTTGTTTATGAAATTGGAAACTAAGCTTTTCTTAAAAAGATTCAAGACATAGGCATAGTTACAGTTTCACAGTTTTAAAACATCCTCTACAAAGTATGTGAAAGAATAATGTATGAAATGTGGTAGAATGCAGCAATAAGTTTTCAGCAGTTATAAAGTACCTGAGGCAGCCAACTTACCAGGAAGTTCAAAGTCTAAAAAAGCAAGTGGTTTTTCAGATGTGATAATCTTTCCCAACAGTAGTGGGGGGAGGTGGATGTGGAAAGAAACTTCTTCATACTTTTTAACGTAAGTTTTTAAAAGCCATATCCTGAAACAGTTGCTAGGTTTTATAGCCTAAGCCATTTTTGTTCACAAAAATAATGGAGTAAGGCCCAACTCACTAACAGTTGTACTGTTCTCCTAGAAAAACTTCTCAAAGCCCTCCCTGATGCAGATGACCTTGCCAAGCTTCTGCCTGACTTTGACAAGATTGGAGAGAGCCTTGCTTCGCTGAAAGGATTTCTTTCTCCTGGTGAGAACAAATTTTCAGCTAAGTTTTAATTTCAAAAGCTGAACTTATTTCATGATGAGGGTATAGATATGTCCTTAGATGATAAAACAAAATGGATCCTGAAAATGTTTGTTTGCATTGAATATCTCTTCTGAAAGTGGGCACAGGTAAGTGTAATGTATTTTTAAAAGAGAGAATTCTAGTAGCAAGTGCAGAGAACTACAATGTGAAATAGAATATAAAACTAGAATTTTTGCACAACTCTAAACAGCTTGAAAGCTCAATTGTTCAGTGAGTCAGAGAAGCTGGATGTGTCCTGCTCGAACTTGGTGAGAGTATCACTGGGCGGTAGCAATATCACAGCTGTTACAGGAGAAGAGTTGGATTATTGAGAGCAAAGGTTCTTAATGTTGCAAGCATGTGAAACAGGAGATTTATAACAAAGGTATTCTTCTGGGTTGAATGATGGTCATGGACCCAGGAAAACTTGTTTTGAGATTCAGGTTAGGTGGGGCAGTGTTTCAAAGGAGCAGGTAAGGTTTTCAGTCCTTCAGAAGAGGCACAGGGATGATTTGTCTATTCAGTGTATCCAGGCAGTAGCAAGCTTAATGGTTTTCAGGTTTTGGCAGACTTAAATGAGACATTACTATCACTGGGCTTTTTAAAACTGAGAACAATTAGATTTGGTCATCATATCTGACTTGTTAATGAACACAGCTGAAAACTTCATTCATTCTTATAATAAACTGCAAGGTTATTTGTATTATATACCTTAGTAATAATCCACATAAGTTTGCATTCATGAAAGATTCTATCTCTGAGGGATTATATCGTTGTTCTAAGTATGTTTGAAAATATTTCCATATCAGTGTGCGTAAGAAGTGTTTTCTTATTTCTTTATTTCTTTAAAATACTGTCAATAGCAGAACTAATTTATTAATCTTACAAATGCAGCAAGTATCTAAGTAGGGTCCAAGTTCAGCAGAGTGACAAGTAGATTACAATCTCCTATGTATTTTGGCTGTTTAAAATTTTAACAGTTTAAAATTGTGTTATTGACTGATAGTAAGTTGTCACCTATTACTTGTTATTATACTCACACTGGCATAGTGGCCATTTGTGATTGTGTGGTCCTCCAAATGAAACAAAGATCCCTCATCTTTATTCTGCATTTTGGTTTGTGTTTATAATTTTTATTTCCCCTCTTCTGCTGATTTTTCACAGGTTACAATTTGGTTAGTGAAGTCATAGGAGCTTCTGATCTACTTCTGTTGTTAGGTGTGTAAAAGCCCTTTTTCCTGCCCTTAACCTGCCTTTTTACAGCAAACTGTTAAAGCACTACTATACTAAGGAGTGAATATCAATAATAAATACAGCTATTTACAGCAACTTAATAGGGATTTACAAATATTTTCCAACTATTTTAAAAATGCTTCATAGAATCACAGAATCTCAGAGTAGACTGAGTTGGGCGGGACCCATCAGGACCATCAAGTCCAGCTTCTGGCCCTTATATCCCAAAAATCCCACCATGTGCCTGAGAGAGATGTCCAAAAGCTTTTTGAGCTCTGGCAGGCTTGGTGCTGTGACCATTTCCCTGGGGAGCCTGTTCTAGTGCCCACCCATCCTCTGGGTGAAGAACCTTTCCTGACCTAGGTCCTCCCCTGTGAGAATGAATAGATCAATGATTGATACATCTCTGCCATAGTCCTTAGCAGATGCTTTTCATTTCAGGCTTGTTCCAGAAGCTTCTTTTGAAAACCTGTCATTACAATATGAAAGTTTTTTTTTCTCATTACAGTAACATCAGTGGATCTTGTATTATCCTTCTGTCTTTCTCAAAAGTTAATTCTACAATGTTTTGAGAACTTTTAATAGTCTAACTGAAGCTGCCTCCTCCCTTGTGATATAACTAATCTGAGTCATAAACTAGATATAAGAATTTCAGATGAGTTTTAAACTGATTTTCTTCTTCAGTTTCGTAAGATGAATTTTTTTATGGGAACTTCAAAGATTGTTGAATTACTAACTCATAGGGGTTGAAGCTTTAATTTTCTAGTAAGTATAGTTTGAGAATTTTTAAGTGCCTTTTCCATCTTAGTATTAGTTTCTGTAATTGTGTCCTAGGTTCTCCAGGAGAAACAGCATTCCGGGCTACTGACCAGGGATATGACAATGACAAACAGTTCAAGAAGGTAACTACTCACTTGCAAACCTGAAAATGTCTTTATAAACCTGTATTTATTGTTTGAAAGTGCATCAGTAGCCCAATGCAGAAGTTCATTTGAAGCAGCTTGAAAAGAATTTATTGTTGAAAATTAGTTTGGTATGCATTACTGCTTTTTGTGTATAAAAGTAGTGCTGTGATAATAAGTATTTTGGTGTAAGGAAATACAAGGCAGACATGGAAATGTTTAGTAGTAATTGCATTATTAAGCAAACTGGTCTGTAATAAGAATGTGATTTTAGGTATTGTATGTGCATTTGCAATTTTTCACGGCGTGGTCTCCATGGCACTTGAGTTTATAAGTTACTACTTAAGTTGGTTTAGGCTTTAGAAATATTTCTTTTTAAACATTTCTTCTTGCAACCTCATTTCTGTTGACATGTTCAAAGCTGCAATTCTTACTCAAGAATTTCTGCCTTAAAGAATTTCCATTTTGTAAAGTAATCTGGTTTTTATGTTCTTTATCTAGATAAAGCATACATCATATTTTTGTTACTATTCTCTGGAAAATAATGTTACTGTATTTTGGTAACTTAAAGGTTCAGCACTTTATTTCTTGAAGAAGGTGAAGATTTTTGTTTGTTTTTATGAACATTTCTGTTAAATTCCTAAATTGTCATGTTGCTCATTCTTTAAAGGCTTTTTATTTTTCCTGTGTTTGTTTTTAAAAATTGCTTTACAAAAATGTGAGCAAAACAATGTATATCAGGGAATTTATAATTTATCATATAGTTATTTTTGAACTGAAATTTTCTGAACTAAAACTGGGGCTTTTCCATAAACAACTTTTCTGTATATGCAGGCATGTATACATTTATTCTACATTAATTCTGCATGGCAATATATAGTGAAACATGTACAAGGCTTGTATCTTACAACCATTTTCCCCCCTGTAGAACAGTGATGGATTTTCACATGAGAATTAACCTAGCTTTTTATTTCCCCTTTGTCTGTAAACTGTCTGTATTTTTCTCCAGAGTGATTGCTTAGCACAGATTTCACTGTGTAGAACATAAAGAACACCTTCCTGTTGATTTGTGAAGAGGTGGACATCTTAGTTTATTGTCTCTGTTAATTGAAGTAACTGACACTTTAACTGAATACCAGTAATATCATTTAAACTTGTTACAATCCTGTGCTTGCCTTGGATGCAGTGACATTTTAACTTTGACTGTGGTATGGAAAATATCACCAGATTATATCAATATGATTAAGAAAATTTTGTCTGGTCTAATAATTATATCTGATAAGAAGCTGTTAATTTGCTAATTAATATGATCAGTTTTTTTAATTTGAATACTTTATTAAATTGCGTGACTGTAGTTGGAAAGGAGTCTTCTCATACTTTCTTGTGGAATAAGAGTGACATGTACCAGTTGTCTTTGAAAGGAATTGCTCATTAAATAATTACATCTGGTGACTTCAAACTTCTGTTAAATTTCCTGTTTAAATGCTGAAAGGCCTTCATGGCAGATTTTGTTCAGTGTTTTTTCTTGTACATTTGGACCCATAGCATAATGTTTAAAGGGAATGTGTTGGGTCATACCGAGAGTTTTCTTGTCTGCAAAATAGCAAAATACTATTATTGTTCTTCTAATACTAAATGTAGCCATGAGGCTTCCTCTCCTTGCTGCTGTGTAGTAATGAAATATTTTGCCTGAGTTCCTGGCACAGTTCTAGTGCTTTTGCTGGTCTGGCATTAGAGGCATTTATTAAATCTGAAAGTGGTTCAGTAAAATGCAAATGAGAAGGTTTTTCTATGCTTCAAATTATACAAATCACTGTTTAACAAATATTTATAATTGGTCATTTGATTGTGTCTCTTGTTTTATTCATTCTCTTGTGTTGTTTATCCTTATGTGTACATGCCTGTGTGTGTATTTCGTGCAACAAATGTATACTTTGATGATGGATGTCTTGAATTCTTACACCAAAGTTCTGTTTCAGATCGTTTTGATTCCTGAAGTACATTTTTGAAACATTTCATTTCACTGAATGTTTTCTTAGAAGATGTATTGTATTTTTAAAGAGCTTTATTTAATTAGTTCCTTAGTATTCTTCTCTGCATTCTCTGAAATAAGCAGTTCATAAATTTCTGGTAGATGCTTTCTTAACCAATTTTGAAAGAGAGCTCAGCATTATAGGATTGTTTGGTGTGGAGAGAGAAGAGTAGAAAACTAAGCTTTAGTACTAAATGAATAAAAGAATAAGCATCAAGATTTAGGGATTTTTTGGAATGATCAGGAAGGGTTATGACAGCATGAATTTAAACTGCAGTTTGTTACAGAAATGGAGAGGGAGCTTTATCTTTTTTTATGTTTGAGAAACTATTTTTCTTCTGCTAGTTTGAGAAAGTTAAATAGCAGGCAAAAATCATCTTTTTATAAACTGTCAGTATTTCATGAGAAATAAAAACAAAGCAAAAAACCCTGAAGGACTTCTACTGAAAAAGCTGAACTGAACAGTTTGGTAATATTTGAAAGCCAAGAATAGTTATAGATAGAATTTTAAAAATACTTAGATGCTTAGTTAAGAGTTGAATATGGTTGTAAAATGTGGCTAAATGTTGGTTGCTTTGTTCTACCTGGATTTGCAAAATGCGTGGTTTTGCTGGCTCTATCCACTCCAGCTAGCAAGAGATCTTGCTAATAAAATTTCACTTTTGTTTGAACTGACTCGTTCACACCTGATTTTCATCTGTCTTTGTCATGCCTTTTGGTTTAACTTTGTTTTCCTTACACCCCAAATTTTTCCTCTCCTTTTTATTATAAACTCCCAGCAGGGCCTGCTTGGGGAGCTCATTCTGTTACAACAGCAAATCCAGCAGCACGAAGAGGAAGCGCGCAGAGCCGCTGGCTTCTCTTCCCAGCAGAAGCGAAAGGTGATGGCTTAGGGGACCATATGTTCTGCATTCACTCTAATCAAATACTTCAGCTCTCTGCATTTGAGCTAGACCAATCTAACTAATTAAATCCTGGACGCAAATAATTGGCCAACTTTGCTACAGATGTGTAGTCCTGTTTCGGTTTAACCAAGTTGTGTTTAAAGCATGATGTTAAAAGCAAAACAGGTATTTTGTGTCACTTTGTATTATCTCTGCCTCTATAAAAACTGTTATTTAAAGTTCATACGCTAAAAACGCATTTAAAGAAAGTACATGAATTAATGTCAGATCTGTTTACTGTTGCTTGTTTATGATAGCTGTGTCTTGTAAGAGTGTAGCTATTTACAGGGAATATATCTCTGGGAACTTTTCTCCCCTGTTTTATACTGTTGCCAATCTGAAAATGACAGCAGCTCTTTAGTAATAATTTTGCACAGACAATTGAATACTACTGGTAATAACAGTATCTACTGTATATTCATCAGTGGTAGTCCCTTGTCTGTTTTTCATCTTAAAGCAGAATTTGTACTGATTTGTTGTGCTTGTAGAGCATCTGCACTTCTCTTATTTAATTTAAGCTCTGATCATTTTATTAATTATTAGGTGGCTGATTGGAAATTCCTCCTGAAACTGGGATATTTTAGTGTCTGATCCGTTGCAATCTGTAATTCTTGACCACATTGTTTCGTTGGCTGCTTTTGTGCCTCTTTAAAAGCTTTCTGGTTAGTAGTACTTTTCAACAGCTTTGGAATTGAGCCCTGAATACAGCACTTGATCTTCTGTACATCTGAAGATAAATCCCACAGAAAGAGGAATGCACTAAATACGAATTAAACTTTTAGACATATTTGCATAGCTGTAATTTTTATGCTTTTTAGTCCATCAGCAGAGGAAGATCAGTGTTCTCTGAAAGTATAGTAGTACTTCAGTGTTTTACTTTCTTGCCATATTATTTGATATGGTTTAGAGTTACAAGCTCCCTTGTCAGATTGTGTACAGTTTATTGAGAGAGCTGGAGTACAGAATAGTATATTGAAGTAATAATAAAATGTATGAACTGGTAAAAATTGCTGGAAAAGCAACACAAAAATATTTGATATATGAAAATTTATCAGCCTAATAAACTCAATCAGGAAGAAAAATGAGCTTGATACTATATTTGTTTCTGATTGAGATTCCACTTTGTTAGTACTTTGTTGCAACCAATTCCACAATTCCCAAGCTGTGAAGAAACTGCAAGGACTGTCTTTGTAAATGTTACCCTGCCCTCCATGGCAGGTACTCTGTATTTTCAGAGGATTGAAAGTCTACCTTCCTTTGCATACAGAAGGTTTTCACTTAGCATTCAATGTGCTATTTGGCATACATGCCTTATGGCAGGGAGTGAGTCTTGTTTGTCATGGTAACCTTTATGTTTGAATCAATGTGGAAGAGATGGTAAACTATTTTCTTTAATACCTTGATATGAGGATATGGGTCAAAGAATCCAATCACTGATCCACATTCTCCTTTGAAAGAACAAATTGTGACTGTCATTGAAATAAGTCATTGCAGCCCCTTCTGACAGGGCATAAACTAACCTTTTTTATTTTTTAACTGAGCTGGCTTGCTTGCATGTCTGTAAAAAAAAACACAGTAGTTTTATTTCTGTTCTTGAAAGTTTTGTTGCCCAATTTACTTGCATATTTTTCCATTTTAATTTATTTACTCAGTATTAAATCTACTGCACTTATAAATTGAGTAACAGTAAAAACCATCTCACAATCAGGAGAAGATACTAAAACCAAAAATTTAATCCACTCCTGGTTTGTTTTTTTTGTTTTTGGGCAGCCTGTTGATAAATATTTTGCAGTAAAGTTGTTTAGTCTGGTACAGCTGCACTTTGCGTGGCTGCTTGAATGCCTTTTGTCTGGGCCTTAATATTTTCATTTAAGTTATTGGAAGTCATTGTAGTTCTGCACATAATCAATTTAAAATTATTTGTAGTCTAGTTAGAGAATATACAAGACCAAAAGCTGTGTTTTCAAAGGTACTGGATTTTCAGATGCACATAATTATTTTATGCAATGTGTGACAAAGGCTGTTGAAAAGCAACTGCTGTGCAAAACGTGTAACTCTATAAGGAGCTTTTGGGCATCTTAGTGAACAGATAGCTGTGTGCAAGGGCCCTTGATTAAAAATAAGTCTCCAGTGTTCTTTTCTCATAATTCTTTATGGTGGCAATGGGGAAAGAGGGAGGAATCTTGAGTTACAAACCATATTGAACTGGATTAAACAAATACTCATGTGCCTCTATAAACATACTCTAATAGTTGTTTTTTTTGGGGGAGGGTGGATAGAAATCAGAGATCAGTCTTGTGTGACTGTTAGTACTTCAAATTGATATATTAGCTTTAGCTTTTATTGGCAACTTAAAATTTTCTAGCAATATTATGGACCGCATATTCAAAATAGTGTATGTACTAACATTGAAATCACACCTGTACCAAGCACTGAGGCAAAGACATCATTCTACAGCTGTTTGTTGGCTTTGATATAACTTACCTAACGTCCTTGTTAGAATTAATCATCTAGTGCTAGATAATTCTTTGCTTCAAATCTTGCAACTTGAGACTGTGCAATATTTTGGCTTTCTGTGTTGAACAGAAGCATCAGCCCAACACAGACAGTGCCCGTGGTTGGAGGTGTCTGTAGGGAAGCACTCCAGAGGTGCATCATTGCACAAGTCCTTTGAGAACAGCAGAGAGCAGGAGCAAGATTCCTTTGAAAATTTGCAGCACATGGAAACACTTTGTTTTTCTTTCCTAAATTTTCTTGCTTTTTTTGGCTCTGCACATCATTCTCTTTGTGTTCCTGTTTTTATTTTCCCCTTATATCTCTGAGGTGTTAGAGATGTGTGTATATGTAAATGTTTTACATATAGCACCTTGTGGCTGCATGCATCAGGTCCTCTGTTCAACTAACCCTGTTTCTGATGTACTTTTGCTATCACTGAACTAATTAACAGCAATGAAAAGTTACTTTATGACATTTTGTCTTTGCTCTTTATGAAAGAAAATAACTGGAATAAGATGGAAGTGTCAGCTTGGATTTCTTTCTATAAAGTGCAGACACAATTCTTCAGGCTTGACAGCTAAGTTATATCGATCACTATGAATAATTGTGGGTTTTTCTTGTTTAGTCTGTAACAACTGTTGTAAAGTTTTAGTAATGAAATTAATTTATGTCTAAATAACAGCTGTCCTCTGCATATTAGATAATATGCACTTTCTCATCTGAAGCCAACTTGAGTTGTAAATATCACATGGGCCTTATCACATGAACTTTATTTAAATATTGACACTCAATAATTGTTTAGGTTATAATTTTTTCTAAGTTGAATATTTTATCAGTCAACCATTAGATTTCATTGTTTGTAAATATTTGAGTCGTAAGAATTTGTATTCCACCACTTATGCTTTTTGTCTTTGTGTTAGTAAAAGGGCATTGTTTAAAATATTTACTGCATCTTGATGAACACATTTTAGGAACGTTTGGCTTAGAATGTTTCTTAGGGCTTGATCTTATTACATTAATGCCTTGAAGCTCAAGATCTCTTGTACTATAATATCCTAATTTTTGCAGTTTTAATGTAATTTAAATAATTTTGAAATAACCCTTCAAGACTGTCCTGCCTGTCTAAAATGTATGAAGTTGTGCAGCATATTTAGAATTCTGACAAACAAATACAAAATAAGAATGTTTATGAATATTCATAAATAGTGAATACTCACCTGAAAGTATTTTTTGTAGCAAGCAGGTGTTCAGTGATTTTATCATGTTAAGATGGTGGTAATTCAGATAATGAATATACAAGATCCTGAGAATTTGACCACTAAAACTACATTGAGTTCAGTGGCCAGAAATCTCAGTACCATATGAAGCTACTTTTCCTTAAGCCCACTTTCCCAGTATTAAGTCTTGAAGGGTTAATTTTTTTACATTTGCATGTACTGAAATTCAGATAATTCTCTGATGTGAACCTCCTATTGCAGATGGGGCTTTGCATCAGCTTTAAATTTCAAATCCTAAATGAAGAATTTTACTTGGTGTAAAATGCATGTCAAGTCACTTTTCTTACGTGGAATGAAGCTTTCATTTCTTAATTTGGTTACTTACAGTGCTTAAACTAAACAAGTGATGGTAGCCATGATTATTTTTCTTTGTAGGTTTCTGACAAAGAGAAGATCGATCAACTTCAAGAAGAACTTCTACGCACTCAGGTGACTTTTCTGAGTTATTGATGCCTTAAGTAGTGATTTGTGTGCAGCAGACTCAGATTTACTAGACAAAAGCACACCTGAGGTATATTTGGTGAAAATCACAAAGGTTTCTATATTTTTGAAAGACCTGCCTGAAGGGTTATAAGTTTTGCATAGGTAAAACTGCTCATGTGAATCTACCATGTCCATAGTTACACAATTATGTTTGTACTACTTTTTATAGCTCAAATACCAAAGAATGCTTGAGCGATTAGAGAAGGAGAACAAAGAATTAAGAAAATTGGTACTGCAAAGAGATGACAAGGGAATTCATCAGAGGAAGTTAAAGGTATGTGTTGCAACACCACATTGAAATATAATTATGCTGTATTTTCCATTATGCTATTCTAAATTACATTTGTTAATTCATATATAAACTTCTAACATTAGTTTTAAGATACCTCTGGTAATTTTTTGAGTCATCGAGACTTTTATACATCCTTTATTTTTTAACTATATAACTTTGGAAGTGGCTTCAATTGAAAAAACAAAGGGATTGCCATGTCTAACTAAATAACTTACCTATGTGATTGTGAAATGTGGCTTATTTTTTTCATGTAGCTTCACTGTATTTTCAGATAATATTGCTTCCAACTCTTCTTGCACACACAGTCTGATACCTTTGTGCTTTGTTATGGGTCTCATTGAGTTTGGTAGGAGTAAGTTATGGAGTCAGTGAACATCATTTAATGAATGTATAAATCCAGTGAGACTGGCTTTTGTTTTTGTCTGCCAACATCCTGACCATTCTAAAAATGGATGTTTTCTGTTTCTCTGTGTCATTTGTTAACCAATATGGATCTTGCTCTTTCCTCTGGGGACTGAAAGATGAATCTTACTTGTGCAGAATAAGATTGATAACTCTAGATCCTTGTGAATATTTATTGTTCATCAAACTAAGTAAGTCTAGATGTTTAATGGGAGAAATTCAATTCAGCTTAACTTTAAAGCTGCGAAGTTTGAACTCAGTTGTTCTTTTATGCTGTACATAGGAGCTCTCATTTTCCTCCTTCTTCCATGGGAGTCAAGGAGTGATTTTACTTGGTATTGTATTTCACAGAACAAAGATCTGTGATGCAGTATAGACAGCTGTGGTTTCAAACCATCAGGAGAAAGTAAAAACATTTTTACACAAGTTTACAGAAGAAGTAGTCTGAAACCTTTGTTCTCTTATTTGCCTGTGGTTTCTTTCTGTACTTTTTTTTTTGTAGAAGTCCTTGATTGATATGTATTCTGAAGTGCTTGACATCCTGTCTGATTATGATGCCAGTTATAACACTCAAGATCACCTACCTCGAGTAAGTAGATAACAAATTCAATGATTTTTTACTGAAACACCAGTTTTACAGTTAAATATTGCATTTCATAATATTCCAGAATAATCCAGAGTTACTGCTAGGCTATTTTTTTGTAACTCCACCTTTTTGTTTAACGTCTTTCATTTTAAAAGCAATAAGATAATTTTGAAAATTTAACCAAGCTAAGCCTGTTTTGGCTCTCAGATAAACCCTGTCCAGATACAGTTACTGCTGCTGTGCTCAGCTTTTCATTTTGAATGATTTCAGTCCGTGCACCCCATTCTTGTCGGATTTGTAAAGTGGTTGTTGTTTCCCTGAGCGTGTGACTGGAGCTGAGCAAGTGAAGTGCCCTGTCCATCTCCCCACAGCAGTGCTGCTGTTGTGAGGGGATCTGGGAAGAGGTTAGCCTGACTGCTGGTGTAGGAGAGAGCCAGGAATGCTTCCTGCTTTCACAACCACCTGTAGTATGTAGGAAGCTGCTAAGTTGGAGAAACTCAGGATTCAGCTCTTTCTCAGCAGAAGCAGTATCTACCATATGAGTACTGTTTTGTCTGCTGAAAGGATTTTGTACAAGAAGAGAAGAGCTGCCTGCCACGAGAGCAGCAAGCCCTCCCTCTCTTCGTTAGGTGCCCTGGCAGGGTGCTTTGTGGACTGTGCTGTCTTCAGCACAAGTCAGTTTTTTTGCTTGACTACAAGTTAGTATTTCTTCAAAGATTCCATCTTTAAACCAATGCATTTATTATCAAGCAGAATACAGCTGGTGTTGATACAGATGTATGTCTTCCTAGTCAGCTTTTGTCTAAAATTCCAGAATGTCCTTCCCAAAGCCAATGGCTGTTTAAACTTTCCTTTAAGGTGGTGGTGGTTGGAGACCAAAGTGCAGGAAAAACCAGCGTGTTAGAAATGATTGCCCAGGCCCGCATCTTCCCTCGAGGCTCTGGGGAGATGATGACACGTTCCCCTGTCAAGGTAAGAAACATCATCATCACCTCTGAATCAACATTTGCTGTGTTGTTTTCCCTCTGATCATGACATTGATTGAAGCATACATGTACATAGGTTTATAAAATGGCCTCTAAGCAAGGGAGTTGTTTCAGCCCATGACAAAAGCTCTGCAGGTCTGTGTATGATCCATGTGTACTGTCTGAGTAGTAGCAGTACCATTTAGTAATTTTGTGCTAAATAAGCATTACATATAATTGTGTTTCTACAGAGGGAAGTGTACATATGCCATGTACTTCTCATGTTTCTTTGTGTTGGATTTGCTGTACTTTCTCATTAAAGCTTTTAACATTTAGGTAACCCTTAGTGAAGGTCCCCACCATGTGGCTTTATTCAAAGACAGCTCTCGGGAGTTTGATCTGACCAAAGAGGAGGATGTAAGTATAATAAAGTGATAGGAAGTTAATGAGACTTCCATTGATTCTCTGAAAAATTTTGTGTCTCTGTGATCTCTAAGTCCCTTTTTAATTAGAGTGAAAGATGTTTAGTGGGGCAAGGTTTTTTATTAGTTATTAAATTATCTCTTTAGCTGGCACTGAAGTGGATAAAATGTTGAGTGCTCCTTGTGCCAAGACACTTTTTGAAGCATGAAGGGATCTGCAAGTCTGTCATTTAATGCCCTCCCCATTTACTAGACTTACTAAACATACACTTGAAATAATACTTATTAACTGAGATCTTCATCCCTAACTAAAAGTGTTTTTCTGTGTAGGTAATTTTTCTTCCATCATAATTAAAAGAGTTTTGTGTTTGATATTTTGCTTTTCTTGTAACAGCTTGCAGCTTTGAGAAATGAAATAGAAATCAGAATGAGAAATAGTGTGAAAGAAGGGTGCACTGTTAGCACTGAGGTAAGACTTGTCAAATACTTAATGGCAAATATATGTACATGTGTATGCTTTCTAAATATTCTTCAACTGGGAGACTGTGGTGAAGCCAATTTGCATATGTTTTGCAGTATACCAAGTGTATTTGGACTGTTAAAATCGGTTTTATACAACAGTTAATTGCATTAAAAGTTGTACTTCCTATCTAAAAGGAGAGGTTGTTGCTGATTAAAACGTGTGTAAATATGTGTTCATATAGTTTTGTATATATGTCCGTTTGTCTATGTAACTACATTCAGAGTAGGTGGTGTATAAACCTCTAATTTCAATTTTATTTCACAGACCATCTCCTTAAGTGTGAAAGGTCCTGGTTTGCAGAGAATGGTATTAGTTGATTTACCTGGAGTCATTAGTGTAAGTATGGAGTAATTTAAAAAATGAAGGTGCATAAATGAAGTAGTGTAACTGGTGAGAACATTAGCAGTGAGGGGATTTTTTAACATGTTTTTTTCTTTGTTCTTCTTTAAATATTACTTTCTGTATGCATATTAAAGACTGTGACATCGGGTATGGCTCCAGATACAAAGGAAACTATCTTTAGCATCAGCAAGGCCTACATGCAGAATCCTAATGCCATCATCCTCTGTATTCAAGGTACTAAGAGTCCAAAGTTATCAATTTATATTTTTAATCATGGTTCTTGTGTAACTCTGAAGTATGTTCTGATGGGATTTTTCCTTTTGTGATAATTTGTGCAGTGTACAAAACAGCATGCTGTGGAATGTCTGTTTATAAATGAAGGCAATCTGTGCAAAATCTGTGGTAAAAAGCAGCTTTTTGCTAAGAGGTTTTTTTAGCATTAAAGAAAAATGATGGTGATAGTAAAATTCAAGTTTTCCACAAAAGTGTTTTTGGAGGTAGCATGCAATAATACTGAATATAATTTAATGTTGAATATTTTGAGTAAGCTGGTACTTGTTCAAAACTTACAGAACTACAAAAAACTGGTTTGTTTTGATTCTGGTAACAAAGCAGTTTTTCTACTATGTGTATCCAAAAATGGAACATAAGTCTAATTTTACTGGGTTAAATTTGTAACATGAAACTTACTTGATGCCTACTATGTGTTAGATTACATAGTCCCTAAAATAAACTTTGTATTTATTTTAGATGGGTCAGTGGATGCAGAACGCAGTATTGTCACAGACTTAGTCAGCCAAATGGATCCCCAAGGAAAAAGGACAATATTTGTGTTGACTAAGGTTGATCTTGCAGAGAAAAATGTGGCTAGTCCAAACAGGGTGAGTTGAAACTCTCCCACATTGTGCTGGCTGAAGTCACACATGGTAAAATACTTGAGATGCTGTCAGAGATATTGGACCTCACCTGCCTGTTCTAGGTGGTTTTCAGTGCTTATTTCTGTGTTCAGTATGATGATTTTTTTGGTGGTTGTTTTAATCTCTCTCAGGCCTTGCTTTTGGTGATCAGCTATGTGACTTCAATCTCAGCTTGCTGTAATACTGATTCCTTTCATGCACGTGACCTGAGCAAGTTCCATTTCCCAAAAAGGCTTAAGGATATTCTGGGATAGGCATTTTTGTTGTGTTTTGTGTTCTGCGGTGTTATGCCTTGTTAGATTCGTGCCTATATTTTTTAAATTTGTTTTGTTTTTAATCTCGGTAGAACTCATAGTCCCATGACAAACTGCTTCCTCCTGTAGTCTATCCATAGATATGACTAGATCTGGACTTAAAACTGTGCTGAAGGAAAGAATGTCTCTGTGCAAAGTTAATGACCTTTTTTTATTCCTTTATTCTCATAGATCCAGCAAATTATTGAAGGCAAACTCTTCCCAATGAAGGCTTTGGGTTATTTTGCAGTTGTTACTGGAAAAGGTAAAGAGAGCTCTAACTCTGCTTATTTTGTCCTTGGTAGCCCAGAAAGCTGTCTAAATGGAACTGTTGCAGCACTCTTTTCTTTCTGCAGGAAACAGCAGTGAAAGCATTGAATCTATTAAAGAATATGAAGAGGAATTTTTTCAAAATTCAAAGCTATTAAAGTATGTTGCTGTTTTATTCTTTCTGTTAAAATGAGCCTGTGTTGGTAAATGCTAGTATCAGTTTTTCTTGTTGAATTTAAAAGGATTCAATGTGGAAACACTAATTGGGACTTAATATGCTTAAATTAAGTATTATGTTGAGGTGACCAATTTATCCTGGTTTCCTAATGTTTGCTGTAAGTCAGTGGAGGCAGACAGGCATTTTCAGGCAGCAGTTGATTCCACTGCAGTTTTGGGCCACTCTTCCAAGGTTTGTGTCTCTCTCTATTGGCTCTACAAGAACTAGATTCAGCCTATGTCTAAGCACTTAGAGCTGAGAGGAGTGAATCCAGCCCAAAAGTGAGTTTTAATGTCTGTAAACATGTAAAT
The DNA here is from genome assembly GCA_024734555.1 of Trochalopteron elliotii. Lineage (NCBI taxonomy): Eukaryota > Metazoa > Chordata > Aves > Passeriformes > Leiothrichidae > Trochalopteron > Trochalopteron elliotii. The sequence goes on from JANPWX010000223.1 coordinate 72,747, forward strand.
TGTCTTGGTGTGATCATGTTGTATTCAAAAGGTTAGTTTGTGTGTTCTGAGGGAAGCTCATTGAGTGGAGTTTTCATTTCACAGGTGGGTATTCCTCAGGGAAGTACAGTATGTGATCTTTGGGACTGTAGTACCTGCACTGCAATCTCTAGAATAAAAATTTATTTAGGGGTGGGGTTTTTTGTTCCTGTGTTTTATTTTGGGGCTTTTTCCCCTTGTTGATGATCTACACTGAGTAGTTTAGAGGAAGGGACTGGAATTTGAGTTAGGTACACAGTTACATGTTATTTTCTGTTCTGAGAAGCAAGGCTTTATTCTAGAGAGGAGAAAATGGGGGCCTAAAAGAATGGGTAGGCAGAGAACTTCCTCTAGCTGTCTTTCTTTACAGGACAAGTATGCTGAAAGCACATCAGGTAACAACCAAGAACTTAAGTCTTGCTGTGTCAGACTGTTTTTGGAAAATGGTGAGAGAATCTGTGGAGCAGCAGGCAGATGCTTTTAAAGGTAAACATGTTTTCAAAAAGCAAGGGAAATAGCAACTTGCTGTTAAACAGTTATTTCTTCTATGTGCATATAATACTGTTCTGCCAGCATGCTTGGGCAATTGTTTCGTACATTTTAGATGATCAGCATTTCCCATTAATTGATAATTGCCCCAGGTAATTTTTAGAAAAAAACTAAAAAATAATTTATTTTGCAAAGTACCACTTACTCTAAAACCAAAGGATAAATAAGTATGAAGAACAAAAGGGCAAAACACAGTTCTTCCACTGGATTAAGATGTTTAAAATGGCTTCCAATATAAAGGTACTATCTGGTCAGCCAGGGCAGGGGTGGCATGTGCAGAGCTGGAAGTTGAATGACTCCACTGCATTTTTTTTAATGTATGAATTCTGCAATTTGTAGACAGAGTATATTGGCATAAAGAGAAAAAAATTCTGCTCGTTTGCAGACATACTTAAAGTTCTTGGAGAGTTTTTCACAAACAAGATTTGTGGCAATTTTAAGACCTGCTGAACTTTCAGGGTAGTCATGAAGTGCATAAGGACAATTGAAAAAACCAAGGCCCTGTTTCTGATTTTTGCAGCCACACGTTTCAATCTTGAGACGGAATGGAAGAACAATTACCCCCGGTTGCGAGAGCTTGACAGGGTAAATTACACTGCTGCTTTCACTGGTGTGCTACAAAGGGTTGAAGATTAAGAAACCTTTACAAATGAAATTAAAAGGGATAAATTTTAATGCATAAAGTTAACATGAAGTACTGACATTTCAAAATGTTAGGACGGTGTAAATTATTGCAGGGGAAGGAAATAATGTTCTTCAAAATTGTGATGCTTCAGCACTTAAGTCCTTCACTCTTCTAGTATACAGTTACCTGACCTAACTTGCCCCCAGAGATAGGTCATTGTTTCTTTGTGATCATGATAGAACTGGCAAAGAGAAGTTACATTTCAGACAGACAGAGTAACAAAACAATTAGGATCTCATTTTTCTAATTCTTTTATAGAGATCCTGAATATTGAAATGCCATGCCTGGAAAAAGCCAGGCAGGAGATGGGGGGGAAGATGTATAGTAAACCAGGGTAGCTGATGATATGCACACACGTTGTTCAGAACCTGACCAGGAGGTATCATTAGAGGCTTAAAGACCTTAAGAAAAAGGTTTTGGATTTTTTTACCTTTTGTATGGAAACATGATCAAATTAGACTTAATCTTATTATTTCCTATTGCACAGAATGAACTGTTTGAGAAAGCAAAGAATGAGATTCTTGATGAAGTCATAAGTTTGACTCAGGTCACACCAAAGCACTGGTATGGTAATTTTTTCTTTTTTTAATATGCTAGGATAAGTTTGCTTTTAAAATAGAGTTCTAGAGTTCAACATTTTCAAATATAAGTAAGAAACTGTTTTTCTTAGATAATGTATTGTATTCCTGTGATCTGTAGTCTTGTTGTCTGTGTTCCTAACAAATTGAATGCACACTTATTAGTCACTTGTGTACTGGAAACCATCACATGTGTTACAACTCTCATTTTAGGGAGGAGATGCTTGAGAAAACTTTATGGGAAAGGGTGTCTACTCATGTGATTGAGAACATATACTTGCCAGCAGCACAGACTGCAAACTCAGGGACATTTAACACCACTGTGGACATCAAACTGAAGCAGTGGACTGACAAGCAACTGCCTAATAAAGCAGTAGAGGTGAGAACTTAGTTATTTAAATTAAAGATAACAAATTAAAACTTAATTACAATTTAAAATTAAAGCATAACTCCAGAGAAGTAAGATGATGTTTGAATGGCTGACTGCAGTTCTTTTAACTAGCTTACATGTCAGAGAAGGCTGGCAAGATCTTGATGTCCCAGAGCCATATGGAGCAGAAACATTGTATTTTGCTCTTCTGGTGAATTTTGCCTATTAAAGAAAAAAAACCAAACCTATTTTTGCAAGGTTAACAAACCCCTCAAGTAGGTATATTCACATTTAATGGATTTATGCAAATTTAACAAAATTCTGCTTGCTACAATACAGTGAAGCAAAGTTTAGCGTTGCTTTAATTAGTACTGGATAAGTCAGCAAAGGAAAAGTCAGTGATTTATGCTTGCATGTTTTGTTTTTTTTAAAGTCTCCAGGTTTTCATACTTAGAAGAATTGTAATAAATGTACATTTATCAGCTGGTACATGTATAATGGTCCATTTCAGGAGGAACTGTTTGCTAACTTTCCAGGTGGCATGGGAGACTTTGCAAGAAGAATTTTCCCGTTTCATGACAGAAAAAAAGGGAAAAGAGCACGATGATATCTTTGATAAACTGAAGCAAGCTGTCAAAGAAGAAACTATTAAGCGACATAGATGGAATGAAAGAGCAGAGGATAGCCTGGTATAATGTAGTGGGGTTTTTTGCCTTGAAGTGTTTTTATTAGAGTGGAATAATCAGTATTTTTGCATTCTTTTGCTGTAATCATAAAATGACTGTTGTTGTGTCCATTTCACCTTTTCTATATAATGTTGTAATTCAGTGTTTCTCAATTAGTTTCATTATTACCTTTTATTAGTTATTGCCCTAAATAGTGTCTAATAAAACTGTTTTGATTGGTTCATGAATGTCCTCCATAACCACTGGCTGCACAAGGGCAGCCTGGTGAGAATTGCTTGCCATCAGCCTCTTTGTTCTGTTCAGTGTAGTCACATAAAATAACATAATTTCATTTCCATCTTTATAGATCCTGTAATCCAGAGGGATTCCATATCTTTTGCTCTTTTTTTATCCATTATCTATGCAGGCTGTAGAAAAGAGTTAGAGGCACATGGAAATAATTTTGGCAGTGCTTTGAAAGGTGTCTCTTGAACATCTTGTGTGTCCCTGATATAATCTGTTATAACAGACATTAAAAAATGAAAAGCATACTAGGAATGGGTTATTAACTAACTCCTGAATAAATGATTTACTGCATGCCAGAGTGACATTCTGTGTTGCAGCGGGTGATCCAGCACAATGCTTTAGAAGATCGGTCAATATCTGATAAACAGCAGTGGGATGCAGCCATTCATTTCATGGAAGAGACGCTCCAAAGTCGGCTCAAAGACAGTGAGTGGTGTCTTGTGTTGCACTCCTCTTCCCTTCTTAATCTGAGCCAGTCTTGATCTAGTTCACTTCACTGAAGTGCAGCATTTGTATCAACCCAACTGTCATGGTGACTGCTTGCAGTGGCACTGATACTGATAGAAATACTTAACAACGTACAGCCTCAAAAGCTCTCATGCTCTTAAAATGAGGCAACTGAATGAGAAGCAGTAGAGATCTATAGAGTCAAAAAATGGTCTAAATGCACGTGTAGGAGAACAGGATAAATTCAGGGAAAATAGTTGGTCTGTTTATGGTTTCTAGCATAATCAGTTTTGTTGCAAGTTGGAGCCAAGGTAAGATTTGAGGTTTTTTAAAGGCGTTATTTAGAACTAGGTGGGTGGTCTCAGTAAAGGGATGTTGTATTTTTAATGTACTGCTTGAAGTATCTGCTTATGGGAAGCAATTTTTAATTTTTAGTAAAATACATCAACCATTGCTTGAAGTAAAAGACACCTGACTTAATTCAGTGTGGTGTATTTTATGTTCTTCAACATAAAATGTTCGTTCTTTTTCACGTACTTAGTTTTGAAAGTATAAATTTGGCTGGTTGCATATATTTTGTTTGATATTTAATATCATACCTCCTTTTTCAGCTGAATCTGTTATTGAAGATATGGTGGGTCCAGACTGGAAAAAAAGATGGATGCACTGGGTAGGCCGCACCAAAGAACAGGTAAAAGGAAAAAAAATTATAAAGAATTGATAGTCTTCTACCTTTAGAAAACTTGATTATTACTCAATAAATTTTCAAAACTACCAATTGTCTTCACACTGTTTAGACATCTACAAAAAAACCTCACTTGTCATTGTTTTAAATAGTATGGAGAATTCAGTATACTTTTTCCATGCTCCATCTACAGAGTGACTTGTAAACTATTTTCCATTTTTCAGCTGAATTACATCTTTGCTATTATGCCATTGACCTGTGTACTGAAGTTCTTGCAGTAGAAAGAAATCAGTGAAAGCAGGTGGAAACTGGACTATTCTCTTCTATACTTTTCATGCCTGCCTTCTAAACAGAAGTCACATGCAGTTTCCTGTTTCTCAAACTGATTCATACTTTAAAGAAGGAAGCAGAATTTAGAAGGATAGAGTAGGAAGTCATCTTTTCAGAGAAAGGAGTTTCACAGTGAGCTTTATGGAGCCAGCTATTGGAGCAAGGTAGTGACTTCAGCCTGTACTAATTGACTTCTATGAACAGCAGCTTAAAGGTATGAATCCGTGGAGAGTTCCTGCTAGCTAATAGGCAAAAATTGCAATTCTCATCAGTGTCACAAGTGACATATGAATGTGAACCCTGCTAGCAGATACTCATGTAGGAGAAAGGGGGCTAATAACTACTATTTTTTTTCCACCCTTCTATTCTTGTTCTGCTTTTCTGTGTATAATGAAAAGAAAAAAAAATAAATTGACAGTGAATTGTCCATTAAAAATGCTATTTTTGATGTCTTTGCATAAATTCCTTTTGAAGAAACTTAAAAGTGATAGTTAATAGTGTCAGAGGTTTTTTCTGCCCTTGCTTATTAAGCAAATAAGTGTTTATTGAGGAGGTGCTGATGATCTCTGAGTCTCTAATAATAAATTCCAACTAATCATTCCTATCCTAGAATATTCGTAATGAAACAAAAAATGAACTTGAGAAATTAATCAAGTGCAATGAAGATCATCCAGCTTATCTGGCAAATGATGAAGTGACGACTGTCAGAAAGAATCTGGAAGCAAGAGGAGTAGCAGTGGATCCATGTCTGGTGAGATGCAGAATTGTAGCAAGACACATGGAAAGCCCCTTGTGAACACTTGAGTGTTTTCTAGATGGCAAAGAAAAGACTCCATCTGAATCCTGAGTTTGTAATGCAGATGTTTCCAAACGAATCACTAAGTGACTGCTTGCACGCAATTCACACACTTCTGTTGGCTGGCAGACAAAGGCTGTGCAGCACTTTGGAATCTGTCAGTTTAGATGGGAATCAGAATCTGCTGAGCAGATTTTCTTGCCTATGTTGTGACAAAGCTTGTTAGAAATTACTGTTCAGATGTAATCAAGGTCTTTGTGAGCGAGTTACAGTAAAAACATACGGTATATCCTAAAGCTTTCAGTGTGGTTGTATGTGAAGTTTGCAGTTCATTTGTACAATGAAGAGACAAATTTTAAAAAAAAATACTTAGAAAAAGGCAGGATTTTTTTAGAGTATCCCAAGGGATTGTATTGTACATTTGAAATGTTCTGGAAAATGACATATCTCATTGCAATGAAAGGCTCTTAAGGGTAATTAGACCTCTTAACAAATTAAATGAGAATTCAGACATTAATAAGTAATAGATGTAGATTTCCTATAGCAGTAGTTTATTTTCTGCAGTAACTTTGGCTACCTTTGCACCATTAATACATGCACTTCTAGGAAGAACAGTTTTTGTAATATCTGCTGCTCCTTTCCTGTATAGCAGTTACCATTTTTTATAAAGGTCATAGTAGTGATCCACATCCTCTGCATGAGGAGGCTGAGTGCAAATTGAGGTTTTTTTCTAGCTAAGCAACTGGTTTTCTTAATTATGTTTTATGGGTTTTCCAGAGAGGCATCTTGACACACATATTTAATTTTGAAGAATTGAAACATAATAAGCCTAATCAAGGAAAGTTATAAATGTTTGTTTACGTAAGACCCATTAAATATTTCTCTAAGCTTTAATCTGGTTTAATTGTTAAATTAATGGGTACAACTCAAAAATGTGTTCTCAGTGTTAATGTAAAGAATGTTTTGTAGTATTTAATTTAAACGTGTTTTGGCTGCAGACAGTATTTTTAAGCATTCAGTTATGTGCATGGAAGAATAGGTTTTTAAATTGACGAGTCATCTGTAGTGTTTGCCAAGTGTAACTAACACATTAATCATATCCCAGTTGCAGACAGATTGCTAAGAAATATTTAAACGTATGTTACATGATAGCAACAGTGGAATTTGGAGTTACATTTTAGAATTAAATGCAGTCATTAATCTAAGCATGATAATGAGTGCATGTATTTATTTATTTAGTCAAATTTAAATACTCTTTTCCTAGATTAAAGACACATGGCACCAAATTTATAGAAGATACTTCCTGAAGTCTGCTTTGAACCACTGCAATCTATGTCGAAGAGGCTTCTATTATTATCAGAGGCATTTTGTGGACTCAGAGGTAAATTGAAGAACAGATGTTCTTCATCTACACTGGTGTTTTGCCTTAATATTTCTATTTCAGTTAAAAAAAAAAAATCTAAAAATACTTCAAAGTAGCCTGACCAGATAGTTGGTGATCTCAGACACATTTTACATGAGGCTTGTAATGGATAAAATGCCATCCTGGTGGCAAGTATGTAAAATGACCACTGGATATCAGCCATGACCTAAACATGTGTTTCTAATCAATGTGTATTGAAAATGCATGGTTAAAACCAGTAGTGTAAAGCTGTTGATATGTTGTTGATAGCCATTTCTCCTGCTTTCCCATTGATAGTTATTTACTTCACTTATGCAAAAAAATTCAGAAAGCATCCCTGTGGATTTTTAGGAAAACTGTGGTCAGTAAATGTTTATAGTTAATACTTAGAACCATGTGTAATCAATGGGGAAAAAAAAATGAACAGCTATGGAGTTTCCAAACAGGTCTTTATAAATAACTTTCCAGTTTTGTGAACCCAAGCTTGTGCAATAAATGACAGTATGCATCAAGTCACACAAAGAATACATTATTTTCTTACCATTGTATTTTAAAGAGAAATTCCTGGAAGGTAGAGCTCCTCACTTTGTTTTTCTCTTAATGAGCCATGAAGCCAGAAATCTTTGTTACTTAAGAAATACCTTTACCTGTAAGAGGTAAGAGAGAATGAGATCACCATATGGAGAGCTGCCTCTTCATGAAACTTAAACTCCTGGTCATGTTACTGTCTTTTTTAAGGTGTCCTAATGTGAACTTAAGGCTCCCTCCTGCCATCCTTGCAGGTGTAAAAATTGTCTCTTCTCTTGTTAACAAATATAGCCCTTGGCCCAGCCCTGTCTTCAGAAGCATTTGTCATGCAGGGAGGCACAGCCTGGAGCTCAGCTGTTGTCTCTCAGTATATTTGCTACAGACAGTGGTGTTCCAGTGAGCATTAAGTTACAATCCCCAGCCTGCATAAAGTGTGTGCACATTGCTTTTCCACAGTTTCCCACAGTTTCCCATGATGTAGCTAATTTCTGTTGGAAATAGCAGACGGGCAGGTGATGCATTAAATAAGGCTGATGTGGTTCTTGTGAAGTATTTTTGATGTGTTTCCTTGTTACCTACACCAGTAATTCTGTGGGATTGCTGTGAAGATCTGGGTATATATACATAAGGTTACAGTTGCTGCTAAAAGTGTCAAGAGGTTCTTGTGTGTGTAGGGTGTTCAGTGGACATCAGAGGTCTGACAGCACAGGTTCTGTCGTTCCAGCTGGAATGTAATGACATCGTGCTCTTCTGGCGGATACAGCGAATGCTGGCGATTACAGCAAATACACTGAGGCAGCAGCTCACCAACACTGAAGGTAAGGCTCAGTCACTGGAAGGGTTTGAAACAAAAAATAATCTCCTTCTGAAAACGTCATCCAATAATAATTTTGCTGAGAGAGAAAATACCCTTTGAAATTTAAAAATCTTTCTCAAAGAATTTCCATTCTTAAAAGGCCCAAAGAAGGGGCTTCTGTGTTCAGAAATTTGCCTTTTCACCTGTCAGATTAATCAGTATGGTAACATATACTGTGTCTCCAACAGACCTTCCCAAAATTTTGTCATTGGAGTTGCAAAAGTGTCGCCACTCACTTTTTTGTTGTTGCTTTGTTGTTCAGTAAGGCGCTTGGAGAAGAATGTAAAGGAAGTGCTTGAAGATTTTGCTGAAGACAATGAAAAAAAGGTGATGCTCCTAACTGGCAAGAGAGTTCAGCTTGCAGAGGATCTCAGTAAGTACCCACTCTACAGTGTTGCAGAATGAGCTTGAAATGAAGCAAATTCTGACCACGGTTCTTAAGAATATTCAGTTTGAGGTGGGTTGTTCATGTGTTGGCATTTATTTAATATCATACAGGTTTTTTTAAATATGGTCAGATCTTACTGATTCTAAGGTGCACATGGGTAGTATAGTGTGATAATATAATTTACAGCATGTGTAACTTCAGTTAAATAAATATATTGAAAAAATGTAGTTAAAACAAAGTACTCTTTAAAGGGAGAGTCCCCTTCCAGCACTACAGGGATTACAGTAGTTTAATGCTTTTGATAACTCAAAAAGTGCTCAAAAACCATTAGGGTTTTATGATTAATATAATAAGATTTTACACAATGAAAGTTTTTAAGGTGGCAGTCTAGGTTGAGGTTGTCTCCTGTTGTCTGCCTGCACATCCAATTTAGTCTGGATTTTAGCTGATGGACCTTGTCTTGCACCCATATCATTGTCTTTTTGGCAGCATTCTCCTGTTCTGTGAGACTTCCACTTAAATCCCAGCTGTGCACCTGGTCTGGGAGGGGATAAAACAATGCTGTGTAAAAGGGAAAAAAAAACAAAGCTAGTGATAAATGAAGTTCCTGTAGTTACATAAATACCTGCATGTTCACATCACAGGTGATCATTTTTCTTAGACTTCTATTTTGTGTTTGATGTAGAAACTAGTTTTTATTTTAAATATTTTAATCATTTTAAAATACGACTTGGGATATTTAATTCAGAATAAATGGATTTTGTGATCAGTGTTTCATCTTTTAATTAGCAAAGTAATTAAGAAAATTCTTATATCCAGGGTTCAGTGGGACAAAGAAACCTGCGATGGCTGTTAGTTACCTAAGTACGAATCATATTTTTCATTTTTTACATTCAAAATGTAATATAAAGTGAATCTTTTGCTTACAACAAGCTCAAAATCTAAGGATTTATTTTTAATAGTGCTAGTTTGGCTACACTGAAAATACTGTCTTATTGGAAGTATTTTTATTGAAATCCCAGTGAATTGTATTTGTTGTCCTTTAGAAAATGTGACAATATTTTAGAATTGTGAGTAGGAGTTTTGGTGATCTAGGGCAAATTGCCAAGGTTTTCTTGACTGATCTCTGAAACAGGTGCTATGACTGTAATTTTCATGATAGGTACATAATTTTAATGCTGTATCAACCTTTATGTAAACAGTATTTTAGAGTAGGTAGAATGTGTTTTGCATCATAAGAGGTTCTCCTCCTCTCTATATAAATGTTGAGGTAAAATGAGTGGTAGCATAGTGGGATGCAAACTTCTATTGAGGAAGTTCTCCTTTTCAAGCAGTGCTAGTTGCTTTATTGCTTTGATGCTGAATGCTGATTTTTGGGGCTTTTTTCCTGTGCAAACACTGGTATAGACTGAACCTTGGTGATTTTGATTTATTCTCAAGTATTCCATGTTTTAAAACAAAATTAAAAAACCCTAACATATCCATGATGTTTAAATTAGCATGTCTTTATTTTCCACTGAAATTGACTTAGAAATTTTGCATTGTCAACTTTGCTTTTTCCCAGCCTCAGTAATAAGCTCCCATTTCAAAGCAGTGGCAGCTGAGGTCATTATTTTGTAAACTAAGACTAGACCTGTAGGAGCAGCCTGTGTGTATTCATAACCTGAGGCGTCAGTGCCCTGGTATAAATGCTTCAAGTGTGTAGTTTGCATTTCATAAATTACTGTGTAGCAAAAACATGTCACTGCACTGTATTTCTTTAAATTCAGGAGGTCACAGATCCCAGGCACATTATTCTAAAGAAATAATTGTTACTCAGTACAAAACAATGTATGATGACATGTTCTGCTTTATTGTACCTGTGGGAAGATTTTAAAACTACCAGTGCTTAGCTCTGTACTCAGATCAGCTGTGTGCTTTCTGCATGCTTTTATTGCTAAGTGATTTTTATGGGAATGTGACAGGAAAAGGGGGTTTCTTTGCTTTTCCCTTGGTGAATAGAATGCTTTTCTAAGGTGCAGAAGTTTTTTTTTATACCCCTTGGACAGATTTTGATAATATAGAGCATTGAACTCTCAGATGGCTATAATTTTCTACTTGTAGCACTTAGTAAAGTTCAGGACTCTCCTAAAGGAAAAAATCCTGAGTCCTGTGACACGCATTCATAAAGTATTGGTATTTTAATTAGGAAGGGAAGTGATCTCCTGAATCACAAAGTCCAGTGTCTCTATTCCATGCAGCTGTGTTTATATAACCCAGCTGATTCTAATATTTTGAGCTCTGTCTTTAAATCAGTTACTAGTTGGAGCTCACTATTGACACTGAAAATGTGTTCCAGGATGTCATTCTTCTGGTGGTTACAAATAGACTTCTAATTTCCAGTCTAAATTTGTAAATAGGGGGCTGGGATTCACTTCCTGATTAGAAACTCTACTTGCAAATGTAAATTATTTATGTACCTGAGTTTAGGATGCCTCCTCTTGATGCTGATGATATGGGAACACTGTCTCACTGCTGTTATATCAGTCTTCTAATGCTGAAGCACTGAAAGTGTTTTATTGTTTATTGAAGATACTGGTTAATGGCTGTTACTAACATGGGTGACTGAGTCTCATGATGAGAGCTCACACAGGACTCAAAACTTAGTTCAGCAGGTTTTGTTGTCTGTGTTCTACAGCCTTGAATGGTACTTTAATTCTGTGTAAGAATATTTCTTATATGACATTTATGCCCTGAATCTTGCTGCTTCTCACTGTTCATATCTCAAGTTGTATTCTAGGTATTTTAAAACGTGTAAACAGATCTTTGAAACAAATTATTAATTTTTTTATGGACTGAAGGTTGCTTTTTTCTTCAAAAATATGCATTAAATGTAATGTAAATGTACTCCTTGACATAAATGTTGTCATGATACTTGTACCAGTGAATGGTTACTAAGTTTATGGAAATAAAGAAGCTCTAGGACTAGAGTCCTTTTGGAAGAAAGGATCATAGGGTGCAAAAAAGGGGCAGAGGAGAATATGAATAGGTGAATTGGGAAAATTGACTTCAACAATGTCCTAAAATGCAATCACTCTATAAGAATGCTTGTACTGCAAGATACACCTGTGGTTGATGTATCCCAGTGTCCTGACCCTGGCAGTGAGCAGGCGTGGGAACAGCATAACCATACAGTAGTACTTGCCTGTTAGGCTCTCACAGCAGCCCACAATCTGTGGTTCCAAGATTTCCTAATCCTGAGGTAATATCTTTGTGATTAATAGGCATTCATGGATTTTTTTTTTCCTCCTGTGAATTTCTTAATTGCTTTTTGAACTCATGTAAACTTTGGCATCTGCAACATCCTGTGGCAATTAGTTCCAGGGTTCAACTACACGTTGTGAGAAAAAGTACTTCCTTTTGTTTGTTTCTGAGCCACCTGCCAGTTTCATTTGGTTCTCCTTAGTTCTTGCAATGTGAAAAACATTCACTAATCTTTTTCTATTCATTTTTTTGCCATTCATGACTTCACAGATGTGTATGCTACCTGCACTTGATGTTCTTTTTTCTGACTTGAAAAGTTCTTATGGTGTAGTTGCTCTTCACATGGACATTGTTTCCTGGTTTCAATCAGCCTTGGCACTCTTTCTTAGTTCCACTAAACCCTTTTTGAGGTGAAAGAGCAGACATTGCACAAAATATTTGAAATGTACTTACATTATAGATTTATACATTTGTGTTATGATGCTTTCTGGGTTTTATTCTGGTCTTTTTACGGTAATTCCTTGTAGTCTTTTTCATCTTTTACTTGTTACTGAACAGTGAGCTGATGCTGCAGTGGTCTATCTGCTACAATTCCCAAGTTCTTGTGTGAAAAGCAACAGCCATGATTTTTTTCCTTTTCTTGTCATGTTTTAAAGCTGTAGGTATAGTTGAGATATGTTGATTGTTTTTTATCATGAGAGTAAGAGTAATTTGCTATCTGTCTCTTACATGTCTAACTGGGTACTGTATGCTTATTCAGCAGTTGATAGGAAACTGTTTTAATGCAGTTGTTCACAACCTCCCTCGCAACTCTGGGGCATTACTTTTGTGGAAGTTCTTCACCAAAGTTCTCTGCCCTTTGAGGAACACACCCCTGACTTGGATAGCTGTACTTTCCTTTTTTACACGTACTTTCCAGTTGGCACCTGCATCTTGATTGTGCTCATTGCTGAAGGACAAAGTACCTTGATTTGAAATTTATATTCCAGACAACTAAGTATTTGCTTAGATACATCACTATGTTAAATATGCTGTGTTCCGTAAGAAGTGAAATGGGATAGAAGGAGCTAAATGTGCAAGTGTACAAATACATTAATATTTTAAAAGGAGAATTTCACAGAAAAGCCACTTGGTAAGACTGCCCTGTTTGTATTGCAGGCTTTAAAGCACTGCTTTGGACTGGAGGGAAAATCTAATGGTGGCAAGTCAGTCCCTTCAAATTCCTGCAGCTGTAACACGCAAGTGTGTGCAGCTCTGCACAAATCTTTTCCACTTGCTCTTTTTTTTTTTTTTTTTTTAGATATTAAATACCCTTTATTTCTACAGTAGCTTTGAAAATGGATGAGTTAATATATATCCTTTAATTTTATTACTGATCTTTTGCAATAGTTGCAAGTTTGTACTGTTTTCTCCTGTATTTGTGTTTAACTTTCCAATGAATGATACTGAGAATTCGTGCAGGCTGCCTCTGAAGTTACTGAAGGTTTTACATGTTACGTGTATTTTAAAATGGCAGCTTGGTTGGTTATTTATAAAAGACAATTATTTGAAGTCACACCTTCCCTAGAACTGTATCTTTTTAATTATGTTCGTCAGTCTTGGGCAATACATTTTATTTTTTTTTTTTAAATAATGCATAGTCAAAAGACTTCAATTTCAACATGAATAATGTTATTTTCTGCTGTTTTAATTTGAACACAAATGCCAGACTAGTAATTTCAGCAGAAATACCTGACAGCGTGTGGCTAAATCTTATCTTTCTGTAGACTATTTATAACACGGTAATTGATGAAAACGTTGAGTTCGCAGTAAAACGCTTCCTGGAACTCGCTCAGTGATTGCAGGATCGCTCTGTGCCGGACGTGCTGTGTCTCTCCCGGGACCGGAGCCCTGGGGAGCTGCGGTGCCGGTGTCGGTGTCGGTGCCGGTGCCGGTGCCGGTGCGGGGCGCACGGTGGCGCTGAGCGGCCGCCGATGGGCCGCGGGGCTGAGCGGCGGCACCGCTCCTGCCGGGGCTCGCCTCCCGGAGGAGGATACACTTGCCTGTCCTTGTCCCTCTTGTTTTCCACTCCCCCTCGGGGTTTTCTGGTTTGTTTGTATGACATGTAATTTATGAAGATTGTTAAGGACGGTCATTTTTGTTCTCAGCTGCACGTTTCTGGTTAGCAACTGCATGGAAAGTAGTAGTTTAGTAAGCTTTATTAAGAAAGAACTGTTGGGAACTGAATCCTTTAATCAGAAAGGAAGTGGATCTTCCAGTGTCTTATCCTAAAGCTAAGTGCCATTTCTCCCTGTTGCAGTAGCACCCAGAGCATGCTAGATGGTGCACATAGGTGTTGAATGCTTCAGGTGAATCCAGGCTTCAGGCAGGGAGCAGGACCTTTGCCATTCACTTCACTAGAGTTGAAACCTCACAGATCCAAAGAAATACGTATGTCTTATCTTCATTTATCTCTTCTCCTTTTAGTCCTTTTGGACAGCAAAACTATGAATGTTGCAAAGCCACAGGATAAATAAAACATAGTGCATACAAAGCATCTTTCCTAGGTCAGCATACTATTCATCCAATATCCTCTGTCCTCACAAGCTGAAAAAGAAAACCCAGTTCTTCACCAAATTATAAGTAAAACCATGTGCACAGGAGAGTCATTGGCAGGGATTGGGAATGCCTGTGGAAACTTGATCCTGGAATTGCTAGGTATGAATGTGAATGGATCAGCCTCCAAGTTCATTTGTCAGTAATGTTGACACCTGTACAGGTGTCATGGGCTAGCTGAGACTTCGTTCTGCACAAAAGCTTTTTGAAACATTTGAAGAGTAGGCCCTCACATGAAGAAAATACAGCTTAGGGCCATTTGTTTCAATTCTGTCATACGTTTGTAAGCTATGAAATGTAATAGTTTGCAGAACTTAATTATTTTCTTGTAAAGACTAAAACATAAAAACTAAACAAACCAGAGTTACAGTAAAATACTTTCAAGTTTTATATCTAAAGTCATTGCTTTGAAGTCACAGCATTAAATTTTTTATTTACTTTTTCTCTTGTTGAATGTAAGCCATTTGCCAACTTGGAGCATGAATGATTTAATATCATATAGGCATATAATAAACTTGCCATTTTGATGGAGTTAAAAAGCTAAGGTTGGCACTTCCATATGCAAGTTGCTGACTCAGGACCTGAAGTTCCTGTGATCTGGCTAAGCTGAGTGGGTTCTGTTGTGTCTGTTCTGTGTAACAAACTGGTTTTAATCCAAGTGGGTCCCCTTTTTTGTTATGCATTTATGCAAAGTTGGGGATAAAGTCTGTGAAGAGTACTTTGCATATAATTACTTGCTCCGTGGTTACATTTTTTCTTCCATTGCTCTTAGCTTTAGAACAAAAATGTTGTGTGAAAGTAATCCTATACTGTGGTCATTACTGTAGCCTAATTAAATTTCAGTTCCTTCAGATGACTGCCAATTGGGTTTTGATTTGACCTCTATCTTTCATGACATTGTTGATTATATGTGCTCCTTAAAATCAGGCTTTGACTTGGCTTTCTGAAGCATTTGCTTCCATTTGCTCTTCTATTATGAGCTTTAACTTTTTTTTAAAAGGTCACAGTGTTTCTTAGGGGCAAAGCTCAGCTGCAGGGGGAAAGATCTCTCAAATAAGCAGATCATAGGTAATTTTCCCATAGAAACTAGAGGCAGACAAAATAGCACAAAAACCAGTGGTTAGTAGTCCCTAAATCAGAATCAGTCTGCTTTTCAGTGTTTACAAGATACAGAAAAAAGGTATCATTTTCAAGATATTTGATGGTAGTGCCCAGGTGTCACCCCTCCTGCCCAAAGACAGATATAGGAAAGAGGAAAGCATCTTAGGAAATGCCAATGAAGGAGTAATTTTATTAGAATCTGAAGAATTAGGGTTATTTTGTGCTCTAGTTTCTTCACACTGCCTAAATACTGGAGTTTTAGAAGTGACTTAAGTAAAAATATAGTTACTTCTTGTTGTAAGATAATTCCAGAGGTGTCAGCAGTCTCACTTCCATCTCATTCCCCTTTCACCTGGTCATAGCAGTGAGGAGCGCTCACTCATCTTATCCTGGGCTGGCAGAATATTACACCAGGAAGATGGTGTGGTCTTCCACCCAGACAGATGCAGAGCAGCCATTTCTCTCAAGGAATCACCAAACAGATCTCCAGCTTCTGCTAAGCTTGTGCAGGGTAGCTGCTATCTTCACAGTCTCCTGCCAGCAGCTTCCCTGAGGACGTTAGTATGGCCTGTATCTTATCAGAGGCTGCTTGTCATTTAGAGCACATTCATTTCTGCTCAAATCTCAATCAGTCACAAAGTGTGGGCTGTTTCTTAATGAGTTCAAGCTTGTGCTGGTGTCACCAGTGTGCTGGTGGCAGCATGACTCCTGTGCTCCCTTTGAGCTCTGTACAGGTCCTGGTGCTCCAAGATGCAGGAATTTGGGGGCCAGTGTGCTTGGAATCAGTCTGTATGGTCATGTCTTTGATTTCCCCTAATTTTAAACCAAAGCAATATCTCACAATAGACTTGCAAGCTTCCTGTTAGAATGCAAATTAATTATTTTTGCATGACTATCGTGTTTTTAATTCCGTGTAGATAATGTAAGAAATCAACCCAAGCCAAGTATGCTTTGATGTGAAAGACTCTAGTTAAATGTTCAAGTTCCTTTTTTTTTTTTCCTCTTGAGTTTTGGGGCAGCAGCATGAAACTAAAGAATTAAAACCAGAAGAATGTGTAGGATGGTCTGTGTGTCAAAGTGCAGATAAGGTAGTTCCTGCTTTGTGTCATGGCAGAAAGTGCTTTAGAAAGCTGCATCTTCTCACAGAGGGAAGTAATCCTCAAGGGAGAACATACATCACTTGTAGACATCCTGTGATGGAGTGATGGTTTACTTAACTTAAGAATCCCAGATGACCAAAGCCTGTCTGCTGTGATTTCTTAGTTATTGATGAAGAGTTAGGCACTGATGTCCAGGTCCTAAAATGGATCCTTACAAAGTTCACCACATTTGTCATTGACTAAAAGAAGCCTATCACTTAAAGTTGACATTGAAAAATAGTGATAAACTGCTACATGAATAATGACATGTTTAATGCCTATTAATCTTACTCTAGACCCATGTCTCTTGTACTTGAGGGTCATCGTGATGTCTGCTGAATTTATTTTTTTCCTAAAATTTTCTGAATGATGCAAGGATGAATACATCTAATTGGATGCTGTTTTCTCTTTAGTACTAGTTCCTTGTGAGGGTGCTTATTAATCAAAATTTAAGTACTTATCATGGAGAGATTTACTATTGGTATAAATTACAGGCTTGTAAATGGACCAATATATGCTTTTGTTCTAAAGTAGTATGGAGCTGTGGCATGTAACATTCCTGTTTCCAAAAGCTGGAGAGGTCAGTGTTGTGTATGTTGCAAATTGTCAATTGTAGTAGGCTCCACTTTGCCCATAGGAATGATAGCAAAGAAAAAATAATAGCACCATTTGGATATGGTGACTTAAGTTTTTGACTATTAAACATTATTGTTATGATCTAAAAATTCATATAATCACCATTTCATTTTCTGCCATATTCTAGAGAGCCTTTAACTTAAATAGCCCTGATGGCATATTACTTCATTATCTAACTAATCGCTGAGCATGCTTTCTTTTGGGTGGAGAAACAACATATATCAGTCATTTTTTTATGTTCAAGTCTTTTTACAGTTTTATAGCCTTAAGGTTGCAGTAGCCTTTACATAAGTAGTTTTTCTTCATCACTGTGTATGTCCTTTCTGCATAAGAAAAAGTTAATCTTTTGTTACATCACTGGATGAATCATTGGGTAGTATTTCTGGTTTGCCTCTATGCTTTTCACTATTTGCACACAAAATAATGAGCATCACCACATTCTGATTCATTCTAGTTTATTAGTTTTGATTTGAAAGTTCAGTCTTACTTTATCTGTAAGTCTGATTCAAAGTATGAGATTGTTTTATAAGGTTACCTTGTCATTCTGCTACTAAGCTCCTTCCAGTTATTCAGTAAGCAACACAGCTAAGTTCTGTTGAAAGACTGAGTTGTTAGAGCAGTTTTAATTAAAAAATCTGAGATGGAGACAGAGGACTGAAAGATGCCCAAGTCCTGCAGACCTCGTGACTCTCATAAACTTGCAACTTAACACAGGGTAATGATCACTGGTACATCCAGCTAAATTCAGTGACAGTGTAGAAATAGTTTGTGACCTCACATCACAGTTTGGTAATACAGAAAGTTTCCTTTCTGTAGACAAGCAGGACTGATGAATAGCTCATGGAAATGTCTGTTGTATAAAGTCAGTAGTCTATATAATTGTCAGTTTTACTTCAGCTCCATAGCTCAGTTCTGAAATGCTCTGTCAGAGACAGAAGGATTTCATGCTTACCAGCCTGGAGAGCCCCAGGGATTGCTCCAAGAAGCACAGCCAGCTTCTGTTGTTTTCCACCAAACAGGGGGCAAATGTGTGGCCAAAACTCTTCTGTTCAACTGAGAGCTCTCACCAGTGAATCTGGAGCAGCTATAGATCAAGACTTTGATTAGTAATCTACTATTTCAACAGCACAATACATAGTTCCCATTTCTGGGGCTAAAGATCATTGTTAGTAATGCTAAAATACTGTTGCAGGGCTCAGTAACTTGCAGAAATAACTGAAGTGTTTTCAGACAAGCTGTCTTCTGCTGCTGCCTGGTTATCTTTAGTGTGAAATAAAGGTAATAATGTTTCATACAGGCAGCTGACAGCTTTGCTCAGGTGTGCTATGAAGGGATTAAGAGTTAATATTATAGTAATACTTGTAACAAAGTAACTTCAGTGATTGCAGCTGTGACTTGGTTTTTTTCCTAAGATTTTTTCTTCATTTTATTATGTTTCTACATCAGGCTAAATATACAATTTGGAGGTGATCTGTTCTTCTTTAAGAGGTGGATTTGCCTATAACAAGGAAAACAAAACCGTGTCTTCATGGGAAACAGGCTCCTTGATGTTTTCTCCTGTTACAGCCATGCAAAAGGAGATCAAACTGGATGCAACTTCAAATGTCATGATAGATTGCAACACGTTTAAGAAACATAACATTAAAGGACAGCTACTACAATGTAGCATTAGTTGGCATCTTCCTTCAGTCTAACTACTGGTAACTAATGACCATGCCAGCTACATTCTGCAAGCTTGCATTTTAAAAGCTGTGTATTCTTAATGATTCATGGATTTACTATATATGAACTATTATAAATTCCATTTAAACTTTTCAGGATTCTGCAGTGCTTTTATTACACTAATGAGCTAATTGTTTAAGAATCATTCACATGATTCATCCTCCTGCTCAGCCTTTTTAAAAAAAAACTTTTAGCTGCTGAAACTCTCTTGACAAACAATATTTATAGCAGTTTGACAGCAGGATGAAGAACAGCGTTTGTCTTTGTAACAGCTTAAAGAAAAGGCCTTTCCAGCACCCAGCCATGCAGTTACAATCTTGACCTCTTTCTTTTGCTGGGAACATACATACAGCATACAAGCAGCACCTCCCATGTGTTTTCTTGACCCTTTGACTGTCCATTCACTTCCCATCTGTTTTGCAGCCTTAAAGGAAGAGAGGGGGCCCTCTACTTATAAATCTGTCTTTGCAGCTGACAAATGATGTTCTGTCTCTTTAAGGGCAGCCTGGGTGGTTTTGGCTTTTTAATATCTCCCCCCCCCCCCCCCCCCCCCCCCCCCTCACCTTTCCTCTCAGCCTTATCCAGAGGAAAATGTGGTATGTGATCAAGAGGAAACTGGCAAAAAATGTGATAGGTAGTTTCAAAGGATTTTCTAAAATTCAGCAGCACGTGACCTTGCAGTGATCAGGGACTTATGGCAGTCTTTGCACAAAGCATGAGTAAGCATGCTGCTGCAGGTAACTGTGGCTGGGAAGTCTGCTTCCTGAGGCATTATTTGGAGTGCCTGGGAGTGTGCTGTCTCATACCATTTTAACAAGAAGTAAAGCTTTTGTATGACCCTTAGAAAATCAAGGAATGTGGCACAAAAGGCTGAACTCCAAAGAGACGATTTCCCCCCTCTCTTCTCCACCTGATTGTTCATAGGGGTTGTATACAACTATGGAGTTTGTGTCTTAGATAGCCCTAAGGTAAAAATCAGCTTTCAATAGAAAACTTTAGATTGACATCTCTAGTTTTAATGGTGTGTTTCTGGGCATTGTGATGAATTCTGACTGACAGGGCTTTCCTTTTTACTAGAGGAAAGATGATGCATTCACAGCAGTAAATTCCGAATTTTTGCCTCTGTGGTTAACTAACCATAACATAGAAGTAGGACAGCAAGCAGTGAGAGTGTTTATAGGCAAGGAAGGGACTAAGAAAGGAAGATGGGGGAAGAAGAAAAAAAAAGGGAAGGTGAGAACTTAAGTCTAAACACAATCAGAGCAAAGGAGCAACAGCCATGAGCTTTCAAATATCAAAGCCGTGTAAAAATTAATTGGAGATAGAAGTCACTTTAGTGTACAACAGGAGGATTTATAATAAGATATTAACACATTTTTTGTGGTCATTTCATGCTGTAGTCAAAGTACAAAATCAAGATGGATTTGTGTCCAGAAAGATTTTAGAATTTGTTTTGTTGCTGCGATTGAAATTTGATATCATATGTGCACATTTGTAATTGGGAAGGGAAAGCTTTTTGATTTGCCCAAAGTACTCATGTACTCTGGCACAGACAGACATGAAAATCTTTAGAATTCTGTGCTAACATCATTGGTTCTTTACAGGTAAATATGTATTTGAATGTCTCAAAATAAATGTAGAACCACAAGCAAGACAGGTTTTGTAGACAGAGTCCGCATCTCTTAGTAAACCAATTAACACAGCTAGAAAATACAAGAAAACCTTTTCTTGCCTCTAGGAGTGTGTTTGAAATAAATCAGTAATATATTTTACTTCTGTAATTTGTGTTTGATATTATTTGGGATTATTTGGCCTTACCTCAGGAGATTTGCTTGATAGCTTGCTTCAGCTGTTACATTTTAGCACTGTTTATTGCTAGCTAAGCTTGGGTATCTCAGGCAGAAATCAGAAAGCAAACCTTCCTTGTAAAACTGAATATTTCAGGGGGGCTCCCTTCTGACCAGCTTATGATACCAGGAAAAGCAAACTTTATCTGTGCCTGCGTCTTTCTGCATTCATAGTGTATTCCAAATCCTCATTACAGTTCAATTAGTCTGGTTTTGAGTCTTTTAGATTTGGGATCACAGGATTAATGAAAAGAAAATGAGCAAGTAGCAATATCATTTCATATGGAGATAAGGGGAGACTGAGCATGAATGAGGATCTCAAGACATCTGAATAAAGAATTTCCTCATTCTGTCAGCGAAGTTTTATGGGATATGGAGGGAGGATTATGGGAATATTCATGACCAGATCAAGAGGCATAATGAGTTGATGTATGAACCAGCTTATCTTTTAGGTAAACATGGGGTAAATGGGAAATAGAAAAACCATTCATGGCTGCTAGGCCTGTGAATTTCACTGTTCTAAGATGGAAACAAGGGTTTAGTTACAGTTATTCTTCATTGATTTCATTTGATTTTTGATCAGTGTTTAGCAGATGCTGGAAGAACTGCTTATTTGTAGCTTCAGGTCTGCATTAGAGCTAGCAAAGAGCACATCATCTTTCTAGAATCCAGTGTAAGCAATATGTGCATTAAAACTTACACAGTACCTTGTAATAAGAGTGTAGCACTTTGTTAAAGTTCCTTTTGTGACATGGGAGGATTGTATAAAAGAGCTTAGGTAGTTCAACCAGTTACAGAAGTAATTTGCTAGCAGGCTGAATGCTTTTAATCTGTGGTTTACTTGTCCTTGGAAAAACACAGTATCACAAGACACAGAGCAACAGGTCACTTTTTGTCTACCCCTAAATTTCCTTCTGCAGTAAGTATTCTTACCCCAAACCCAGATGATTTTCTGTGTTTGGCATGTTGATAAACTTTCCTCAAAACAGAATGTACTGTAATTTACAAGTGTAAACAGCTCATAGTTTGATCTAAGTATCAGTCAAAACCCTACAAATGTGGGTACAGAGCTTGTGCATTTCACAGAGGCAAGAACTTCCCTAAAGCTGGGTGACATCTGATTCTTGAATTGTGAGAATGAACAGTTGTTTCACATATGAAGTCACATAAGTGCTGATGAAACTGTAGCCAGTTACCCCAGAACTGCAGGGCCTGCAGTTGCACTCCGCTATTAGAATTCTATCCAAGCACTTATATTTACTAGTTTATTAAGATAAGTGTTGTGTAAATGCATAACTCTGCCCTCAGCCTGTTTCAAAAGTGAATTTCAATTCAGCAAATTTCTTCTCTGTGCTACAGAATGGACTTGCAGGAGAGTGTTACAAGTTGCCTGAGATCTGCTGCTGCAAAAGGCTTTACTGGGACTAAAAATACAGGGCATAGCATGAATAATTGCAGCTATTTGGCACTCATTGTGGCTGTTCTTTTTTAAGAATAGCCAGCATATTATTTCAAAGTATTAAATTACCTCAAGACCTCATAATCATTACAGTTAAGTAATCATTTCAATTCAGTCCAAGTATAAAAACTAATAAAGTGCTCATAGTATGCAGTCAATTTTAGTATACATGTTCTCTGAGCAAACACAGCTGATTCAGTATATTCTGGTAGAATACATATTTGCTATCCTGTTATTTTAATATGCCTTAATCAGAAAATTAGAATAGATTTGTTGGCACAAACCTTTTTTTAAGGGTGAAATAATAATTACAGGTTTTTGCTGATGCTGTTAATTTTCAGAGCTGGAATATTTCATTAGCAAGAGGTTGAGAAAGGGAAATACTTGCATTTAATATTGCTAAATCTGCCTGCTTTCACTGGGTCTAATGGCTTGATCAATACAAAGAACACACTTGGGAAAACATGTTGCAATTGGGAAAATGCCACAGAAAGCCACTGAAAGCACAACATAAAGAGATCATCTGGGTCATGAGATCTCATCCCCACTTATCACAGGCAACTGCTGTTCATTTTGGAGAGCTGGGTCCAGGATTAATAATTTCTAAACCCGGAATCATTATAGAATATTTTGGGTTGGAAGGGACAGTAAAGATCACCTCGTTCCAACTTCCCTGCCATGGTCAGGGCACCTTCCACTTGACCAGGTTGGTCAAAGCACCATCCAGCATGGTGTGGTCAAAATATGTTAATTCTGTCTAAAATAGTAGAACGTTATTTCAAAGGCTGATTTTGTAAACATTCATGGAGCAACAGTATTGGAAGCTGAGCTAAGTAGTTGCCTAAATAAATGCCATAGAAATAACATTTTCTATACACTAGAGGTTTATATACTGGTATGCAATGCATATTCTTTTTTTCATTTAAAAAGATAATAGTGAAGACATTCTGAATGTGCTCAATAAGGAGAAGTGATCATGGGACTACCTTTTTTTTTTCATTGACAGCTTTCAAAGATTTTGCTGAACTAAATTTTTTTTTTAACCTAGTAAAAATGAGCTACTGCTGTTTCTTAATTTCCAAGGTACAGCTTTTGCCCTCACACTGACTGTAATCTTCATTTAATATCAAAGTACCTTAAAAGAAAAAAAGATCAGCTGAAATTCAAGAAGCTTCTTTGGTGTTTTCTTTAGGACTTAGAGTGTGATTCAGCTTCACTGTACTTCTGTTTGTAGATAAGCACCACTGAGGAAGGGCACACTGCAGTGTTGAAAGTGTCAGTGGCTTACCCTTCATCACTTCAGAATTGCAAGATAAAGATAGAAGTTGAGGTTTCTTCATACTCATGCAGGCTATTTTCCATACTTTATTTTAAATGCTAACTAAAATTCTCTACTTCTATTAGAACAGGACTGCAGGAGTTGAGTTGTTATTATTATTACTATTACTCTAAAATGGATTTTATATTTGTTTGTGGGGTTGTTGTTTTGTTAGATTAAATTTTCAGTTTCCCGTAGCTACGTTAGTGTTCTCTTTGTAGGTCATTTTTTCTGCTTATGCTTACATATCCCATTTAAAGCTGATTGTTGTATTTTTCTTTTTGTTCTGCTGTTACTTCAGCTCAGCAAAGTTGATAACATATGGTATTGATAAAGAGAAGAAAACAAAAGTTTTTTTAAAAAAGCTCAAACCCTGTATCTCAGACAAGGGAACATATGGCTTTAATCCAATAGTATTTTTAGCTTGGAAAAATATTTGTCTGTGTTTATGCTCATCTAACTTATTTTTGTCTGTCCTATTGCTCTCCCCTCATTCCTTCATATTTCTGAAGTGTGTGTTTTTCATGCCTGTAATCACACACAGAAGGAGCTTCAAATGAGGATGTGGTGAGAGAGAAGCAGGAAATCTCACAGGCTTTGGATTCCAACTGTGTTCTGAATCTTGCTCCATAAGCAATTTAATAAATCAGATAGGTTATATGATGACAAATGTCATATGGAATTGGGGATAGAGTGGGAAAATGCCTAAACTCCTGGATTTTTCCCAATCAATTTTGCCTTTTCATTCCTGATAACTATTTGTATTTGTGGTTGTGTTTTGGTAGGGAAGTAAACTCCCAGATTCAGATTTTGTATAAAATGAGATTCTGCGCACATCCATCTGGTTACTACTGAAATGCAAGAAAATAAAATGCAAGTTTTAAACATTCTTAACATCATGTGTGCCCTTTGGAGGAGGTGTCTTGAATACTCACATGTGGTTCCCTGAAATTCTCCTGGGTGAAAGGGCATGAGCTTTCAACTTTATTTAGAATGATTAGTGGTGTTTGTTACACTTGCTGTGGAGAATGAGGGCATTTGTTTAAAGAAGAAAGGGGCTGGTGGGCATTATTTAAAACCTAACAGCTCCCTGCATGTAACAAGTGTACAGTAGTTCTGCTGTGCATGATCTGATGAAAATTTCAGTTTTTTGAAATGCATTTCTAGTATTGGATTCCTTCAGTAAATTTTTCAATTATTAAATTAGCAGGATAATCATAAAATATATTTGTAGGAGTTCTTCAAACAGGATATGGTTGGGGTTTTTTTCTGATGTAGAAAAATGCTGTAAACCTCTGTAATTGTGAAACAAAATTCTTAGGGTAATACTGATGACAGCGTTAATTTTTGTTTGTGTTTGCACGGTTTTGCTCATTGTTTTTGTAGGGGGGTTATTATGGTACCTGTCCTCAGGTACTTAGTAGTAGTAGTAGGTATTTGAACAGGGATCTTCTTCTTTCCACCAGAAAAAGTTCGGGAAATCCAGGAGAAACTCGAAGCCTTCATAGAAGCCCTGCATCAAGAAAAGTAGATTGTTCAAGCAGGTAATCATGTTTTGATCATAGAGATTGCTACAGTTATCTTACTGCTCTATATAATATTATCCTTCTCATTTAAATGCCTGTTTTCATACTGACTTTGTGAAAAGTCCTATTCATTTTATTCCATTGTCTGACTGCTGCTGCTTCTTGCTTCTAATCTGCAGAAGGATACTTGCTGCTTTTACAGTACAAGCAGATATGAAACTTAGTAAAAACACAATTACTGACCAGTTACTTAAGTATTGTGAATTACTGTAGGCTATTTGATTACTCTCAGTTCAATATTTTCATCTGTATTAAGAGAAGAAAGCATAACTAGCTGGAATCAAAATTAATGGAACATTTTTCTATGAAAGCATTTTGGTTCTTCTCTTTTTCTTAAAGACACTGTTTATTGTTAGCAATAATATTTGCATGCAGGTAATTTCCAAATCTCATCTCTCTTAATTCTCAAATCCATAATCCCAAGTGCTGTCATGCATTTGTACGTATTTTAAAATAGTTGTCATTCTGTTTCAGCAGCAACTTTACACAAGAATGCAGCCTTCTCCAGGATACCTTACACAAAGACTGAATTGAAATGGCTTTTGTGTCCCATTCTCTTTCCTATCTTTTGGGGAGCATCCTGAAGTGTTGAAGGAGAAGGAAAATGTCTCGAGGGATTGAGAAGTTCAGTTCAAATCCACCTGCTCGTTTAATTTCTGAAGCTACATGCACAGAAGAATCTGATTTGTGTATTAATGGAATAGCTTGGGAGCTTGCTGAAGTTGTACATTTAAGGGTTTTTTTCCTGAAAGGGAGAAAAACTTTTTATTTTTAGTATGTGTCTTGTATGGTAGAGCTGGATCAGATTCATAAAATGATTTTATGTGTTGTCATTTTCTTGCCTGCAGATGATGCTGGGAGTTTGACATAATGTTTTAGTATTTGTCTGTACATTAAAATGCCCTTCTAAGTAATGCCATTTTTATTTGTTATGCTCTGTGTTGAAGCATTTGCTGATCATTTGGTACAGATTTAAAAACGTTGTATGGAGATCCTGAGAGGAAGTGGAGGATTTTGTTAAACTCCTAAACTATTGAGAGATGTCAGCCAAACAATTCTTGTAGTTCTTCCACCTGAAAGCACAGACTGCTATTCAGTGACACCCTAAAAGGTTTAGGCTCAGGAAATAATGTCAGCAGCTGCTCCTTTTACCTGTTCTTTCCTGATATATGTTGTTACTCTTGAATGTCAGCCGATTACATTTCATTTCTGGGATTGCACAGACTGGGATTTCCTTGTTAACTCCACCCTTTACCATAAGTACAAAGTAACCTGGTGGAATACGTGTGAAATGTAAAAAGATAGAATGTAGTTCCAACTTCCTAACTAAAAGAAAAAATGTCATTAATTTCATTTTTACTAATAGCTACTGTACGACCAAAATCACTTCTATAAGAATGTTATGCACAAGGTCCTTCCACACCCACTTCGTATCTATTCTGTCATTCAGTAAAATCAGTAAGGCACTGAAAACTACCTTTCTGTTTTTTGTAGAAATGTTACTTCTGAGAAATTTAAGCATGATACAAGCTCCCTATCATAGGTGCCTGGTGGTTAATCACTGCCATGTTTCTCTGCCCACACATTTTACCACAAATGATCTGGATACACTTCTGAATATTTATGTGAAAGAAGGTGTTAGGCCTGAAACAGTTTGTGTTGCAGTTTTCTGATTATGTACCTTGAAAAACTGACCTAGATTTATTTTCCCTTTTGAAAAGGCAGTTGATGTTGATATGTAGAAATGAAAAGAGAGGAATTTGAATGTTTTCCAGCAGAGACTGTTTTGGTTTGCCCTCAGAGGAAACAATACAAAGTTTGGAAAGATGTTCCCCAAATGTTTGGACATAAAATATTCAGCCATGTGGACAAAAAGCTAACATAGAGCTTAAAATTATGTTGAAAGGTTAAATATTTCAGGGTGATCTAACTGAATGTTTGGAGATTTTCTGTTTAAAATTAATTCCTGAAAATGAGTGTTTGAGAACCAAAAAATTAAAAAATGGCTTGTGTCACGACCATCCTCTGAAGATAACTTCAGAAATGTAAGTTTGCACAATTTTGAAGGCAGACACCTTTGTGTATAGCAAGTGAAATAAGTCTGTACTTTGTAAAAAAACCAAACTAAACGAAGAAACAAACAAAAACTTTTGCATTTACCTAGAGATCACTGTTTGAAACTTCTGTGTAATGTAAATGTTGCAGAATATCGCATCCAGTGGCCCAATGTTCATTTCTTTTAGTGTGATGTTCCTAAGGGTTTAGTTCCAACTTCTCTGTGCTGCTCATCTAAGACTTAGCATGATGTATTCCATGGAAACTAGGTATTTATTAAATAAAAATGTAACTGAAGGAATAATAAAATGTGGGTTTTGAACACGGTGCTATTGCACCTAACTAAGAAGTTACTTTGACCTTCTTTTTCTTATTTTTTAAGTTGTGAACAAGTGCACATTAATGATATCAGTATATGTTAATGATATCAAAATGTCTGATTCAGAAGAGCTGTGTCAGCACCAGGTTAGTGGTGACTGTACCAACTGTTATCTTTACTACATAAATTAATGTACTGTTTATGTAATACATTTAGACAAAGACCTTATGTCAAGCAGCATAAGAAGGCTGTGCTGAATATTACAACAGTTTTGAGACAGAAAACACAATTATTTGAACTGCCTGCAATTCATGTGGTACTGAAGAGTATGTTACTCCCAACTGGTTTGGAGAAGTTCATGATATTT
The DNA here is from genome assembly GCA_024734555.1 of Trochalopteron elliotii. Taxonomy (NCBI): domain Eukaryota; kingdom Metazoa; phylum Chordata; class Aves; order Passeriformes; family Leiothrichidae; genus Trochalopteron; species Trochalopteron elliotii. The sequence continues at coordinate 100,737 of JANPWX010000223.1, forward strand.
TTCTGTAACCTTCAGGTTCCAGATACAGCAATTTATTGTAAGGAGCAATGACTAATCTGTAATTTCTGTAATTTTTTGAGGTTATGGAGTAGAATTACCAAATGTAAACGTTGTTCCGTAAATGGATATTTCATTTCCAATGCATGTTCATGCTTACTATTATGTAGATATGCTAAGTTATTTCTGTTTTTTATAAAATGAACCGTTTATTAGCCAGGGTTTAAATACTGATGGCCAAGAGGTATTCTGACACTTTTTCATGAAAAAGATACAAATGGTGTCTTTTCAAATGTCAAGAATTACTCCTTCTCAATGGTTACTAGTAACATCATCCCAAGTTATCAGACTATGAGAGAAAATCTTGGAAATGCCTAAAGTGTAAATACCAAACACAGAGGGTGAATACATCAATGAAGTTCTTGGTTATTTCAAACACACTGGTGTGCTCTTTCACCATCAAAGCCACATCAATCTGGTTCTTTGCTGAGTATATTTTTGAACATAAGTTGAGTTATGACATAGTTCAAGGGCTAAAGTTTTAGCAAATTTTCACATCTCTTAAATGTGGCTTAGTAATCCTTAACAATTGTATTTAAAAAGATGCAAGAGATTTCATCACTTAAAATGTTGAAATATTGGGATCTCTAAACCTGATCCTGAGTCAGCTAGAACTCTTTTTTCTCAGTGGGATTTTGGACTGGAGATGTCTGTGGGATGTTCTTATGTCAGGGGATGTATTGCCATATGAACTCTGTGTAGATACCTCTGTGTTCTTGCAGAGTTGCAGTGTGAGATGTTTTCTGACTGTTTGGAATGTGTTTCTGGGTCCTGACGTGCTTTAGGGAAATCTTCCAGCAATGCTTCCTTGCACAGATGGGATGTACAGTGGTGAAGTCTACTGAGATTCTGGGAATACCCTCACAAGAACTTAACAATGGCTATCTGAAAAAACTTATAATCTTAGTGACTTACCATATCCAAGGAACCTTTTTTCTTTTTAAATGTCAGTTTAAAATTCTTGGATCCTCTTCTATTTTTTAATTAGTTCAGTAATAAATCTTCCCTTGCAGTAATCTTTATAGACCATGATCAATCACTTGCAAGTTTTTATTCAGTAAGATAAATGAACTGCATTGTAAAACCCTTGCAAGGTAGGTCCTACACAGTCAGATAACTCCTAAAGCTGTAGTTTCCCAAGTGCTGTGAGTTCTAGGTGGCTGTTATCACAGAGCTTTCACAGCATATAGCTGTTGCCAGGAATTTTTTAGTATAAAGTACTATATAGAAAGGATAGGAAGAAGCAGAAATGGTACAGAGATTGTAATGGTTGTTTATACTGTGGTGCTGGAATGGAAAACCCATGCATATTTCTGTGTATACAAATCTTGCTTGCATCTGCCATCACCTCAGTGCTTCAGCACAGCAGAAGGTGAAGTTATCCAGGCTTTTGTTCTGTAAGAAGTGCTGAAAGTCAGAGACATGATTTTAGTTTTGACTAGTAGTGATTCAGGAAGTAGTTCTGAAAGTACTGCTGAACAGTTCTAGAGCCAAGCTCACAAATTGTTCTAGAAACCTTTCTGAAATTGACTCTTAAGTTTCTTGGGATTGGCTTTAGGTGCTGTTCCACTGCCAATTCCAGAAATATTTCTAGTCCTGTCTGCTGAAAAGCAGTTTATTGCACATAGCTGCCAACACTTGTGTTTGGGTTGCAGAGCACTCTTTACTTGCTGCTCTTGGGAGTCTGTAGGCTCCAAGAGGACTTCCAGAGCAGTGGTGATTTCCCAATATGAGTTTAAAATGGCTTTCTATACTATCCGTGGGTAGTGACAACCAGCAAGGTGAGCTTTGTTCAGGTGTTTTACCCAGAGGACAACAACAAACTTTCTGAACATTAGTCAGTGTGATGCAACAACATCTTGCCTTATACCATTACTAATGTAGGGGAAGATGTGAAGTTTGAATTAAAAGGGTGTTTTGTAATAGATTTTAGAATAGAAGCTTGAGCATTACATCCTCTGTAACATTTTAGAGACCTTTTCAGGAAACACCTGTGTGAGCATTACTGGACAGGACTGACAGCTGCCACATCCTTAGAACTGCAAAGGACAAGCATGTTTGTCCTCCATTACTACCAACCTTACAGTTTGGAAGTGACATAAACTACCTTAGACTGAATCTGCAGATTTATGTTTCATAAAGGATCATCTCTTCCAGACTGCTGGAAAACAGTAAATTGCACAAAAAAGCCTCTTTAGATGTAGGCATTATTTCGCTACAGAAATCATAACTGAAGACCATTTTCACTTCTGTTTCAAGGAACTGCTCTCTCCTTGCCAGTCTCATGAAATAAGTATTAAGGTAACAGTATGCCCGCTATGTTTAGGAACATTGGAAGCAGTGTTTGCCTCATGTTCACAAGCCAATTGCCTGTAGCTTTTGATGTTTAGAGATACAACATTTATTGCAGCCTTCCTTACAATGAGTCTGTTCTGGTTCATGTGAAAATCAACGTCCTTTTTTGTGTTGCTGCCTGACAGGATGCTACAATACTATTAGCATTTGCAAAGGGTTTGCTCCATCTAATAGTGCAACCCCCAGATCACAGGCTGCTCAGTTTGTGTTTCTCTATTATGTGAAAGACACAAAGAAGCTGAAGGCTGGCAAAGGCCTGTCAAATCTTGTAATGTAACGAGCGACCCCAGAGCTTCATTCTGCTTTATATCATTCCTTGTTCCCCACCCCACCCCTTCCCTTGAATGGGCTCTGAGGTAGGTAAATGAATTCAGTGGTATGGTAGGCGGATGATTCCTTTCTGACCTTGTTCCTGTACCATTTGTTTCCAGGCTTGTTGGAGGGAGAAGGACATATCTGAACCTTTTGTTTCAAATAATTTTCTTGCAGGTTGGGGAGTTAATGCAGACCTTGTCTGAACTCACCCAAGTGGAAAGTGCTCTGGGTACAAGTCGTGACACGCTTGGTCCCTTGGAATTGCCAGATTAAAGGAGAAGGTAGTGAATTGGAATTCTTTCACATTTGGCATTGCTTAAACACCTGGACACCTTTTTTTTCCTCCAGTATGCATGTGTTTATATCCTCTGTCGTGCCTTGGAACATCTGTCTTAAGAGCAGTCAAGAAGCAAACAAAGAATGACCTTTGAACAGCCCAGTGTTATGTGTTTTAGTTGGGAAGGAGGTGAGGCTGAGGCAAAAGCTGACTACAGCACTCTCCAAATACCAGTGGCTTTCAAAGGAGTATTTCAGACTGATATCTGAAATTGGCACAGCACTTCTTGAACACAGTCAGGTTTGTTTTAGGGATTGATCTTGGATCAAATCTTTGATGATAAGGAAGGCAAAGCTTTCCTGCATGCCAGGACTGAATCTTGGGAGCACTGAGACTTGTCACACAGAGTTGCCTGAGCTCTGCATCCTTGAAGATACTTTTGTAGAAAGACCACCAAAGGAATGTGACCAATAACAAAACATAAGGTGGGAATACTACTACAGCTGTCCTTCAGAGTCCTAAATTTGCCCTCTGCCCTGTCAGTGCTATGATGTTTGGAGGAGTGTTCATACCTCCTGAGTAATGGATTCCAAAGGTGTCAAACAGAACATAAATTATAGAATCACAGTCTGTCCTGAGTTGGAAGGGACCCACAAGGATCATTGAAGCACAGCTTCTGACCCTGCAAAATTATCGCTGTCTTCAAGTCTTAATTGTACACAGGAAGTTTGCCATGTCTGAACTGTCCAGTTCGAGTCTCCATCTGCTTAGCCCAGCACAAACCTGGTGAGAGGCCTGTTTATCACCTGAGCCCATCACTTTGTGTTACAGGTATCCTTTACTAAAGGCTTCCACAAGCCAAAACAGACATTGGGACAAATCTGTAAGAATATCAGACCTCAGAGTTGATACAAAAGACACAGGCATAAAGCGGATGAATGAGCATGGTCATACCCCATGTTGCCTTAAAAAGATGTAGATACTAATGATTTTCTCTTGGTAGACTGCAGCTTGGAAGTGCAAGCATAAGGGATGTTAACTATCACAGATGCCTATGCATATTAACATATTTTCTGCATAGTTATAGACTAATAATAATGACATGTTATGCAGTAAGTAGTATTAAGTTTGAAAAGCAGACTTCCACATCCTGCACAGATTCGTGGCATCCCCAAAACAAACTCTGCTCATGCTTCATTAGTGATTCCTCTGTGCTGTGTTTGTATATCTCAGGGAGACAATGAGTTCATCTAACAGCTGTAATCTCAGACCCACCTAAATTAAAAGTTATTTGCATGTGCAAAGATATTTTGTGATTTGGGACTAATTATGGACTAAATTTTTAGTCCAAATGGAATAGCTTTGCTGCCCCACTTCCTGGATTTCTTGCTAAAACACTTCACGCTTTCACGAGATTCCAGTATTGCAGATATATATATATCTGATATATATATATATATATATATATATCAGATATATATATCCAGTATAGCTTTGTGTAGGCCTTCCTTACTATCTCACAAGCAAGGCCAGCAGGAATATTATCTGGATAAGGCCCTTCAAAAATACATACAAATAACTAATTTTTTTAAAATCCTCCAAAAATACCAGGAAGACAATGTTATCTCTTTTGTTCTTATTGTTCCTCTGCTCTCACCAATGATGAGAAGATTAGTTTTTATCTGGAAGTTCTGATCAATTGGATCTTTTTGCAAGAAAACATTTTTTAGGCTATTAAATGTTTCTTTTATGATCCAAGACTCATTACACTGGAAACTTTTGCTATAAGGAGAATAAGTGCTTCCCTTTAAAACAGTCCTTTTTTTCCCTCCTGTCAGTTTATGCAAACTCCATTCCTTCAGCTGGAGGAAATAACATGTCCCTTGTCAGAAAAAGAAAACTATTTTCCACTACCTAGTGCCTGAAAATTGGAATTCCATAAAGCTTATGGAAGTACAGCTAGCCATAGGTTATCTGGTGAAGTTAATTTCTGGACTCTGTTGGATTTTTTTGCACACTCTGTTTGCTTTCCCTGCCAGCACAACCTCCTTCCCTGTCCTCCTCTGCCCTAGGGGCATGCAAATTATTCCCTCACCAGGTGACATTCTCTGGCCTGTGAGGTGCTAAAAGTCAGATCAGATGCTTACAATAATCTGTCTTGAAAATATATGGTAGAATTTCTCTGTCTACTACTGCTCATATCCCTTTTCACTTCTGTTTTTGCTGTCTTGGTTTTATCTACAGGCGTGTATCACATTTTATAAATATACCTGTATCTCAACATTTATATTACATATGCATAATTATGCAAGAAAAAAACATGATGACTGCCTCAGAAATCGTGACTTGCTGACTGATCTCTGCCTAGCCCAAAACAGAATTTATCTAATCTAGTCTGAAAGACAAATGCTGTTAGTAGATGAGTAACAGAGAAGAAACTTTGGAGAGTGGCTCATGGCAAGAGGCTGTTTTCATGTGGAAACAAGGGAATATTATACCACTTGCTGAAGCTTAGAGCAGCTCCCAGATCCTTGCTGAAATCAAGCTCTGTGATGAAAAGGCCTGTAGTCTGTTGGGCCAAGAGATGGGGATTATGAGAATATTCATGACTCCTGAGAATCAGCAGGTGAGACCTAATGCACACTATTGCCCCTCACCCCTTTCCCCAGCTCATCCTTTTGGTAAACAGTACATAAAGGCTGAGTTCCCAGAGTGACTGAACTCAGTTCCTGATCCTTTTTTTCCTCTTCTTTTTTTTGCCTCCATTCTTTATAAAAAAGATTGCAGTGGTTTTGCCACTTGTCCCAAGCAGAAGCACGGAATCTCCTTTTCATTTCTAAAAAGCAACTGTGTGGCCAAACCAGAAGTCTTGTGACATTACTTAAGAAAGCAGAATGGTATCTTAGCATCCAAGGCCTCTTTTAAAACTTAATGAAAAGCCTTTTTGAGAGCTTGGATAAGCTGGAGAGGAATCTCTGTGACATATGTGCATTGTCTTAGAAAAGCATGGGTTGGAGCCAACTGTGGGCCTCTGCCTTTAATATACTGGGTATTTGTCATGCCTGTTTTGGTGTGCTTGCTAGTCAGTAAACACCCCGTGTGTAGAGTCCATGGAGTTGGAAGAAGCTGCAGTATGTGATTGATGTGGGACTGTTCCAGGCCAGTGAGTGGCAGGGGATGCACTGGGAGATTCCTTGGGCAAGATGGGCAAAAGTATTTTGCCAGCTTTTCTCCAGTGCAGCACAAAGGCACTTTCTATAGCAGATTTCATCAATCAAGTTTTTGTGAAACTGTCTCACTGTGATGTAGGTGAAGAGGGATTCTCACAAATGCTGATCCTGTCCTGATTCTGACAGCTTTTACCTGCAGGCATGAAGTTGCATGTTCAGCCTGCTGGGGTAGGGATGACTGTCAGCTCTTTAGCTGAAATCTAAGTGTTGTCATCCCTTTGAAGCCTGAAACGGTAAACAGAGGAAACCATACTAGATCTTTGCTTTAACTAAGCCTTGTTGCTTGCTTTTTCTCTGCAGGAATGTGTCAGCCCATTCTGCTGGTTTGTGACCCTCTTGTACATGGATTGCAGCTATAGATCAGTGATTTGGCAGTGGGAGGTGTTGCAGTGAATGCTGTCAGCCTCAGGCCTGTGCCACTTTTCCAGGACTTGGTGAAACTGGAGTACTAATCCTCCCTATATGTGCCCTGATATATGACAAGGGCAGGCACTTTTGCAGGCCCATCAGCCTTCCCAGCAGGGATAGACAGTCAGCTCACGCCTTTCTGGCTGTGCTGAGGCAGGTGATTGCAGAATTATGGTTTGGTAAAAAAGTACCCTCATGCCAATATTTACTGTAGCCTAATGCTTGCAGGACATCTCTTCATGAAGTGATAGTGATTATTCTGCATTAAGGTAAAGGTAACATCTTTTTAAGGTTTTCAGTCTTTCCAGGAAAGATGGTTACATAATTTCAAATCCCTCTTGGAAGTTCTGTTTGCAGGAATAGTGTAGTAGTGTTTGTAGGAGTTTGCATGTAGTGCCTGGCTCTGACAAAACTGCTATTACAAACTTTCTTCCAAAGTGTCTCAGAATAAGTGTGTTTGTTTGTTGTATCCCTGTGACGGCATCCAAACAATACTTCAAGAGTTTTTTCTGTTAATCTGAATGTAACTAATAGCACTTAGTTCTGTGGCTGGAATTTGGTCCCCAACAACTGAAACTGAACTGCTGTCTGCTCAATATAGTTTTTCTAGTAACTGATGCATCTAGGTCAACAAACTGACAGGCATTGCTCATTTTACTGCTTGGCAAATATTGAACTAAAGTCTTCAGCACTGTAACACTGTTGACAATTGCAGGATAAAAGTATTGTCCTCTTTTGTTACCATGAAGTGCATCTTCACATCTGATTCTGGCATAACACACTTGGTAAACAACAAGGGATGTTGTGCTCTGGAGTCCCAAGTGTTTGCTCTGACAATATAAACTTACTGCCTGCTCTCTAAAACCAAACATCTGTCTCTGCCATGGTTACTTCAAACTGATATTGAAACAATCCACTCTCTTCCTGAAAACACTGAAGGGTGACAGCATGACTGCTGTTGAAGGAGCTCTTTTCTCTTTTTGAAAACTATCTGTACCACCCTCCTTTATTATGTTGCAGGTCTATGTTGAGGAGCTCAGACTAGGCTTCAAGTGACTGAAAAATAATACTTGACAGAAAAAAAATCACTCTGATTGGTACAGTTAACACTAACCCCACTGGAAAGGAAATGCTATGTTGCAAGTCCAGTGTCAATTCTTTCTTTTCCAGGAGAGCATGTTAGAAGAAACAAAAGAGTAATGAGCCAAAATGCAGCTGAAAAAACTCTGTCATACACATCCTGTTACCTGAGCAGAGCACTACTCCTTGCCTCTTCCTTCTCCTTTCCAAAATTAAACCTCCCCATGACTACTGTGAAGGGTCATTTGCATCCCTGCATCCATAGCATCAATCCATGGTCTCTCCCTTCCACTTTGCCAGCATCTCGGGTTCACTGTTTGCTGCTGTGAGTGACCCCTGTGGGTCAGACTGGAGCGATTCAGCTGTGTGTGATTCAGTGGGGATGTGCCCCATAAGAATGGTGTCATTCACAATGATTTTGTTCCCTGCCACCTTTGATCTTTTTTCACTACAGTTTTGTTATTTGTTTCATATTTAGGTCAAGGTTGAAGATTAAAACAGATCTGCCGTTCCTTTGCTTTACATCTTCATTTTCACCTAGTTTGTTTTGCATGTGATGTGCATGAAATCTTTATTTAGAGCAGCTTGCAAGCTATGATGGCAACCTATATCACACTGAGTCTGTTTGAAAAGTGTGTAGCTGCACATCTGTAGTTACAATATTACATATGAAACATTAACCCAAACAGTGATTGGAGGTGAATCTCAAGAAAGAGCTTTTACAGCCAGTTGGATCCTGCTGCTCTAGACTGGTGGCAACCAGCTTGGAGGATTGGTCCCCTCCACAGAAGTATTAAAAAATTGATCCACAGCTTCTTATATCCTTGATGGAGACACAGATAGCGACAGCATATGCTGTTTCTTGCCTTTTTGGGTTAAACTACTGGTGCTCCCTTTTCCATTCTGCCTCAGAGAAAAACCAATAGCTTTGCCTTTGAGGTTAATGCAGTCACATGCTAAAAAGAAATTTAAGGCCCTAGAAAAAAGAAAGAGGCCAGCATGGATTTCACTACCAGGTGCTGAGATGGGATGAGTCCTATGACCATTTTGCATTACAGACTTGTCTTAGGTCACTCAGAGCTGAAGGGAATGAGAGATGGGATTGTGACTGTGTTCCCAGCAAAAAGGGAGAGACAAAGCTGCACGCTCCAGGAAAATGCCATCGTAATTCTTCCTATATTAGTTCAGAGGTTCGTTGATCACGAGGCTGGAAGCTTTTGTGCCTGATGTCAAGTGACTGCTTTTGGGTATGATTCACCTATTGTCTGTAAGGCTCCTTTTACCAAAAAGCAGCTGCTGAAGCCTCTATTTCCCTTAAACAAAACTGTCTTGAACTTTCAGGGGAGAACAAGGCCTTCACTGTGCTGCCTTGACTGAAATCCCAGCCAGAAGGGAGAAGTCAGACCTGTTTCTTGCTTTTGCAAAAGCAAGTACTTTTCTTCCCCCAGCAATAGCTGTGAAGTAGACAAAGAAAGCAGCCGTCAGCCCTGTGAGAGAGATGAGCCTGACCATCCCATAAAGCTGCAGTATTTTTATGTCCACCTGCAAATGTGGATGGCAGAAGTGGCTGCTGTTCTGGCCGAGCCAGCCAAAGCTTGATACCACAGAAACTGATTTCCCAGCTGCTACCCAGCTCTGGTGTCTGAGTTTTTCACAAGTTTAAAGTTCATTTTTATACAATAAGCTCAGCTCATGTGATTTTTGCTTTTAGATGACATACATCTATATGCACTCTATGCTAGTAATGAGGCAATTAACTTGCAGATCTTTGCTTCCCTTCTGAGGGAAGCAGTTCCCAGAAAAGCTCAGCCAGAGCTTGTGGATGAAGGAAGCAGAGGGGAAAAGGACAGCCTGGTCCTTCAGTAAAGACAGTAGAGAGTTCATGTGGGAAGGGGAATGACAGCCTTCTGATGAATAAGTTGGATTCTGTGTGAGGCAGTATCCTCCAGCCTCCCTCCCAGCAGGAGCTCATCAGGCCAAATACAGCTGGCAGCGGCTCTCCACCCTGCTGAGGCTTTGGAGTTGGACTTGTGACATGGTAACAAACTACCATTCCTGTACAGATGGACAGCTGGTTCTGTAACAAACAAAGGCAAAGACATTTTATATTGCCATTTGAAATACTTGTCTTATTTATTTCACAGGTTTGGTTGTGCCTGCCTTGAAAATATATGTTTTGTGTATTATATATGTATGACAACCTGGGAGTTCCCCAATGGACTGGTGTCAGTTCAATAACTGTGCTCCTTCGGAAACTGTTGTCTTCAAATGTATTCTTCAAAATTGTCCAAAACCATGTCTTAATCTCAAAAAGGCAATTCTTTAGTTAAGAAGATATTTGAGAAGTAGACTTCTAATGTATCTGAAGTCCAGTTCCTAAGTAAAAATACTCCAGAGATTCTCAGCCTTTTTACTCTATATTCAACAGCAACAAAGAAATCTACTGCAACCAACCAACCAGCAGGAGAAATTTTATTGTGAACAGTTACATGTTGGTAATGGCTCTTTCTGCCACTGATAATCAGAATTTATAATGCAAAAGAGCCAAGGGTAGCCTCCATCAACTCCACCTCAGAAACAGTGGAAATATGCATTAAGCCATATTCAGAGTGTATTTTAAGCATTGAGCTTGGAACTTCTGGCTGCCCCAGTTTTTACCAGCACAGTTGGTTTTAGGATGAAAATAATCCCTGAATAAGACCTAAAAATCCCTGAATAAGACCTTTTATCTCTCAAAATGTTCATTCATGTATGGTAGGAGAGTTTTCCCAGAATTTGCAAGGTTCATTTGGCCTGATAATTTTAGAATAAATGCTAATGTGAAAATTGCATTCTGATTTAAGGAAATACTCACCTGAGCAAAGGATTCACTGTGACCCGAACTGAGTATTTCCTGGAGTTTATTTACCTGATCCTAAACATGAGAAACACTACTCAAACTCAGCAAACTACAATTTTGTTCCAATATTTAGGCAGGAAGAAGTTTGCATGGAGCAGAGGAGCTGCCTTGGGCAGACAGACCTGCAGAGAGAAGAGAATGGGCATGGTATGCCACACTGCACACTCACATAGGGCTGTTCCAGGCTCAACAAAGCCCTGGAAGAAACTATTGTGTTTTAATTGTGCAAACCCATGTGGCTGACGAGAAGCACAAGGGTGGCTTTTTTGCTTGTTAGAATTCTAAAACTAGTGCTTTGCTACAGACTTCTTCTCTGGAAATGCCTCATGGTTGAAATATGCTGTGTCTGGAGTCCCTTGTTTCCAAGTCCTTCTGGAGATAGCTTTCCTATATGTAGGGCTTAATTTGTAGTCAAGAGACAAAAGGATCTCCTTGAAATCACATCAGGTTAGATGATAGAGGACTGATAGGGCGTGCAAAGTCTAAGTCAAAACCTTTTGGGAAAGCTATGGCATAAATTCTCAAGAGTTCGTGTACATCCTTTTGTTTTCAGTAATTTTGCCAGTTTTCAGGTCCCCCAGAATGTCATTCCTCTTAGTTATGATTTGCTCAGTCATCACTGGGACAGTGCTGTGAATTTTGCTTGCAATTACTCTAACGAGGAGCAAGGGCAGAATTATCTCAGAAAAGATTGTCCCGGTCAAACACTCCCATGCAAAACTGAGGGCTTTAGGTGATAATGGAGGCAATGGGGTTAAGGAGCGAGAGGTAAAACGTTTCAGGTAAACATTTTCAAGATAACACCTTTTCATTTGTAATAAGCTGAAAACAGACCTGCTAGGCCCAAGATACAGAAGTAAGGTGAGTTGTTTGCTTGGTCAAAAGGAGATTCTGAGGTATAATGCACACCAATGATCATCTGGTCTCTTTCTGTCAACATTAATCTTGGATTTTCAAGGTTGTTTGATATTGCTTGGGTGGGGGTCCACGGACTTAGATTGAGTTTTTCCTACTATTTGTTTCTACTCTACACTGGAAATCAAAGGAGTTCAGCAATCCTTCACATGAAATATTTGAGTCAGACCCAGCGTTTGTGCTTTTTCTTACTTGATTTTTTGTTTTTACAAAGCAATTTTCCAGTGCAAGGTACATATTTCCTAAAGAAAAGTATTTCTACATCTGAGATTTTTTTCCTTATTTTCCTATAACAGATTATCTTGGGGGATTTAGAGATGTCAGGGAGTGAATAAAAATCCATTACCTGCTTGTAAGCAGTTTGTTACCAGTGTTTGTATTCATACTCCTTGGTATTTCTAGGTGTTAAGACTAGAATGGGTCACTGTGATCATCTGCACCAAACTTCTGCTGGGCCAAAGAAGACTTGCAATAAAAAAGCATCAAAGGCTAATGTAACAATCTTCTGTGAGGGATCTTGTCACCAGATAAGTTTGCTAAGCTTATTACAGTCACTGGTAAAGAACACCACATTATTTTGTCTAAGTTTATGCTCTAGTTTCAAGCACTGAGATGTCATTCTGCCTTCTATCTGATGCATTAAGAGTTGTCTTGAATTGGATGTGTTATCACAGAGTGTTAATTATGACTGGATGCTGAACTTGGAGTTTACTTACTCTGTTCTCTACTAGCCTAAGCAAAGGTATTGAAGCTGGGTTTCCAAGCAGACTCTCCCAACTTCAGCCAGAATTCTTTTCAATACCCAGAGTGTTCTGTTCCTGCAGAGATTGGTGCCCTGCTTTGCTGATGGAAACTAAGAGTGGCTGAATGAGCCAAACATGCAAAACCAGTCAACAATCCTGGCTGCTGCTCCTCCACTACCTGATCCCAGGCCCAAGGTAGTGGTCTGGAACTGGATCATGGTTTTACATCTGTGTGGCCATATCTGGCTGGTTGCCATCTCTTGTGGGATAGGCCTTGCAGTGAACATTCCCAAAGGTTGATGAGGTCCTCAGTGCAGTCAAAAAATCCTTTCTTAGAGCTAATGATTCCCCAAAGCCCCACCCTGGTCATCTGGGGGTGACCGGCAGTTCAACCCCTTTCATCTTTGACTTTTTTAACCAACTTGAGGGGTCTGGCAGAACTTTAGGTCACTTTGCTTTTCATTTGGCATTAGCCCACTTAAAGTAGGAAAGTTTATGCCTGGAAACAGTTGGTCGAGATCTGCAAGTAGAAAATATTAATTCCAGGCATGGAGAGCTTTTAAAAGAGCAGGAATTTCATGGAAGTAAAACAGTCTAGTCTATTAAGTTCCTCTCATGGACTTTTATGAGGACAATTATTAATATTGTTGAAAATTATACTCATGAAACACGTTAATGGGAACTGTGCTGGCTGCTGCCAGAAAAACTGCAACCTTTACAGCTCATTTGGAGACAGAAATATTTGGCAAAGTAGCCCACAGGGTGCAAAGGTTCGCGTGGTGCCGGCTTAGACTAACTTAACATATGCCCTCTGTAGCCCTGGTATTGTCCAAAACCTAATGCCCATAATAAAAGAGAGGAAAATTGGACCCCAAGTGGCAAGGATTGTAAGCCCTTGGAATTCTCCTAATCAGAGATATTCAGCTATTTTTAGTTCATAATGTTTAGCCAAATAGCAACAATGATTTTTCTTCTTTTTTTCAACTCAGCTGCACGGTGTGTTGGAGGGGGTCTCGATGGCCTGTGACCTTGCCTTTATCTGTCAGTCTGTCACCACTGGTCTTCAAAGTGCAGCTTAAAGGATCTGAGGCTTCTGTGTGGCCTTGATGTGATCTGCTTTCCTGGTAAAGTTTTTCATTAGCGGGTGCTTTTTTAAGCTGGTTGGAACTTGCTTTGCTTGCTCTGTGGGATGTTACTGGCTTGGGGGCTCTCCTGACCCCCACAACCAGGTTTAATAACCCTGCATGGCCTGTATTTGCAAGCATTGTGTGTATGGTGGATGCTGCCTCTGCACAGTGGATGCTGCTTCCTGCCTCATTGATCAGGCTCTTTCTTATATCCTCCTGCCTCTGAAATCTCCATCAAAGATTCTGAAAAGAAGAAATATTTTTTGAATTACAGTTGGTTAGATACAGTGACTGAGCAACAAGCCCATCCATCTGCACAGTGCTTACCCACCTGCTAAGGGTACTGCCCTTCCAACCAGCCCAGATCCTTACTGCTGCTGTGATAGCCATACATTTCTTTTCCTCTGAATCTTAGGGACAGAAAGTACTTAACAAAAGAGCAGTCCTGCTGCATCAGACCACTGGGCTGGGTAGCCTAATATCCCGTCTCCAATTTTAGCCAGCAGCACATGCCTAGAAAAACAGGACAAGTGTGCATGATACTGATGGCTAGGAGCTTTTTGAGCCAGAGCTGTTTTCTATGTATTCAATATAACTTAACGAAGGGCAAAAAATATTCTGGGGACATGTGGCTCTCTTGAGTGATCCCTCCATTTGAGTGGCTTTTTGTGGACACCTGGATGCAGTTATTGATGATGCTAAAAGACCTTTCTTGGTCACCAAAGGAAAATTATTTATACATCCATGGCTGGAGCAAAGGTGTTGGGTGCCCCTGTGCAAAATGAGTGGAAGGGCTGAGTGTGAAAAAACTTTGTCATAGCTGTGGCTGGCTCTGAGCGACACTGACCTTTCACTGCCATGGCAGGGGGGCCTGACTGGATCCTCTCAGAGGAGCAGTGTGTTCTTGCAAAGATGCTTTCTCACTGCTCCACAGCCAGTCCTGTCTGTTTTGCCCATCGATAAACAGGTGGGACAGCAGGACAGGATTGATCAGCAGGAGTCCTTGCTCAGCAGGTTCTGCAGACATTTGACTTCAGCTTCTTTGCTTAGACTGTATTTAGTCTCAGCCAACTGGGGACCCATGGAGCTCTTCTGGAGAAGTCCAGACTGGTTACTGTGCACTGGTGTGGGGAGATGCAGCCCCTGTACAGGCTGGGCCCCCTTTATTGCAGAGCTGGCCATTGACATGCTGCAGCTCTTTTCCTCCAGTTCCAGCAGAAGGGTCTGACAAACACTAAATCCGAGTGATGGGAAGAAGGATTCCTCCAAAACGTTTGGTTTTCTTCAGTGCAGTCTGTAAGGGGCAGGCCAGAGCAATTACCAGCATGCACAAGATGCCTGCTATGTTGCTTGGAGTGTTTTTCTTTACTACGTGTCAATACAAACCTAGAGCCATTTTTCAGAGTTTGCCAATGGCTATAATTGAAAAGGCATGAATTGCCCTCAAGAGATTCCCCACTGCTCTGCATTATTATCTGCTGGATGGCAGCTCTATAGGCCATGTATCATTTTTTTCAAATAACCAGTTAATTACTAAATAAAACAACCCAGCTTTCAAGCTGATTAGCCTAGATTAATGACCAGCAGCATGTTTCACTCTCTTCAACAATTTATCATGGAAAAGAACTATGTCTTTAATGATTTAGGTACCTGGTCTATTGAGGCTTGCTCCAATCTGTACAGCCTCCAATTTGATTTAATTGCTCTTCTTAGTTTGTGACCTGGAAAAAACCAAGTGACAGCTCCCATTAGTGAAGCCCAGCTTGCAACTTGCTTACAGTGTTACAAAGGCTCACTGGGTGTCTTTCTCTGCTGACTTCATTAAGAAGATATATAGAGGTCAAGTGTCACTTTGGCACAGAACAAGTACCACGCCGTTTATCAGCTGAAACAGGTTGAATCAACCTGTGTATTTTATTTAAGTTTATATTCATTCTTTTTCCCTCTTGCTGTTTTTAAAAGATGTTTTCAGAAGCTCCTTGTTTTGTTTAAGCTAAGATTGAATTTACAGACTGGCCTTAAAGGCATTAATTGCAGTTCATTTATTGTTACTTTGGCATGGAAACTTTGGCATTGCACTCCTCTACAGTTATTCAATAAAAGATCTTTTGTTATAAGGGCTTATTCAGGGCCCTTGAGTTTGCTTCCTAATTAATATTAGACTTCCTCACAGTTGTGCTCTGGAGTACAAATGCTCACTTCCCAAGGATGTTGCTGCAAAGGCACATTGAATGTGTCTTTAAGTGCATCCTGAATTACTGACTTATTATTGGGCAAATCCCCGAAGTCTTCACTTAGCCAAAACTCCCACTTACGACAATGGGCCCATGGGAGTTGTCTCGTCATTAACTGAGCTCCAGCAGTTGTCTGGCACTCAGTGAACTGAGTCATGGTCACTGCCCCTGAGAGTTTACCATCTACACTAGAAACAAAGACTCAACAAGGCTGAGAAGATAATGAAGCAGCGTGAGCTGGAGCTGGGATCCCAGACCTGGCATTGCACTTTGCACTCAAGATGTTTCTGAAGGGCAGAGGAAGCACTGCTAACACCACTGGTCACTGTTGTGCTGTGAAAGGCAGATTTCAATGTGAGCTGTTGCTAACCTGCTCTTTCGTTGTGCTTTTCAGCAGCGAGGCCAAAACAGATGGAGTCCCTTCTATGTCCTCTCTTTCTAAGATTTGTGGACCTCTTGGACTGGGAGCTGCTGTCTGCTGAAAGGGGTTGCTTTGCACTGTCCTGTTGCAGGATTTTCCAGTCTGAGGGCAAGTTACTGTCTGGCTGACCTTCTCTAGGATTTTAAATCCCTGAGGTTCAACTGCCTGGTGGCAAGGTCACTACCAGCCAGTCCCTAACTGCAGCTCCCTAATCCTGACTGTGCAGGTCACCAGACAGTGATCTGGGGAAAGCTCTCCTCAAGGAACAGACGTGACCACCGTGTCACTAACACTGGGTCAAGCAGCAGGAGAACATCCTGCCCTCATCAGGCTCACTCTCTGGTGCTGGGTACACAAAAGGGCTAAGGAGAGAAACCTAGAGAAAGACAATGCACTGGTGAGCTGTTGAGGTGGAGAAGGGTTTGGAGAGAGCAAGAGCTGTGGATTGTGCCTAAGGAAGGTAGGAAAGTGTTGTCTTTCCCCCTACAGCAAGGTGAGGAAATGTTAAGTCTTTTCACAGGCAAATAGTTACCTTATTGGGAGAGGTAAGCAGGCTCACACAGCAGCCCCAGAACTCAGCTCCCTTTCTTCTTTTTCAATCAGGAGCAAGGCAGGTCTAAGAGGGGATGGCTGTGAGTTCCTCACATATTCAGAGGGATGGGATCTCAGACAAACCCAAAGTTTTTGTTCCTTCCTTTCCACAAACAGCTGTTACTGCTGATCCTTTTTGCAAGAAAGCAGCATCTCAGGGAAAGGTTGATGGGGTTGATTGGTACCAGCGTGAGCATTATTATCAGTATCCCTATGTTGAATGCACTGTAAATATTCCTGCCAAGCCTGCTAGAAAGTTCTAGAAGTCCAGAGACCCTTTGATCTACCCTCAGTATAAGCCTTATTACTGCCCATGTGCCCTCACTGTTGTCCTGCATGAACACTGAGCTCTCACATTACCATTGCTGGAGAGAAGACTCCTACCTCCACAAAAAATCCCTTGCAAAGAAATGCAAAATTCATTTCATTTGATATAGTCCTTGCTACTACTCTTGACAAAAAACACAGTAGTAGGTAGTAAGAGCAACAAAGGAAAACCAGGGTCTGTGTAGCAGAATAACTTCCTGCAGTCAGCTTTGGAGCTGCTTTTGTGCCATGGATAGGCACATGCATATATCTCCCTATCCTGTGGCTGGATTACTCTAAGTATGGGAGCCAATATAATTGAGCAATTCAGGGTTACTGGTTTATTTGCCAAGGTTGTACAGGAAATATCAAACAAAAGTTTCCAAGTTTTTCACCAATTTTCATTCCTGTAGAAAGACACCTGTACATTCCCATGGTGTGACCCAGTATACATCTGTTGCTGCAGAAATTCCTTGTGGGTGCAGGAACCCTTAAAGCACGCCTCATTCCACAGAGTCAGGCAGCAGGGCTGGGGACCTGGACAAGAGCTGCTGGTGGCATTCACAGAGCACAAGAGCTCGTGGCTGTGTCAGATCTGGGTCTGTCTTAATCACTTTGCAATGTCAGGAAGCTCCATCCCCCTGACCCATTCCTTCACCCAATCCCCCCTGCTGCTTGAGCCATTTGATCAGAGCACAAACCCAGCTGTGAGTGAATGTGGGCAGGTGTAAAGCCCCTTCCTAATCCCCTGGCCATGCACCTGGGTTCCTGTGGTACACTTTGAACATGTGCCTCAGATCTTCATTTCAGGACATAAGAACTGCTTCTCCTCTGAGCAAGCCGCTGTCTTAGGCATGCTTTTTGGGTTTTCCTAAAGCAGCCTAAAAATCTCCTAATCCTCCCTTTCTGCTGCGTGTTTCCTGCTGGTTGCAATTTTGAGCCCTCATGCACATTTTTGTCACAAGAGAAGGTGGGTGTTTGCTTTTGCTGCTGCCAGCTGACAGAAGAGATGTGTGACAGAGGCAGTGCTGGTCCCAGCTGCTGGTGTCTGCACCATTTGGGTGTGAGGACCAACACAAGGGATGCATGAGGGCAACAAGTCACCTCTGTTGGCTGCAAGCATCTATCAGTGCTGAGCAGTACAAACCTCTCAAGGGAGAAAGAGAAGGGGAGATCTCTCCCATTTCAAGCCCTCTCCTGTTACTAATGGGGACAGGTCACAGCCATGGGAATAAGGCACGAGGCATTGATTCATTGAGCTTTTTCTTGTAACGCTGTAGATCTTCATTAATGGTCCCGGTTGTGCTTTCTGCTGCCCCCAGTGGGGCCACTTAATGACATAAAGAGCTTAACAAGGAGAACCTGTGGTCACAGCTGAAGAGAAGGGTCTGGTTTACTGCTGCCAAAGGGTTGTGCTGTTTATCACATGCAGCATCAGCCTCTAAGTATTTCTTACCATTGGGACTGAGAGAATCACTTTGCAGAGAAGGTTATCCAGTAAATCTGGCTGGGCAGAAACAAGAGACCAAGAAGGCAGCCTCTTTTGTGACAGTACTGGCCTCTAAAAGCTTTTGGCAGGTATCTGGAGAGGGCTGTTTCCTGTCATAAACCATGATTGTGTATTGGCCATGGATATGAGGTCTAATGAGCCATGCAGTGGGGTTTCCTATTGCTGTGCTTTCTTACCTGTTCCACTATCTCTCCTTGGGGAATCCCAGAGCTCCAGGCAAGAAGTTTCACAGAATCACAGAATCTGCTGAGTTGGGAGGGACCACAAGAATCATCAAGTCCAACTCCTGGCCCTGCACAGCACCACCCCCAAGAGTCACACCAAGTGCCTGAGAGCATTGTCCAAACACTTCTTGGGCTCTGCCAGGCTTGGTGCTGTGACCACTGCCCTGGGGAGCCTGTTCCAGTGCCCAACCACCCTCTGGGGCCAGAACCTTTTCCTAAGATCCAACCTAAACCTCCCCTGACACAACCTCAGGCCACTCCCTCAGGCCCTGTCCCTGGTCAGCACAGAGCAGAGATCAGTGCCCGCCCCTCCTCCTCCCCTCAGGAGGAAGCTGTAACTGCACTGAGGTCTCCCCTCAGTCTCCTCCAGGCTGAACAGACCAAGTGCCCTCAGCCACTCCTCACACGGTTTCCCCTCAAGGTCCTTCACCACTCACAGCCCTCCTTTGGTTGCTCTCTAATAGTTTGGTGTCTTTCTTACACTGTGGTGCCCAAAACTGCCCCCAGCACTCGAGGTGAGGCTGCCCCAGTGCAGAGCAAAGGGGACAATCCCCTCCCTTGCCCATGTGGCCGTGCTGTGGCTGAGGCACCCCAGGACAGGGCTGGCCCTCCTGGCTGCCAGGGCACTGCTGACTGACATTCAGCTTTCCATCCAGCAGGTCCCTTTCTGTGGCACTGCTCTCCAGCCTCTCATTCCCCAATCTGTCCATACACCCAGGCTGTGCCATGCAGAACCTGTCACTTTCCCCTGTTGAACTTCACAGGGTTGGTGATTGCCCAGCCTCTGGTTTGTTGAAGTCTCTCTGCAGGGCTCCCTGCCTTTCAGGGAGTCAATAACTCCTCCCAGTTTTGTACTGTCTGTGAGCTTGCTCAGTATCCCTTTGAGCCCTGTGTCCAAGTCATTTATGAAGATGCTGAAGGACACATCAGCTTGCTGATGCTGGGCCTGATGCTGTGTAACTGGAAAGCCCAGAGCTCTGAGAAGGAGGAGCAAGCAGAGGGAGGAATCTGGTGTATCTGTGAAAGGAGCCACAGAGAAGGGAAGGCACGTCTGCATGATGTTCCTAGTGAAACCATCAGGTGCAAATATAGTGTAATTTATCTTTTCTACTTGTTGAAGCCATACCACAGTACACATTATTGGCAAGCATACTTGAAATGTAACTGTACAAATGTGTCTTAGAAGTAGACTTCCCCTTATTTATCTCAACTGTCTTAGCTCCTGCCTTCCCAGCACTTAATGCATTTGCTAAGCATTAATTTTTCCAGTGGTATTTCAGCTGGACAAGTTTACTTTGCAGCTGGAGTTTGGACAGGCAGATTAGACTCAAGTAAGTTATGATAGTTCCAGATCTAGAAGTCTTTACTTCAATGGGAGAAGGGTGTGTGAAGCCACAGCTCAGCTGTGCACTTCAGGTCTTTCCTCCAGCTGTCCACACAAAGTCCCCATTAGCAGAGCTTGTTGAGCCTTTGCCATTATTTGGGATACCTTCACCAAGACATTGGTGTGCAGGACAAATCTGCAACCAGGGTAACCATGGGGTGCTGAGCACTTGTTAAACCCAGCTACAAGCCTAGTTTTCATCTTGGTGTGAATTGATGCTCAACATTTATTGCAGAGCAGGTGTTAATGGAAGGTCACCTAAGGCTTCTTTGCAGCATAATTGTGGGGCTATTTCAAGCTTTCTCATTTGGCTTTAATGCAGATCAATGTCATAAAGTGTCAAGAATCATGAAGTAAGAGTGTCTGCAATGCTGCTGGATCACCTGCCTTCCAAAAGTGCTTCTTGCATATCAAATTTAGAAATTCATCACCTGAGACCCAAGCTTCCAAGCATTTGGAATGCTTTCCAATGTGGATAGCATTACCAGAGGCTAAAGACTGGATCATGCCACAAGCATAAAATGCATGCAAATGGAGCTGCTGCTGGCTCTGCAGTGGATAACCCTGCATGGGCTGATTTTCCCCAAATGACACTGTTTCTCATGCTTGTTCCCATTAGTCACCACCCAGTCTCTGCTCTCAGGCTCAAATCTCTGTATGCACAAACTGGGGCATTGTGCTCATCCAGTTTGGGGCATAACTAAATTCTCATTCATTTCTACCCCACATAGAGCAGACCTTGAGTTAAGGGATCTTGGGCTAGATTGGCTTTAATATCCTCTGCAGGATCAAGCTCTCATTTGAATGAGTCCCACTTTCCTTCACCAGTTCATGCTCTCCAACAGCTTTCTTTGCTTTCTCACCTTTCCTTTGCCCACAATTTAAAGGCACTTCATTTAATTTCGAGAACATTTTTAATGAGAAGTTGGTGATTATTAATTTGATGAAAACTGGAACTCTGACCTATGCTTTTGATCCTAGTTTTCAGGTGTGACATCAGATAACTTTTGTGCCCTGGGATTTGCTGTGAGTTTAATAGCATCAGAAAAGCTCTCCCCACAGCAGTGGGCTGGTGATTTATTGCCGACAGGCGTGTGTGTTGCAGCACTTCACACCACCCCTCTGCTGCATCCCTTTTGTGCTGGGCATCCTCTGGCTGATCTCCTTCCACTCAGGTTGCTGTGCTCTTGTTGCTTAAATAAGTTTTGTTGCAAGGAACAAAAGCAGTTTGAAGGGGAATGATTTTTAAAATCAAGACTAACCCCTAGACTTGGTGGTGTGCCTAAAACAGGGATTCCCTTTGCTGGGGAAACCATAACTTTTCCAGGTTGCTGTTGCTATAGAGATGGTGTCCGATCTCTCTCTGTTAATATTGCCCCTTTGGAAGGGCCCTGAATAGGCTCTGAGGTAGGTAAATTTATGCAGTGACACCGAGCGGGTGATTTTATTCTGACAAATTCCTGCAACGTTTGTTTCCAGGCTTGTCTGAGGGCTGGGACGCAGTGTTGGGCTTTTTGTCCCACGTGCTGCCCTCACGGGGACGGAGTTAATGGAAGCCTTGTTCAGAGCCGCTGGGGCAGAAATTTTTTTGCTGAGAGAGACAAAAGCTGAACGGGCCACCTCAGAGGTTGCTTTGGGAAGGCCGTCTCTTGTGGGCTCTCAAAGGAAACAGGAGATAACACTTGGCCCAGGAGTCTCATGGAGTATTTTCAAGCACCCTCCTCTCTGCCCCGCTGCCTTGATCTTGCACATCTGCCTCCTGCAACATCTTGTCTAGGGTGGCAGGGAGGGGGCTTCTCCAGAAAACACTAATTAGAGTTGTTTTTTCACAGCCTGGCAAGAGAATAATTACCAGCATTGTGAGACGTGGCCCAGAGATGCTGTTGGAGTGGGATGGCTGTGATGGGGCCAGCAGCAGAAAGCAGCAACAGGAAAGGGCACAACATGGCTGTACCTGACTGTGGACCTGTGCAGGCTGGTCCCAGCACAACAGGGCTGTTTGAGTCCCCATTTCTGCTCAGTTGTGGTTGTACCAGCCAATACAACAGGGAGCTAACCTGGGACTGAAAAAACACCATCTAGGCTGTCAGCACCAAAGCTGCGTGTCAGCAGTTCTCTGGTTTGGTTTGAGGATCTGGCTGTTTGAGTATTTTCTGGGTACTCATGTGTTCTCAGGAGGATTCCAGCTCCTGGAGTCACTTGGTTATGGCAGACCATCAGCTGCACTTTGTGGAAATCATTTCATGGGTCCAAGAAACACTGCACACCATGAAGGCTCTGAGGTGTGCACTCAAGGTAGCCTGGGATCACATCATACAGAGACAGGATCTCCACCAAGCTCCTTCTGGCCAGACCAAGCTCAAGACCCAGATTCAGCATCACATCACCCTGGAGCTGGGAGAACAGTAATAGCAAGGGGCATCAGGGGATCTGAATAATCCTCAAGGATATTGGCAAGTTGTTCTGGTGTAGAAAACTTCCAAGACAGGACTGGATAAAGCACTTAAGTCTGAAGTCAGACTGGTAGTGCTCCACATCTCCTGCTGTACTCTCTGGGGACAGCAACGTTTCAGAAAAAAGGAAATGCATTCAGTATAAATTTATCAAAAAGCACAGGATCTTTAGAACTAAGCAATGCTTTATCATTAAAATATGGCCTTTCAATTCTACCCATTTATAAGGGGGGAAATAATTTCTAATGAATAAATTATTGAATTAGTGTGTTTCTGCTATTAAAGTGTCCCAGTTTTTCAAATGTACTTTGTAGCTTTTTGGTGTTATTTGATGGCCTGCCTGGAAGGGACAGTGTTTTGTGGTGAGTGGAATGAGAAGTAACTTTTTTCTAAGTTCTCCTCTTTAGCCATACAGATGATCATGTCACTATTCCTCTTACCAGAACTGAGTGTCTCTTGCAATACAAATAACCAGATCAATCCAATTGGGTGTTGATATTTTTAATGCAACATATTTGAGTATTACATCAGTTGCAGTATTGATGCAGAGATTATTAATCAAAGGCAGCCCATGGGCTCTGATCAATAGAAGGCTCCAGGCTGCTTGGTGTTTTGGGGTTTTTTTTGGTTGGGTTGGGTTTTCTTTGCTGGGGGCGTGTTTTGGTTTTTTTGGTTCGTTTTGTTTTGGGGTATTTTTTGAGAATAAATTTTTTTTGCTCCATCTTTTTCTCCCATGCAAAGCCACCATTTCAGAGCTGCTTTTTTACAGAGAAAGACACTAATTCTTCAGAAGGATGAGCACAAAACTAGTTGCATTCACACAGAAAATCAGGGTTAACTCCATATGACAGTGAGGATGCTTAGATGTTGGCTGGAGTGTACAAGATGCTTTTAAACCTGTCAGGAAGAACAACACTATGGAGGCATTAAAGCAGGGCCCTCATTAGGATGTCTGTTGTGCGGAGCAAGCAAGACCCTTGGTATTGTTGATACAAATTTCATAGAAGTGAGCTGAGAAACAGTAAAGAGGAATGTCTTCCTATATATTTGCAGTGGGTGCTGATGCAGAGCAGGGAACAAAGCCATCTCAAGTGTCAGCTAATCTGTCCCTTGGGCTGCAGGTCCCACGGTCCGGCCGGCGCTTTGGCAAACACTTGTGTCTGAGCTGGGCTGTGTGTCCACACTTGTCTGAGCTATGCTGTGTGTCCACACTTGTGTCTGAGCTGGGCTGTGTGTCCACACTTGTCTGAGCTGTGCTGTGTGTCCACACTTGTGTCTGAGCTGGGCTGTGTGTCCACACTTGTCTGAGCTGTGCTGTGTGTCCACACTTGTCTGAGCTGGGCTGTGTGTCCACACTTGTGTCTGAGCTGTGCTGTGTATTCACGTGAGCTGTGCTGGGTACTCACACTTGTATCTGAGCTGTGCTGTGTATTCCTCTGAGCTGGGCTGTGTACTCACACTTGTGTCTGAGCTGTGCTGTGTATTCACGTGAGCTGTGCTGCTGAGCTCACGGGTGTGTGTCACGTGCAGAGGCTTTTGCAGAACAGGGATCCTAATCCCAAGAGTTTTGTCGGGGTTATCGAGGACTTTTCCCATGTTATGTGCCTGTTTTAGTGGCCAAGCAGTGTTTCTGCTACCTTGAGCCTGGCCAAGAGTTGAGAGGACGGTTGTTTACTTATTCCTTCTGTTTTAATAAAGAGGTTCATTCTCTCCAAACACACACGGACACCTGCCATTTGCCCTCCTGGGACTGGTGTCCCACAGGGGACTGCAGGGCCCTGTTTGTGCTTGCTCAATGCAGGATGCCTTTGTAATGCAAACTGAGAAGGGTTACAGCTCCAGCCCTGGATCATTCACAACTATATAGCTAAGCAAGAAACCACTCTCAATAGCACACAGCAGCATTTTCAGCTCCTGTAAATAATCCTCAAAGCCACACCGCGCTCTTGTGAAAAAAGTGTGGCTGGATGGCCTGGGGATACTGTGTGTTAGGGATGATGCACACCATTCTACAGTCTCAAAGGTTTAAAAAAAATTGAAAAGGCTTCTAATATAACACTACCATTTAAGAGAAATCAGAACTGAAAAGCAGCTGTCAAACTTTAATTTCCTGGCTAATGAATGACCATGAATCCATTCTTTAATGATTCTTGACCCTAGAAACAAAATGTATTAGCACTTTCAGATTTTGCACAGTAGTGCTAAATGGGGCATGTAATGTACTAATTTAGTGCCTCTTTAGCATAATCACAACCTACATGCACAGCTACATTTCCTTGGCAGGCAGCTTTCACAAGACCTGCAAAGAACTTACGTAGGATGTTTCATCCTATTATTCATTTCACTGATGGCTGAGAATCAATATACATGGGGTTTTTTTCCCTGTCCTGTCTCTCTCCACAAAAAAGCATAAAATCATCCATTGATCTTCATGGGGTGATTAAAATGCCAAGAAATCTGTGCTTTTCTCTACCTGCAATGAGGCAAGATACCTGGTTTTACTATGTATATCTTGTGAATCTAAAAGCCCAGAAAAATGCTGCATTTGGATATAAATCCTACTTTCCTGGAGAAATATAGGGTCAAACTGAATAATGACCAAAGACTAGATTTCAAAAATAAAACAATAACTAAAATTGATTTTAAAAAATAAATTGAAAAGTAAAATTTTCAAGTTTATAATCCTAAAAATATATTTCTAGCAATAGCTTACCCTGGCTGTCCTATTCAGAAAGAAAGCAGTCAGAGAAGTGAAAGCACTCAGCTTGATGCAACTGCCAGCTTCTTTTTTTTTTTTTTTTGGCTTCCCTCTGGTTACTGTTTGGTTTATGGCCACTCTCACAGTAAATATATACTTTTTTCTGTTTGGGTACAATCTGTGTTTCAGCTTGTGCCATTGCCTGTTGTCCTTTCTCTGGGCATTACTGAGAAGAGCCTGGCTCTGGTGTCTTTGCACCCTCCCTGCAGATATTTATACACATTTATAAATCTGTTTTTCAGGCTGAACAGTTCCAAACTCCCTCTGACCACATAAGTTCAAATGAACCAGACAGCCCCCTTGGCCATGAAAGAGCACCTTGGGTGCTTCTTTACACTTTTCTAGCCTGGGGTTTGCTCTCCTCTGTCACCTCCACACTGTAAAATATTGCAGTGGATGAGCCCTTTAGAGGGAACATTTCCAATGCACTTTCAGGGGATGTGGATCCAAATGGAACGACAAACATCCTGAAGATGTTATTGTAACACTACAACAAGACCCTTAGAACAGTTTGTCTGATCCTACCTGGTTTATACAGATGCATGGGGGTGTCCACAAAGGCTTTGTTACAAGATCAGACCCATCTTCAAAATGCAGTTAAGCCACTTGTTATTTATTATATTAATATTTACTTGGTCTAAATAATATTGAGGCCACTGCAAGGAGTTCTGTATATCTGTGTGGTCTACAGCAGGCAGAGCACTGTGTGTGCTGTGCTCCTACATGGGTTTTGTCATGAAATCAATCCTTCCTAAAGCTCGTTATCCCTCTGCCTGCAGGAGTCCTGCCAGGTCTGGCCTGGCAGTCCCTGCCCACAGCGGATCAATACAGAGTGATAGAGGCAGCTGAGGGAGACAGTGCACAAACAAACACTCCTGGCACTGGAAACAAAGTGTCTGTGCTTACAGGAGAGCGTGTGAAGCTCCACACCTCTTTCTGCTCCTTGAGCATCTCAGGGCGGCTGGAGGTGTTCAGTCAATTAGCATGCCCAATTCCTTTCTGAATGTTTTTATTTCCATATGTAGGCTGCACTTTAGAGAGGAAAACCTGGATCTATGCCACACTCTTTCCAGAAATTCAGGAAAAGGAAATGGGATTGTTAAGCAAAATAGCATTGATCTGGGAGTTCCTAAGGGCAGGCTGTACAGTCTGGCAGCACTTGCCTCTGTTGTGAGCAGAGCTGCCTGTGCAGGGAGGCTCTGTCTGCGGGGAGCACCAGGCAGGACTGGGGTCTGGTCTGCAGCTGGTGTGGCAGTGTAAGGTCTGCTCTGAGTCGTGCTTGTGAGAGCCCAGAGAACAGGCCAGATCACTCTGTGGCCTTGCATTTCTGCTCTGTGACTGACTGCTCGAGCAATGGTGCAGAGTTTGAGACTGCCTGTGTGAAAAACTTTCCTTTGATGAAAAACAGAGTCCTGCTGCCCTCTCAGAGAAGGCTCTGACTTCTAGGGAGGGTCATCTCAGCACTGCCCAGTATTTGATTGATATTCATTCTCAGGGCTGTGTGAGTTGCCCCAGCTGTGGCTGTCGCTCCTTAGCCTGTAATTCCCACAGATATTCACAATGAGGTCTTTGGAGGCAGGTGTGTTTGTGGTGTTTGAAGGAAGCAGTGCAATATTTTAGGAGAGATTTCCTGTACGTCATTACCACCATTCTCAAACAGCAGAAATACAGCATGTAATTGCTACATCTGAAACTCCTGAGCTGCTACATTAGCAAGGAGTTAACAGAAACCATAGGCTGCAATTGTTGCAGCTGTTTTCTAATAACATTTATGGAGAAATTGCATCTTTCTAGAGATAATTCACAAAGAGTAAAATTTCTTCTGAGTTGACCAGATAGCAGTTTTTCTTTCATCTCCACTAACAATTAATGCTAAGAATTGGTTACACAAAAACGTATAGACCATAAGAAGGGGGGTTTTGTTTGTGATAGGTGCTAAAAAAAATTAGTATTAAAATAATAACTAACTAGTGCTGCCTCATGATGTGCACAAAAATTACAGCTGACCATTGTTGTGGACATGGAACCCAGCCACTTCTTGCTGATGTCTGTTCTGCTCTGAAAGGAGTCAAATCTGTCTGCTCCAGTTAAGACCCTGTTTTCATATATTAATTTTTAAGGTGATGGCTGTATCTTCATATCTTCTGCCTTGGAATGAGTCTGAGCCTGAGGACTGCAGGACACACAGGTGCCTGTTGAGCAGGGCTGGGCTTCTATTAGTGAATGAGTAGGGAATGTAAGCATCCTGCTATACCTGGGAATGAGGTGGGAAGCTGCAGCCTGGCTTCACAGAACCCAAAACCTTGTGCTTGATCGATGCCCAGAGGGCTCTGCTGTTGCCTGGAAGCTGGTGGGAGGCATGCTGCACCTCGAGGGGATGGGGGAAAGTTGTGCTACAGGCTGGATTGTCAGATGGGGCCACAGCCTGCAGAGCCCATACTGTGGGTCTCTGGGCCAAGACTATAGGAAAATCACAGGTCACTGTGTCACTCCAAGCAGCACTTTGCAGCCCTGCAAGTACTTGGTATAATCCTGTGCCCAAAACACGGAAATGATCAGAGCAGTCAGTGTTGGAACATGCTGGTAAGTCGTGTTAAGAAAAGCAATGTGTGAAATCAGCAGCTTTTCCCTGAGCTGGGCAGCGGGGGCTGTACCCTGCTCTCAGCAGAGATGCCTTGGTGCTACTGCACGTATTGAGCCATCAGCCCTCACCCACTGCAAAACTGCACTCCTTTTTTAAAAAGAAAAACCAGATTCCATTGTACATGTACTGTTGGGTTGGGAAACCTGGATGTGATTTTCATGGACTGTTTCAGACTCATCCCTAGCTATTTAGGAAAGCATACCAGGATGCACTGAGATCCCCTGGCTGGTGCAGCCAGGAGGTGAAAGAGCTGAGCGAGCTGCAGCAGTTCTTGCCCTGTGTGGGTGCAAGTCCAGCGAGCCCTCCCTGCAGCGAGCCCGGGCTGTTCCCGGCCGGGCTCAGCCCTGTCCCAGCGCCCTCAGCCCAAAGCAGCGGGAGCCGTGCGCCCGTCGCGGGTGGCACGTCCCACTCGTGCTCCCGGCACGAGAACTCCTTTGCGTTCTTGTGACAACAGAGGGCACCAGCGGCCCTTGCTAGTGCGGGCTCTGCCCTGCCCGGACCCGCGGGGCTGCTCCCGGCGCCTGCGGACCCGTGGGAGAAGCAGCCTGCGAACCAAAGGCAGCCCGCGCCTCCCGTTCGGGGCACGGCGGCTCGCCCGCGGGCCCGGGGATGCTGCTGGGAGCGCTCAACAAACACGGCGGTGCTGGGGATGGGGGGTGCAGGGAGGGCTCATGCCCAGGAGGGCACCGTCAGCATCTCGGAATCCTCCCCCTGCGCCTCCTGCCTGGCGGGCCCCGGCCCTGTCATCTGCACCCCGACAGAAGTCACTGAAATGTGGAATTTGAGGTTAATCTGCAGTGAAATGGTGCAGGGCATAGGCTGGGCCCGAGTCTCCCCTGCCTTGCAGCGGAGTTCAGGCTCGCTGACAGCAGCATAACGTGTGAGCTCTGCCTCCAGCGAAGCCCGCAGGGACAGCCCTGAGCTAGCTCCAAGTTGCTCCGCTCCAGCGCTGCTGCCAGCATGGGAAGGAGCCCGGAGCAGCCTGACTCCTGGAGCATGAACTTCCAAGCAGGCCTGAGCTGCTGAGGCTGGGCGGCCAGGAGCCCCAGAGCGGCCCATCTTAGGGATGGATAGCCCCTGTGCAGTGGGGGCAGTCGAGGCACACCCCGCTCCGTGCAGTGGGAAGGGGGTGCTCCCGGTCTGCTCGGCCCCTGACCTGCAGATCCTCTCTCCTTCCCGCTGTTTTTCCCTGCCGCAGCTGTGTTCAGCCACAGCAAGCCCACGGAGGGATGCCGAGAAGTTGAAACGTTTGTTACTTTCCTGAAGCACAGCTACCTAAGCAGATAAGCAGCAGTCACTTCTAGTGATAACCCACTGCTTTAGATCGTTGTATCACACGACAAAATAATCAGGGAGTAGAGCAACAAAACACAAGCACAAGCCCTTCTGTTGAACAGCCCCTTTAGCAGCACATCCAGATTTACTGCTGCTGTGAAAACAGAAGGAGGCAGTGATTGTATTCCTGCTTTCTTCCATGCAGTGCTGGGATAGAGTTCATCTCTGCTCTGGTTTGTGGGACACTTGCTTTGTTTCATCTTAATTTACATGAGGAAGATGAAGGGAGAAAAAACAATGATGGATGAGAAAGGGTTTCAAGCAAAGAAAGAACGTATCACACAGCATGAAAATGCCACCCAACCTGTGACATTAACTACTTGCAAGAAGAAGAGCTTTTGTACATGTAAACCATAACCTAGAGTTTGTACCAGGGCCTCATCCTCTTCAGTCCAGCAAATTTGATATATATCGCCTGTTGCAGCAGGACTATTTCCATACCAGAAGATTTACTCACACGAGCACAGGACATTGGATGCTCTGTTTATCCACAGCCTAGAAACATGAGGGTCCAAAATTTCTTCCACTGCCAGGGGCATGTGAAAGCTTTGAGCACATGCTACAGAGATAAGTAGAGACATATGCTTTATGCCAGGCCAAGATGTTTTTATAAAGAGTTTCTGGCCTTGTCTGGTAAAATATTTTATAACTGTTCTGCCAGCAGCCAAAAGGCAGTCAAATATTTAAAAGCAGTAATAAAAGTTCCTGTGTTAGTCAGAGTCCTACAGAAATCCTGCTAGTGAATTTCCCCATGGTAGCCTGCAGGACTAGCAAGAAAAAAATCTCACTGAACTCTTCTGGTATGAAGTATTTTTTAACAAGTCTTTGGAAGTGGCATGGAATGTCCCTGCAAAGGCTCTGAAACCAGATCCCAGGCTATGTGAAGCCTAAAAAGCAATTCTGGTATTTTTTTCTTAAATTATTACAACCTCAAATCCGATTTTACTCCTAGGGAATCACAGAGAGGCTAGCTTCAGTGTGACCTTTAAGTGGCATCTCACTTGCGTGTAGAATATGCACAAGTGTGTATTCCTTTGACCTGGAATCCAGCACACTCGGATGTCCATGCCACAGATGGAGCAAAACACTGCCCTGCCATGTGAATGGCCTGGGCTCAACTCTCTGCTCTCCCTTCCTGCCGAGCTCTGCTCTTGTAGCACTAATGAAGTACCTCTTCTTTCCTTTTCAAAGTCCTCAGGTGATCTCGTTCTGCTTGGAAACTGCAATGAGACCCTGGGCTTTTTTGGAAAAGAATCTCATTAAGATCCAAGGCCACAAAAGCTTCTCTGCTAATTCTTCCTGCTGCTAAAGCCCTGTCAGTAACCAGTGTGGGTCAGGTTTAGCTCTGCTGTGGGCAGCAGTGCTGGGGGCAGGGGGCGGGGCAGTCACAGGTATGTCCCAGGTATGTCACAGGTATGTCACAGCAGATGACTCTCACCCCAGGTTCATGGGCTGGCAGATGCAGGCATTCATGTTCTTGATCTCTCTGTTGGCAGATGAAAACAGAGAGGGGAGAGGGGAGTGGCACTGCTGGCACCTGCCTGGCAGGATGTATGCATGGGCTAGTTGGTCACTGATTTTGTTTTACAAACTACTTCCACACTGCAGTTCAGGTCTGGTGTGGTTGCTCTTCTCTGGAGAATCTGGGAGCTGATCTGGGAGCCCTGCTAGGCCTGAATCCCCTCTTATTGCCCTTGGACCTTGCCACTTTTTTTTTTGCCTCTTCCAACCAGAAATCTCCTGAGAGCTAACTATGTTTCTTTGGTTATTCCTGTGCTTTTGACACTAAAATGGGAAGAAGAATGTAATTTCCCCAAAGCAGAACACCAGGAAATATCTTACTTCAGCTTGATGGTAAAAAGTGAAGCAATTGGTGGGACAGATAAGTCTTTCTTGGAGCTGTTTTGCAGATCCCCCACAGACGTTATGCCAAGTGTGGCAGCATCAGTACAGCACAGGAGACCTCAGCAGAAAGGCTTTGAGCTAAGCAGGATCAGGCTCACACTGCTGTGGGATGTCACCATGCCTGCCAGGCTGCTAAGTCTGTCAGCACAGATCCTACCCTGGATGTCCTAATTCCCTGTCCTGTGCTCTGACCTCCTTCTCTTGTGCAGGAAAGTCTTGTACAACCTGTCAGGCCCCCCTTCCCCAGTTCCACAGCTGTTTGGTGTGAACGTGTGATCGTCAAAACACCCTACATGCAGGATGAAGGCAGTTGCTAATTGTGGGTGAGGGCAGCACTTCTCCCTGGGAATGGAACATGGGTTTTCTGAGCCTACAGAGAGGACCTGTGAGCCACAACATGAGTGGTACAGATGAGCTGCTCTCCAGAGGAGCTGGGGAAAACTGGGGGTTTATCACCCAGGGCAGGAGACAGCCCCTCCTTCCTCCTGGCCTTGTCTTGGGCAGAGGGCCCAGCTCCCACAGCCTACCTGGTGAGCAGCCTTTTTCCCAAGGTGTCTAACCTCAAAAAATGTGCCCATGGCAGGCTGCTTTGAGCACATGGCAGAGGGAAGAGACAGTGAAGAATGTCTGGTTACCCACCTCAGCTACCTCTTTCCTCTCCTCTCTGGGGAGGGAGGTCTGCCCTCCTGGGTGTCAGGAGAGATTCTTTCAGGGAGAGTTTGGCAGTACAGATTTATGACAAGCCTCTTACAACTCATTGCAGATCTGGGTAACACTTAGGGAAAATGCTGTCACCAACTGCATGCTTCTCTTCTTGAAAACTCCAGTGTTTTTCTGTGCTCAGCTTGCTGCCACAATTCAGTGCTGCCAGTGGCTGGGGGAGTAGCTGGGGGTCAGAGCCAGCCCCTCCTGGCAGCATGGGAATGCCTGCACACAGTCTGGCTCAGGGTGACTCCCTCAAGGATGGCTGGCATGCCCCAAGGAGCCACAGCCCTTTAGGGTCAGCATGGGTTTGCTGGTCATGGGTGTCACAGTCAGCAGAGCAGAATATGAAAGCACAGTCCTTCCACCCTCAGATCATCATAGGATCTGTTGAGCAATTCAGGGTGTTTATCTCATAATGATAGTGTAGCCCTGGGCTGTCTCTGAGCTCCTTGTTGGTGCAATGGCTGACTGTTGCATCAGAACCAACAGAGCAATGGGGTCATGCTTCCCAGAGGAGGCAAGTGCTGATCCAAGCTGTAAAGATTGCATTTGTCTATTTACATTTTCAGCTGCAGGGTGAATGCCAGGGTCCTGGGGTGGGCAGAGGGGATTTAGGGTAAGTGGGATTTCTAGAACAGCTCCAAGTTTGTTGTCTTCTGCTTAAAATCTGCAGTGTGATGGCACTGGTTGCCCCTGCAGTTGCTTCTGCATTCACACGTATTTCTCCTGGTGAATCATTAAAGCATACCCTAGCAGGGGCAGCATGAGGCAAAGCTGGGAGTTTAGGCAAGGAAAATAACTGTTTGTTTGTCAGATGCCTTGGGAGAAGCTGAAGTGATCACAAACAGTGGAGCAACTTGGAAGTGTGCAGCACTGGGAAGACAGCAGGCATCCCACATGCCAGATCTCATTCTCTTATCCTCAACATCCGACCTGAGGCCACCAGCAGGAGCAGCTGGTGGCATGGGGGGATGGCTGCACAGTTGCATTGGTCACCTCTTGCTGATAGGATGTACAGATGCTGGTGTTTCTTGTGTAGTGAGCAATTCATGTTCCACAGCAGCCTGCAGGGTTCTGGTGATTCTTGGGGAACAGGAAAACCTCGCTTTATCTTCAGGGAGAAAACTGCAGAACTTCAGCTTTCAGAGCCATTGGTTTGGTGGAATTACAGGTTCAGATCCTGAGCGGTTCAAACAAGGTCTTTCTTCTTCTGAGACAAATGGAGTGTCATGCAGTAAATCACCAATAATTCTCTTTGTTAGATGCTGTGTTACTTTGAAAACAGCATCATGACATATTTCAGCTTTCTGCAAAATAAATAGCTGCATCATTTATCAAAAAGGCTTGCTTTCAGAAAGGTTGCCACTCTTTTAAGGCATCAGAGACTCCTGGGAATGAAGGAGATAAGAGGAACACAAGATGCCTCTTTTCTTTTCTTACTCTATTTTATTTGACATTTCACTTTTTTTTTGCTTATTTGAAAAAACCCTGATGAGGAGTGATCCTTGGCCATGGCATGTCCCAGCAGATTTGGTGGAGTGTGACAGTGAGGGCCATGTACTGCCTGACTGGCCCCTGAGGTGATGGGGAGCAACAGGCACCTTTTTTTGCCTGCAGCCCCCTTGCTGCCTGTGATTACCCTCACACAGGAAGAGGTCTGAGATTGCTCTTCTCCCCATGGCAGCAAACATCACCCATCAAACCCATCCCCAGGTCTCCTGCAGTGGAAGATACATCTCCTGGAGCACCAGCAAAATCATGTCATCAGTACTGAGAGGCAGTGAACAGCCAGAATATTCTGCCTCTTCAGCTGGGATGGCACATCCTGACCATGGATACTTGCTGGAGGATGAGGTTCCATGCTCCTTTCTCACAGACCATCACTGCAGAGCAGCATGCTCAGCTCTGCTGTGTGTAGTGGTTGTGCAACACAGGTGTGCTGCCCCAACAAGGCACCTGTCAAATGCAAACACTGTCACAGGTGAATTCCTCCTCTAAACTTCTGCAGGGAGAGCTATGTGAAAAAAAAAAATTTAAAAAAAAATCCAGCAAGGCAGAGGAACATTTGAAACTTTGCATTTCTCTTTTAAAGCCATCTCAATTTTTCAACTATTTCCACACACTCATTCTTTGTCTAGAACAGGATATAACACACAGGATGAAATGACAAAAAGACGCCCCTGTATTCAGCATGCTCAACAGTAATTTGTTTTATAGTGTGAGCAACAGTATCTTGTTTTGTGCTTGACATAGCAAACATTATTAGTGTCCAGCCAGCACCTCACTAACTTTTTAAAAACAGAAGTATTGCAAGCAGCTTTTTATGCCATCTATGGGATGCCCTCAGTGCTTTCCAAATGCCTGGGAGTCCTAAGTACCAGGCAGGAATTGGCATCCTCTGTTTACACGTGGGAAAACAGAACTAAAAGAGTTTATGTCTCCTGTTTCCAAACACAGTCACTAGCTTTGGGTCTCTGTCTTCTCAGTGCCAAACTGTGAGAGCTCTTAATTTCTGGCATGTGTGCAGAACAAAGAGCAACTGTTCGCTGGTTTAACTGGTTTGACTTGTACACAGCCCTGTTGAAAAGGTACCTTAATGTGAAGTCTGTGTAGTGCAGTGAAGAAGCAGATGTTCCCTCCATTCCCATTGCATCCATCAGGTCTGGATTTCACAAGTGCCCCAGTCGAGGCCAACAGTGTTTGCAGTGTCCAGTGCTGCTGAGAGCTAGGCCAGGTGTTAGATCAAATGTCTGGAGCTGAGTGTGTAACATTTTTTCAGATGTGCTTCTCAGTGACTTTTCTCCAGACAGATGCAGGAAGTCTGTGGTAGAGCTGGGAACAGAGCCTGTTCCTGTGCTGTGAGAGGCTGTGCCCCTGACAAGACACAGGCACGGCCCTACAAAGTAAATGTTGTGATTTCATGGCTGGAATTGAATGGCACCCTATAGTTGCACCAGGGGAAAACTTTTCCCCCAGTTTTCAGATTCACAGGCATTCACTATGTGGCTAAAGCCTCAGAAAATTCTGAAATTCAGCAGAAGTAGTTCGGTGCTTAATTTTGGGTCAGTTGTACCAGTGCATCTTTGTACTCATGTCCCTCTGTGCAGCTCAGTTACAGAATAACCTTAATGGACAATAACCAGGCAGGAAGGCTCAGGGAGCTGGTGAGATAGAGAGGAAAAGGACATCATGGGGCTGGGTTTAATACCAGCTTGCACAGAAAGTATTTTACCCCAGGAGATGTGTGTTGACTCTAATACCATGTAGCTGAAGCTGCTTCCTGTGCTGGATGATGGAGTGAGGACTGGGCTCATGGATGGATGACAGAAGCTGTGGCTCTGCTTGCTTGGCTGAGCTGTCTGGAAGAATCATACATTTCTTTCCTTTTTAATCATCAGTTGAGCTTATCTGTGGTAGGAGAGTCTGTCCTGTTCTGTGTCTGAGCATGGTGTCCTCTGTTGGTGCCAGCTGCATGGCACTGCTGGCCCTGCCAAGCCTGGCAATGCCTCACTGGCCCACCCACAACTGGGCCACACTTGTCAGGGGTGGCCACCCCATGGGGGTGTTGGCTGCACGTGCAGCTTCCTGCTGGTCTGTCCCTTCAGGGTTTGGAAGAGCACAGCTCCACAGGTTTTTCTGCCCAGCTGTTTCCATGAGTTCACCTTGCAAGACTGCTTTCTCAAGACACTCTCTTTTATTTATTTAAGATGTGCTGTTTCCGTAGGCTGCACCTGCTCTTAAGGATAGTACCCATGGATAAAGGCAGAGAAGGCACAAAGCCAGCATTTCACAGCAGAATGCTCCCTGGTTTTCAAGCAGTGAGATGTCTTGGGCAGGTGAGCTTTCTAAAAAGAGCAGTGGAAACCACATCCCAACCACCCAGTTGAAACCACGTCCCACCTAGCAGTACAGGTCAGGAATAGTGGCTTTTCTTGAGTTAAATTTCAGTCAGGATCACTTTTCTTTCTGTTTTAGCAAATGCTAAATATTAAGCTGTGATTAGGCAAAAAGTAGTAAGAGGAATTTCAGAATGAAAAGCAGGATTTATACTTTTAACTTAGATGGGAAACTGGGAAATTTTTTCAGCAAAGCTGTTTCCATGAAAAAAGGTCATTGAAGATCATTCTGGCTTAAAGCATTTCAGCCATCTGCCATGAGAAGGTAAAAACCCCTCAAACCCTTCCCACTGTGAAAATTTAGGATTTTCTGTAGTAAAAAGTTGAATCTTTCAACTGTGGTTGAAGTCTCACTTTTGGTTAGTTTGTTTTTTGTTTTTTTTTTTTTTAATGTATATCAAAATCACTAAAACATGTAAAAGAAAGGAGTTTGAGGAAAACTCTAGCTGATGCAGGGCAGGGAACAATTGTGGGCTGGCAAGAACCTGGAATCAGTGACCTAATCAGCCATTTCCCTCTCTAATTGCTGTGATTCTACAGCTTAAAGAATTACAAAACGTGTATTTTAGTTGGAACAAGATACTATTATTGAGTAAAGTGCATAATAATTGTGTTTCAGAAGGTGAAATAAACGTCTATCACCAGGCACTTCAATCCATCATTGTACTTCGCTAAATTACCGAAATTGCACTACATTCAATACTAAAATTACTTGTAATAAAGTGATTGCTGAACTGACACTCACAAAAAGATGTCTAGCACCCACATTTGTTTTCCTAATTTGACAATTTAAGGCTTCGATCTGGGGAGGGAGGAGCACCCACAGCCCTCCTTGCAGTTCATAGGAATGGAGGGCATGTAGCTTCTCACAGAGGCAGGGTCTGTCAGAATGGAAGGTCCTGCCTGCAT
Organism: Trochalopteron elliotii; assembly: GCA_024734555.1. NCBI lineage: Eukaryota > Metazoa > Chordata > Aves > Passeriformes > Leiothrichidae > Trochalopteron > Trochalopteron elliotii. The sequence goes on from JANPWX010000223.1 coordinate 137,418, forward strand.
GCAGTACCTCTGATTTCCTATAGCTTTTAAGTCTTTGGTTAGGTCACTGTATAGATCCATTTTGCCTACATTTACAAAAATATTAGGCTTTGATACAAGCCTTTCTCGTAATGATATCCCACTTGTTCATATTGCTCTGCAATTTCTTCCCTGGCTATTCATTAATTAATGTCACATTTTGCAGACTGGGATAAGTGACTTGACCAAGAATACTCAGCATAGAGACACATCCCTTGTCCTGAATCTCCAATGGTACTTTGGGAAATGCCTACGACTTTTGTTGTTTTTTTTTCCTGCAGTCTCTCTACTCTGCAGGATTCCAGTTGGCAAAATGCAAAACTTTTCGCTTCAGAAGTCAAAACTCTTTGTTTCAGCTGCAGGATCTGACATTTAGATCAGACCCACCTAGAAGAACATTACTTTTCTTGTTTTGGATAGTAGTCCAAAGATGTTAATAAACTGTGTAATTAACTGATGCTGAGCTAAATTCAGTTGGTCTTTTAGACTTTAGCTTATGTATATGGGTCACATGGGACAATACATAGAATTCTTCTACTCAGGCTAAGCAACATCCTCTTGGAAAGGTGTATAACTACTTTTTCATTACACTGAGTGAACAGCTGAGGAAATCTTGCTTTCTGAAGCCCAGAACCCTCTTTTGTTTCTCAGGGGTTTTCCCAGCCTAGCTCAGAATGAATCTCTAAGAAATTTAATTGTAACATGCTAGAATTTTTCTTTGGAAGAGAAAACATACTCCATCCAGAAGACACTGAAAATAAGTCCCTGCTGGATGTGTCCATGGCCTCAGCCAAAGGGATGAAACCCCTCTTCATGGCAGGTGACATAATCTGTAGGGTTTACTGACTCTCTAAGTGAAATATCAAATGCTCTCATAGACATTTTTCAGCTTTTTCTTTGCATGAAAGATGTGAATGTCTCTTCCATCAGCGTCATTATATAACATATATACTGTAAGGTCTATTAAAAAAGTTTCAATAAGCTAAGCAAATATGAGGAATTCTGATGGGAAGGAATTAAAGCAGCCCATTTTTTTTCTTCCAAAATAAATACGCGAGTTAATCTGAAAAAGCGAAGAGTGCCAAATATTCATCCGATGTGCTAAAGTGACTCATGGCAAAGGTAGACAGTTTTATAGTGCAATTTCTTTACTTGTGTTGGAAATGGATAGCTTCCAAGTGGCACTTATGAAACAATTAGCTGTTCAAGGATAATCAGATTTGTATGAAAATGCAAAGATAAGTGATTTAGCTGTGATCTCAGCTGGAAAGTGGCTGAGGGTGGTGGGCCACACTCCATAGTAAAAATCCCCATTCTTTTACTAAATGGCACTTTTGCTGAAATGTGCTGGATTCAAGCAAGTAAGGGCTCCCTTGACTTTCATTGCTGGATGACACATGACTGACTTGCATCATTAGAGATCTTTGCTGATGGCTGAACTGCTTTGCATATAAATGAGACCAAACCTGAACAGCTGTTCAGCTGGTGGGTGTGAAGGATTTACAGTTCCAGATCAAGTCCCTGCTTCACTCCCAGCCTCTGAGGGAGCTCCACTCCAGACTGATGGAAAACACACGTAATGTTTCATACTTGCATCCCTGGAGATTGGGCAGTTCAGAGGCTGGCAGTTCAAATGCCCAAAAAGTGTCTTGAAGCCTCTTAATATTTTCAGGTGAAAATGCTCATTTTTCAGTCTTGCCCTGTCCCTTGAAATTATCATGCATGGTGGAATAGCAAGGTGGAGGTGGAATAGTCCTGACAGCATGACAAAGGCTCATCCTGCATCTTCATGTGTTTCCTGTGGCCTCTCCACAGAGATCTTCTGCTACTTCCACAACCTGGTCATATCCAAATTGCCTAAGGTCGGGGCAGGCAGTGGAGAACTGTCTGTAACAGCCCTGTAACAAGGTTTTCATGCATTGAGGTGTTTGTCCTAGTGCTCCTGTTCTCTGGACCTCTGCTGTTGGCTGTGCGTTTCTCCTTAAAATGTGCTCTCTTAGCTCTGCCTTTGCAAATGCACTTTGTGGAGAAAGTGGCAGAAAATGAGATTATGGCTTCCTGACCTCAGCCTCACCTGAGCTGTATGGGGAGGCCACTTAGGAAACCAGTTTCTGTGTTATTTTCAGTCTAGTTTCCAAATCTCCAGAAGCCTGGCTAAGACAAGTAGGCAGCAAAGCCTTGAGTAACTGTTCATCTGTCTGCACCCTCCTTAAATACTCTCCTGTCTATGGAGCAAACCACATAGTCAAGGACATCATTCATGATGTGTCAGAGATAAGAGTAGCTCTGAGCCCCAGGAGATCCAGAGAGTTGGAGACAGTTTGGATCTTTGGCCAAAGCAGCTGGGAGGGTTATATCTCTAGAGCAGAGGTGGTGGTGGTGGTGGTGACCTCAAATTCAAGGACTACCAAATACCTGCACCCTGTTTAATGTCATAGGTAATGTGGTAGGATTCAGAAAAATTATATTTAGAGAGTTTCCAAAAAATCATTTGTAGATTCAGGTGTGCAAACCTGTGAAAATGTTTGGTCTACTGGTGATATTCCCACATGGACACAGAACATCTTGGTCTTGAAAGGATGTTTTAACATTGCTTATTCCTCCTGAAGCTGGCAGAACTGGGAATGAGCACCGTGACCTCACTGGTTATGCAATAAATCCTTGAGGATACGAAGGCACCTGGCAACTCTGCAAGGAGTGTTAAGTGTAGAGCTAGTGATGGCAAAATCCTTCAGATGCTGCTTATTGTGGAGACAGAACTCAACCTGTTATAAACACGTCCTCCTTCCCTGAGTGTGGTTGGTTTTATCTCCAGGTTAAGCCAGTGTTGAGATCCCATATGGAAGAGGAAGCTGTTCGGCTTTAAGAGCTTTGTTTACTTATATAAGGCCTAACAAACATGGTTGTTAAGGCCCCTTAGGAGGTCTTTCTTATGAAGCTGGGAGCTATTGGATTAGGCAAATGAGAGCCAGAGATTTGCCTAATAGCTTGACAGGCCATGAGGGATTAGACCCTTGTGGGCTGGTGTAAACTTGTGGGACAGAGATGCTGTGGCATGGGGCTCTTCTTAGCTGTGGATAAATACCTTGTCAGTGTGGGTTAATCTTGTTTGCCTTGTCTTCCATAATGCTGCATTGCAGGACACAACCTCTGTCAATTTAATCACTGTTGGAATGGAATTGTAGGCTTTTGTTTCATGTACTCAACTCCTCCCTAATGCAGCACTTTCAGCATCACAGGGGTCAGTGATTAAGGACAATTTTCAGCTCACTTTGGGTCAAACTCCTGAAATAGTTGTTCCTTTGGGACCAAAGGTTCTGTTGTCACTGGCTGAATGCAGGTCCATCTGGGGAGATTCCACTGCTGCCCACTGGCTGTAGATCTATCTCTCCCCACTCCTTTTTCAAACACTGCTCTCCCATGTCTCTCCATATCAAGAGAACCAAGATCCCCTTCCCTGAGCTGGGATTCTCCCTTGTCATTATGCTGTGCTCAAGACAGCAGGCCGGCCCTGGAATGGCACTTTGTGGAGCCTGGAAGAGACCCCCAGAGAGCACCCAGCCCCCACTGGCACACTCTGACACCTTTCATTTGATTGAAAGTGAGAGTCAGTGGTGACTGTCCTCATAAGTGAGTGGATAGTTCACAGTGGGACTGAAGTGCCAAGTATTAAGGGAGACTAAAGAAAGTGGAAATGGGACCCCTCTGCTCCAGGACCCTTTACCTTGATAGGGTAGAGGGCTGTGACTGTGCATGGTTTATGGAACATCATGGCTTTTACAGGTCCTCTCACTTCTGAGTCTGACCAGCCCAGACAAGAGCAGCCACCTCTGCTGGGCTGGATTTGCTCCCAGAGCACAGGCCATGTTTGTCTCATCCAATCCAACTCACACTTTTTAGATGTCTTCACATTTCCTCACTCCCTACCCTTCCTTGTCCTCCCTACAAGTACACCAAGAGCCCAGCAGTGCTGGATCCAACACAGGAGCTGAGGTCCAAACACCTGCAGCCGCTGTGGGCACATAGCTCTGAGTTTTGCTTGATGAATGCTTGTCAGAGCTAAGGAAGCCAGGAAAATTCACTGCAGGCATCCCCGAGTCTGGAGGCAGCCTCCCCCACAGCCCATTAGCATCTGCAAGACACTGGAAGGGACAGTGCAGGTGGGAGGAAGAGCTCAGGCCAATCTCTTTTGGTCCACAATGGGCGGCATCTTGCTCAGTTGTGCAAATTGCTTGTGCAATCTGGGGGCCATAAACCCAAACAGCTTCTTTGAAAGCCCAGCCCAGCCCCTCCTGTCCCTTCCCAGCCCTGTGCCCAGGCAGTGGCAAAGCTGCAGGCAGTGGGGGCAAATGGGGACAGGTGTCAGTGATGCTGGAGTACCAGGTGAGAGCTTCCCATGGTGAGAGGGGAGAAGGCTGCCTGTGTGCAAGGAGTAATGGCAGTCACTGGGCTCAAAAACTGCAGAGAGGTTGCTGTGGAAAAGGGCCTCAGGTCTTGTCCCTGACACCTTCACCAGCCCAGCAGAGAACAGATGTAAATGCCAAAAGAGTTGTGAATACAGACCTTGCAGGCTGGTCCTTTACTGGCACATCTCTATGACAGCATCTTTTCCTGAGGGGATGGAAGGGACTGCAGGGCAGTGAGATGGTGAGGGGGTAGCAACAAGACCCTCATCAGTTGTACACAGCCTGGTTGGTTGTGCCACCCCCAGGGCACCGGGCCCAGCTGTCCCAACACACGAAGTGCTATTCACCTCCCATCCACTACTCTGTGTCTTCCTTACCTCACAGGGAGTGAGTGGGAAGTTTCAGATTGCCATGTGAACTCTTAGAAGGGGGTGTATAATGGGGGAATTCTCCTCTGTTCCACAGAGCTCTCTTGCCACCCTGGCTCTGCTCTTTTCACACTGCAACATCCAGCCCTGGGCAGGATTGAAGCCGTGAATCAAAAGCTGGCCAGCACAGAGCCCAAAACACACCAGGGCATCCACAACACAATCTCAGGAGAGTCTGTGCCAATTTATAAATTGTCTGTAGAGTCTGACAGAAGGAAGCACAGACTGCCTTCATGGAGATGACACATGTTTGGGACTGAAGCAATGGGTGGTAAAGTTCACTCTGTACATGTCTTCACTGCCTGCACTGCTTTGTGCTCCAACTTACTCAGGGCTGGCCCAGGCGAGTGGCTGGGAGAACAGGGCTGTACTGGTTGATATTAGCTCTGAGGCTGAGAGGCTGCATCTGGTTTGGATCTCCCTGACTGCTGCTATGCTCTGGCTGCAGATTGAGATATGAGCTGGGAGAGCCCAGAGCTGCATCCTGCCACAGCCTGGCTCAGCACAGCTCTGGAGGCCCAGGGTGGTCTAATGCACTTTATTACTGCTCTGTAATGAATTCCACTAATGTGCAAAACCCTGCATGACAAAGCAGCCCTTGATCCTCTTCCATACCCTTGCTTCCAACCCCTGTAAGGCTTCCTGCTGTAGCTTCAGAGCTCCACTTGGGACAGGCAGCACAGCTCAGCAGGTGTTAAAAGGTGTGTTATCCTAAAATGAGCTAAATGAGCCTAGGTGCTTTCTCTCCCGGGGTCTCATTGCTGGGTTCTTGCACAGGGGGAAACCTGGGTTTTCATCAGGCCAGGAGCTATCTTGCATTTTTGCCTGGAGCTCGTTTAAATCACATTCTCTGGCCCAGGAGATTCCTTGGTTGGGACAAAGAGGGCAATTGCTATTTAATGAATGGGGCTGGGCATATCACCCATGGTCCTGCAGCCATCATTCCTCAAACACAAAGGTTCTTCCTTCCCTAGGCACAGGATCCTCACGGAGCAAGGCTGTGAGTTTTTGTAATAAACTGACCCTGCAGGGAAGAGGAGAAGGAAGGAGAGGGCTCCTGCTGCCCAGGCACAGCACAGGCAGCCCAGGGCAACAATCACTACGAGCCATCATTGTTTTTTCAGTCTGAGTGCTAAGCTATATAAACAGAATAAAATATCATGCAGAGGACTGCTTATATATTGCCTGTGACTTTTGTATATCTTAATTTAAGAGTTTACAAATTACAGTCCTTCTGCCTAGCCAGCAGCTATTGAGGTCCCAGAAGGAAGTCCTTTGGCCACTTCTCTCTGTATTGTCCAAATGTAGAAGGAATACCCTGGGAAGAGAACCTGTCACATTGTCCATCACTGCATACAGTGGGCCCTTACCTCTTGCTGTGCCTTTGGAGACCATTTTGTTCTCATATTCCTTTCCTTTAACTGGCTCTGTCTTTACTCATTGGAGACCTTGTACTTAGACAACATCCAAATTTTGCATAATAAAAGGGCTCCCTAATAGCTGGCAGTGCATCCTGCTGTTCCCTGTCTCCTGTTGTTGAAGATTAAACAGATGTAAAATTAGGGGCTGAATCTTTCTGCATTTGGGGGTCCTTGTCCATAGCTGGAGATGAGAGATTAAGAGGTGACCTTTTCCCAGGAAAAGCAATTTAAGAGTTCAAGAAATTATAATCCTTAACAAACCTCTCTCCAAAGAATTCTACTTTAAATGCTTTAAATCTCACTAGACAAGTGCATTTTTGCTCACATCTTTCTTTGCTTCCCTTGACTGCACACTCCAGAGAAATCCCAGATCCTTTACCAGAAATGCTTTTGAATGCTCCATCCCCACCTACTCTTTTGGACCCCTAAGGGAGACAAATAAACAGAAGGGAAGGTTTACTGCAAGCAGAAAAGAAGTCAACAATTTTCCTTCACCACGGGAGGCTTCACACAACTCAGCATCTGCAGGCCTTAGTGCTGTATTGCTCTGAGTGACTCATGTTCCTGGGCAGGGTTTCCAGGCAGAACCAAGTCCCACTCCATACCAATGCACACTAATATCTTCTTGGCATGCCCTACTCCATCTCTTTAGAACAGGCTCACAATTACTTGGCTTCATCTTAGGGTGGTAATCACATAAAAAAGCTAGAAAAATTAATCACATAAAAAAGTAGTAAGTGAGTTTAATTTGTCTCCTGGCCTAGCAGCAGACCCTTTTTGGTGAATGGTCAGAACTTGTGTTTAAAAGCTCATTGCAAAAAACAGTATCCATGGCTGATTGAGGTCTCAGTGTTGGGAAACCTTGAGATCTGTAAGTGGAGAAGGAGCCCCATTAATTCCTGTCTAGACTGGCTTCTGAGCCCAGGTTCCAGAGATGAAAGGACACTTTATTAAGACAGGACATAAATCCACCCTGCCAACAAGTCCGCACTCCTCTGGATTATTTACACCTCTCTCCCTCCCTCTGGTCATTGCCTGTCCCTACATAATCTACATTAAAGTTCTGACAGGATTAAACCAACATGTCTTACACTTTAAATATCAGGCTCTGTGTGCTTTCATTTCCAGTATGTCGCAAAAAAAGACATCATGTTTTTACAGATAGACTGAAAATAAAAAAGTAGGTGTCTAATGAAAGGAGCTTGATGTTATGACTGAGAGATAAAATGTACACTTGGGAGATTTTATTGTGAATGTGGCCTTTGCTGCATCTACAGCTCCTCTCCTTGCTGTGTCTGGCCCTGTGTCACTATGGGCCAGCCAGGGTCTATATGAACAGAGCCACCTGGGCTCTGAGCATCACCTTTTGGATGAGGGTGACTGCCTGGGCTCGGGATGCATCCCCTGTCTCATGCAGGACTGTCCTCCCTGGCAGTGCTGTGCTCAGCTGGCAGGGCTGGGGACTGAGGGGTTGTGGAAGGCATGGGCAGTTTACGGTGAAGGCTCTGAGGAGGACAGGCTTTTTCATTCAGAGATTTTATAAATTTTCACTGCTCTTGAGACTTTTCTCCTTTATTTTTCTGACATTGGAAAGTTCCTGTAGTTGTCTGTGGGTTTTTTGGTGTTTATGGAAGAGCTCACTGTATGAGAGTAGTAGATCCTGTCATGTTTGCATGAGCTTCTCCACCTTCCCTTGCAGCCAGACAATGGGGAGCAAACAGTGCTTATGGAAAACAGCCTCAAAAGGACTTTGGTACAAATATATTTTTAGGCTGAAAATGTGAAATATTCATTCACTGCATGAGTATCTCTGCAACCCCAGGCTCATTTCTGTTGTAAGTCCTGTTCAGCCACAGGACTGAGGGGTGCAGTGAGTGCATTAGTGAGGTGGGTGCTTTACACAGAAATGAAAGCCAGGCAAAGTGCTTATAGCTACAGGCAGCAAAGCTTCTGGATGATGAGGAAGTGCTGCAGCCTGCAAGGAGGCATCCAGACTACTGCAGGACTGGAGTTGGTGCTTCCCAGGCAAGCGTGTGTTCCCAGCAGCAGGGCAGATCAATCCTTTGGCAGAGTGACTAATGCTTTGGATTGATTTGTTTGAAAGAACAGATGAGTTCATGAGCACACTCTGATGCAGGACTACCTTCCTGTGGGAGGCCTTGTGCGTTTGCAGTGTCACTTGGTACATCCACAGTGATAACAGCCTGTGATGACAGAGCTGTGCAGTGCCCAGGGCCGTGTGACTCCCAGACCTGCTGCAGATTTCAGCACTTGTAGCCATGGCAGGCTAAGGAAATGACGAGTGCTGTTGAAAGGACACTCTGAACTTTTTGTGCAGCCAGACAGAGCTCTCCTTAGTGTCACAGTCTGCTTGGATCTGTGTTTGAGCTGACTGCAGTACTTGCAATCCTTTTGTATGCATTTTCTCTTGCCTTTTTATCAAATGAGCTTACTGGCATGGTCAATTTGAAGTCATTAGCAAATGTTTATCTAAAGTGAGTTTGAAACCTATAAAAAAGACCATTTGAAGTGTTTCCAAGATTTGCATTAATTTGGCCAAAGAAATCATGACACCTGGTTTACGTGTCCAATCCAGCATACCCAGACTACTCCAATTTTGAATATCAAATGTCTGCATTGAGTTTGAAAGACTGCTTCCAAAACAAGGCTCAACCAGACTACAGAAATATTTCTAATAGGTAAACAAAAATAAATTAATAGCTGTTCACATACCTGAAGAAAAAAAGTCACTGAACATATTATTCAGCAGCTTTCTTATTTATTTTTTCCAGCAGCATTAAAGGTCAGTGTCAATCTCCCTGTTAGACACCCAGCTTTGGCTCTCCATGTGCTCCAGCAGCTGGCAGTGAAGGTAAATACCTTGAGTTTTGCCTTTTTCACTTTAGTGTTGAGTTTATTATTAGATATTTGGGACCTCAGTAAACAATTCTTCTCAAACAGTTTCTATCCTTTCCTTTCTAGCAGAATTCTCTGAGCTGGAAGAGCACAGTAATAATTTCCACATCCTTTCTGCTCGCACAGAAAAATTTCGTCCTGTGCCTTGTCATCTCTTTCATTCCCAGGTTTGTGTCAGGATGAGCAGAGGGCTCCAGAGCTTCAGGATGCAGTTGAGCACAAGGCTGAATAAGACAAGGGGCTCATTGAGCCTGTCCCAGCTAGGAGCCTGTCCCCCCCAGGGCCTGCCGGGCACCAGCCACCATCCTCTGTGTGGGGAGAGCACGTGGCAGCTGCTGGATGCAGGGAGGGGGCTTGCTGCATTTGTGTCAGGGATGGAGCCGGAGCAATGGGCTTTTGTGTAGCAGAAATAGACCACAAAGTCCCAGAATTACTTCCCACTGGCTTTCCTTCGGTTCATCAGTTTCAGTAGCTCTGTGGGTAGAATGAGCCAGAAGCCATCTGCTAGTCTGGCCTGGGACAGGAGGCTTAAGTAGGCAGTGTGGGGAGAAAAATTTCTAGAAATAGCAGACTTTTTTGCCATTTTATGGGGCATATTTTCACATTCCCACTAGTCTAATCTCACCAGGAATTCTAGCAGGAATAGGCTCAGTTTCGTGTTGTCCTCTTGCTTTTCCATCTTTTTATGCAGAGATCCTTGCTACAAAATTGAAAGCCAGTATATATGTGTAAGGACTAAGTCACCACATACCTGCATGGCTTTAACCTGATTAACATCTCACAGATCTGTGCTGTAAGCAGTGCTGTGATGGCCACGTCTGTGAAAACACTGAGAAACTTGAAATTGGGAACTGCTTTTAGTGGGCTGGTCAGTATGGCCCAGAGCTGCCAAAATGCAAGGCAATGACAGGACAGATGGCCCAGGAGGACCTTCATCTGCCCCTAATGGTACCTGAGCTAGAGAGTTTTACAGCATCAACTCTTCCTGCATCTCCACATAGTTCTGCAGCCAACTTCACCTCAGATATTCTCTCTGTGAACTCTGGAACTCTGTTCCCAAGCATGAAGAACAGAAGTCCTACTCTCTAAACACTCAAAAACATCCTCACATAAAGGTAGCAGATGGGTTAGTGTGGATCACAGGCATTGAAAGCTTCCCCCAAAGCTTCATCCTCTGGATGTTCCACCTTTTTGGTTGGTTTGGGATTTTTTTTTTTTTGTATATACATAGAATCAGCTCTCTTGCCTGCAGCACACAGCTCTTCAGCTCCTTACAAACCCAGACAAGTCCTTGGGTGTTTTTGGGTGTTCTGCCACAGATGAAAAAATGGCAGGTGCTTCCTATGAGAAGTTGTAAAATAATTTTTAATTTTTTAAAATGGTAATTTTTAACAGTAAATGGATAAAAATATAATTCTTTCCCAAGAAACAAAAGGGATGTTTTATGACCAACCATCCTTCATCAGATAATACTGCTGAAGTAAGAACTCCTTCCAGCTGGCATGTCTCCCATCTTTCATTTCCTCCAGGAAGCGAGGAGAAGGAAATGGCTGGGAACCTCCAGGAACATGCTGACATGGAAAATCCCACCACCTCTGTGCTTCAGAGATGCTGCCATAATGTCTTCTAAAACATTGTTAAGTAAGAGCTGGGGAGAATTATCCACAAGACACAGAATTGTTGTAAACTTTTGCTATCTAGCCACATAGGGGTACATTTTTCTCTTCTGTTGAACTTGCCTGTTATTTCCTCCTTCTGGCATTTATTAATCAGAATGGTTAACCATTCAGCCCAGCCTAAAAACAGATCTCATCACAAATCCTGTTCTCTGTGGTGGACTCAGAAAAGGCTCTGACTGAACAAACCCTGAAGGGCAGAGCTAAATGCTGGAGATAGATGTTTACCATGAAATTCACACTACAGGTTTCCTGTTTGGAGCAGCCAGTAGTGCTAGGGACACTAGAATTTCCATTTGTACACAAGCTCTGTTTTGACAGAGCCCTTCATGATTCATCAACAATTTGGGTGCTTCTGGCTATGCACTATTCATTGCACCCATCCCATTCCTGATAAACAGATTCAGGAGCTCTAATCACAGGGGTAGTATACTCAATAACCATTGCTCTTTAATTGTTTATGATCTTTATCTCTGTTTCCCTCCAAGGGTTTTTTTCCTGTGGGAGGACCAGTGTTTCTCTTTGAACTGACTTTTGCTTTCAACATTTATCATTCAGGACTGCTCAAGTGCTGTTTCAGTCCAGAAGTCCCTTACAAACCATTTGTAGCAGCTGCCTTTTTGGAAGTTTGCTGTTTGCAGTGCTTGATCCTTCACTTAAACTGCCTAACACTGTCCTTTTTTTCCATCTGTGCACAAGACCCCTGCACCACACGACATGCCTTTGGGGAGCTGGGGTGCATCTGGCCTCCTGCCTCTACTTGCTTCATGTCTGACCCTGGGGGCGTATTTCCAGCCTGCTGCAGGACCTCTGTGAGCAGTGTGCTGTGAGTGCCTACGGAGAGGTGAACCACAGCCAGTTGTTATGTTTGGGTTGAGGGCTGATACTGGCTCCAGTGGGACTGTCTGCACCCCTAGGACTGGCCCTTCTGCTTAGAGCTCTGCATAGAAAGCCTCAGAGCACTTAGAACATGAACATGTGTTTGGGATACAGGAACAAGTGAAAAATAGCAAGAGGCAGAAAGGAAAGCAACAGATCGTTTCCATCAGCAGAGTTGTCATGTCCCATGGCTTATGTGTGTTTTCTTGTAATATGGGAATAATTACTCAATGGCTGTCTCCATTTGTGTCTGATTATTAAAATCAATAATGCATCCATTGGTCTGACAGTAATTTGCATGCACAGCTTTTCCTATCTGTTGGTAGCCAGCAGAGCTGCTTATGTCTGGAGAACTGCGAAACCCCACACTGTTCTCTAGACTGTTCCTGTCTAAAACACCCTGTGGCCCCTGGATTTAATCTCTGCTGGTCCCCACCTGAGCAGTTCCTGGAGGAGAACCTTGCTGCACACCTGGGAGTCCCAGCCAGGCAGGATGCAGCCAGGTCAGTTCGGTCAATATTGACTTTGCTGCAGGCTTTGGTGCAGTGATGGTTATCTTGTTCACCAGGTAAGAGCTAGCCCGTTAGCACAAGCGTCTTTGAAGCCATTAAATACACAAAATCGATGAAGTTGAAAAGGGGGGATCCTCTCAAATGAAGGCACTATGTTATCAGCCTGTGCAGGTCACACAAGAGCTGCACTTTGGACTGCACACTGGGGTGTACTGGGTGACAAGTGTAAATGGGACTTTCACAGGGTGGTCTCTGTCCACCACGCTTGCTTCCCTGTCTTCTCTCCCTTGTGTCCTGGGCACAGTATTTTCCAGGATTTTCTTTCCTGCTGTGGCTGTGCAGCCCTACTTTCCAGCTCTGGCATTAGACAGGATGAAAACTTTCCATCTGTAGATGTTTGTTTTATGGGAAGAAGTGTTTTTTGCACAGCATGAAACTTTCCATTGTATTCACAATTGGTTTCCAGCAAACTAAGTAAAGGTGAAAAATTCCTCCCTGAGTGCATGGCAGTGGCACCCCGGGGCACAGCCAGCCTCTCTGGAGCCAGGGCCCAGGGGCAGGAGTGCTGCCAGAAAGGGGTGGCACAGCCTGACCTTGCAAGTCTACCCCCAGAGACTCGCTGCTCTGGGGAACAGGGTTATGTTGGCTCAGGCCATGCCAGCTGGAAATTCAGGAGAGAGCCCACTGATGGTCTCTCCTGCTGTGCACAGTGTGCTAACTGCTTTCCCTGTGGGCAGTGGAAAGCTCCCAGGTAGCAGCAGGATTTCCTCCCTTGTGCACAAGCCAGCTGCTTTCCTGGTAACAGAGTGAGCTTTCATTTCACACCCCTGAGTTGCCAGAGGGATGGGTGTGTATTTCTCAAGTAAATCTTGATTCCTTGCAAGTCCCTTTTCTCTCCCCATGCTGTGCATCTGCTAGAGCTCCCCAAATTTCCTGCAGGATCCACAGTATTCGTGCAGCTGCTTGCTAAAAGGGCTCTGTAGTCAGTGCAGTCATCCTCTGCATGCTGAACTACAAGGGATCGATCTTTGAGGAGGGCAATAACGACCCTGCCCTTAGTGCAGGAGGAGTGTGAGCAGGGTGAGCTCTGCATGGTGACTGTTCACAGACATGCAGTGCTCTGGGTTCACTTGGTGATGGGCCAAGATGTGCAGGTCTCACTGGCCTTCACCTGTGCCTGGTGTGAACAGCTGTGTTTAAACCAAGAGGAGAGACAGCAAAATTGGAAAATAAGGCCCATGGGCATGCTGCACTAAGAGTATTTTATCTCACCTGAGAAGGGTGAGTTACTGGCTGTACTGGCTACAAAGGGTGCTGGGGCAGGGGGAGGGGAAGCAGTCTGGCTTGCTGCCCCGGAGGGAGATGGGGTGCTCTGAGATAGGGAGATCTTGTGGGGAGGGGAGCTTCTTTCCTTGGCTACAGTCCAGAAACTTCTGTGTTAGGGATGGGAAGAAAGGGAGGTGAGAGGAGAGTCTCTGAGATCACTCTCAGGGCAGCAGAAAAGTGATTGACTTTAATGAGAGGCTCCAAATAGAAAATGGAGATAAACCTCTGTGGGTGGTGTCTGCCATAGGACTGACTCCTGGGTGTCTCTGAAGGTACAGAGCCTCTAGCTCACTGCCCTTTCCTACTGCTAGCAGTCATGCTCCCATGAGAAAAGGTTCTTTTCTGAGGAGAAAAGTTTGGGGAAGGTGAAGTGCATGGGTGAAAAGAGATGGCAGGGAGCTATCAAAAGCTTTTCTGAGATGAACTGTATTTTGGGGGGTACATGCAGTGTCTGCTCCTCTGACCCATCCTGCAAGGTGGTGGTGGATGGTGTGACAGTTTTCATATTGCCCAATGCAAAATGAATGCTGATAGTTTTATATTGCTTCCCTGTGTTACAAACCATCCTTCACTTCATGTTAATAGCTTGAGGTAGGACTTAAATGTTCTAAATTAGAACAAAACACTAGTACCTGTCTTATTAGGAGGTCATTAGCAACCAGGACAGGTTTAACCACTGAGTGGATAAATCTGCAGCTGGATTAAAGCCTAATTGACTCTATGATGAATCACACTGTAATATTTCATACAAAGCACTAGGTTTAAAACCAACCCAAAGTGGGGAGGTCCCCAGTGTCTGTTGTCACATTTGGGTCACTGATGCATACTCCTATTTTAACTTTACTCTAGTGCTTTAAAGGAAAGTAGGGAAAAGAAATAATTCACAAATTTTGTCAAAGCAACGTGAAGGTATTTCACTCTAGCTTTTTTTTCCAACTAGAAAAGAAGCCACTGTGTCTTGCCCTCGTAGCCTGCTGCAAGCCAGGGGATATTTCAGGACTGCATTTATGCTGCTGTCTGAAAGCCTGGCTGGAGTCTGACTCGCTTGGAAAGAGCAGGGTAGTGCCAGGCCAAGTGGGCTCCTGTGGTGACCTTAGTGCTGCAGCTGCTCTGGCCAGAGGCAGTTCATTTCCCTAAATACCATTCCTCAAGGTATTTTTGAGGGGCTTGTTGCTGAGGTCCCTCTGGATGTGAAGTCATGCCTCCAGCCACCGGATCAGGGGTTTCTCCACAGTGTCCAAGGGTAAAGCTGAGGGATATGTCCTTGTTAAAGCTGTGAGAGAGAAATGTCACCCTGGACTTACCCTGTTTCCTGGGAAGGCAGATTGTTTTGCTGGGTTTTCCCATTAAATCCCTATCTCCTAATAAAATACTACAAGAAAAAATTCATTGTTCCTGCCAAATTTAACAGGAAATTGAGAATAAATATTTTTACTTCAGCAAGCTTGCTTTTTAGCAGCCCAGGCTTTTCCTGGGGGTGGGTAGACGCCTGCTTGGTCTATCCTTTAAGCCACCCCTGACAGAGCAGCTCACTGCAGGGGGCTGAGCACTACTTGAGACCACACTGGAGCCAGGTTTGCTGCAGGGGACATAACTCTGACTGCTGTCACACTTTCCCATGTCACGCACATTGTCACCTTCTACAGCTTTTTCTCACAGCTGAGCTTAAATACAAGGAGGAGAGAATGAGTTTTGCCTCCAAATGTGAAAACAGCTTTGTGTAATACCAGTTCAGGATAGGAAAAAAAAAAAAGCAAAAAGGAGTTCTAGCCCTGGTTCTGTTACTAGAGATGAGATGACAAAGAGCACTGCTGTGTGAAGGGCAAGAGGGGGTAAATGAGACAACACAGAGCAGTAATCACAGTGTGGCAGCAGCTGATGAGCCTCTGCTCTGGAACAACTCTGAGAGGAAGGTCTCTGGTTGCTCAGGATATGGCCATACTCCTCATCCATCCTGTTGTGAGGAGAGAAAGGAACAGCCATTAAAAGTGATGAACAGGCTTAATGGCAAATAGGAAACCCACATAATAGAGCAGGAACAAAATGCAATTTTACTGCATCTACCAGAAAAACAAATCTTTTTAATCCAGAGAGAGGAGAAAGCAAGTAGTGCCTAAGGAAGTAAATAAACCATTTGGTAATGGCCTTATTAAAGTAGCAAATTATGTTTTTTCCATGTGGATTATGGAGTTTTTGCACAGGTGGCAGAGACTGACATGGGAGAGGTGACTGGTACCTGGGAGGGCACAGCAGCCTGCAGCCCACCATCATCAGTGTGCCCCGCATCCCTGGCCAGCCCAGCTGCTGGACAAAACCCATCCTTCTTATTTCTTGCACAGCAGGAAATGAAGGCCCTAAGGCCACAGGGGCCCATCCAGGTCCTTTACAAAAGCTGCAAAAGGCTGTGGAAATGGACAGGGTGTGGGCCAGGGCATGGCAAAAGTTTGACAGCCACCCTCTATTCTGGGCTCCATTCTGGAGGAAATCCCAGGGTCTTCCAAGGCCATGGGACAAACCCTCACGGATCAAGCCCCTCTCCTCAAGCCATGCTGCTGCTCCATTGATGGGTGCCTTGTGCCCTAACTGTCAAGCCCAGAAAGTCTATATCTAGCCTGTATGTGTCCCCAGTCCTTTCTCCCAAAACTTTTGGAGGTTACTTTGGCACCACATGTCTGTCTTATGTAGTCAACCCACCTGAGCTATGATACCTCTCAGCAGGTTTTACTGCAGCCCCAACCCTTAGTCCTGTTAAATATCCCATATCCAATAAGCCATCCTCTTTTCACTTCCATAGCACAATGTTAGCTCTGTTGAAAAAGCAGTGCTTGTGGTGGGAGTGCTTTCAATTTCAGTGATCTCTAGGCAGGAAGTGCTTATTTTTCTGAATTTTTTAAATGACCTATAAATTCACCCATGGACATAGAATTCCCTGTTAAAACTGTGGCTTTTTCCTGAAACCTCGTAGAAAAGGCTTTGTTTTCTGCTTAGCTTAGACAGTTAAAACTGTTCCTGTATGACCTGCAAGTTTCATCCTGCTATGTTTTAGGGGACTTTTCACAGGCTACAAACTAGACTGGATCAACAGTCTTGTATTGACACCAGGGAGGCAATTAGAGCTACAAATGATGTATTTCTGCTGTGCTTGACAGCAGTAAAATGCAAAACAAAAGCTGAAAACAGAAGGGAAGAATATCAGAAAAAATGAAAAGTAAGGGATAGGAAGGCTCCTCCTCTGAGGGATTTGGAAATCCAGCTAAGAGTTTCATCAAGAAGAAACAGAAAATAAATACTGTTGACTATAGAGACCTGGTGGTTTTTGTTCCCTAACTTCACATCAAGGATGATTTAGACACACTCCTAGAAGAGGGAAAACCCTTTGGCAAATGTTAGTGAAACCCTGGATTTATGACACACAGCTCTGCAAATCTTTTTCTGGCCAAGCTTTTCTTGGGATTAGCCTGTATGAAGGAGAGTGGGAATACAGGGGAAAGTTGCCTGTAGAGCTTTTCATGTGGTTTCCATGGCTGGAAAAGTGTGGCTGCATTCCCTGCCTTCTTGGAAGTGGTCAGAACAGCTGTTTTATTTAAAGCATGGCTTGAAGTCTCAGGTACATTATGGGAAAAGAGCACAATCAGGGAGAGATCAGGCCATGTGCAACATGCAGCTCTGAGAGGTCACTTGTTTAGCTTGAAGGTCTTTGCAATGAGCTGGACAGAAATCTTGATGCTGGCAGCCCTTTGAATGCTGCAGGTTCCCAGGATGCCCATAAAAGACTGTATGAATGCCATAGAGGTGATGTGCACACAAGCTCCATAGGGACCTGAGCTGCTGCTTTTGTTTCCATAGGGTTGGTTTCACCATCAGATGGGAACAGGCACCAATTTGGTTCCAAGGGGCAGAGTCCATTCCTGGGGCTCCTTACTGTGGCACTTAAGTGCAAACCCCTGCTAAGACACCTGCTCAGTGTTTTGTTGGAGCTCTAGTGCCCTCTACTCTCGGGCAGCAAATTAAATATATGAGAGTGCAGTGCTAGATGTTGAGGAGAGAGGGACATGCAATAGCATGTCAAGCCAGGAAACCCCAGCAGTCCTGGAGAAATAAGGGCAGCATCCTCCAGAGAGCACAGGTGTATTCCCTGAGCAGCTGTGAGGGACAGCCCAGGCACTCATCTCCCCTCTGCCCACGCCCTGCTCTGCCCATGCCCCCAGGAACAGCAGGATGATGGACACTCCAAGTGCCACCCCTAGGACGGCTCCTGGGGAACTACAGTGTAGTGCAGTGTTGGCCTACTCTGCCACAGGGCAGAATCATCCCAGTGCGTTTGTGCTTCCAGTCGCTGATCTCAACCACCATGCTGTTTTTTCTGCTTGCTCTGCTTCCCATGCTCATAGCTGTCCATCCCTGTGGGTAAGCATGTCCTGTGCTGCAGTTCCACTGCTGACCTGTCCCATTGGCTGGGTTGGTGCTTGACCCTCCTCCCCTGACTCTGTCCCCTCTTGCTCCTGTCAGCTCTGTTTGAGCCTGATCTGTCCTCAGACTCCCCCCTGTAAATAAGTGGGAAGGGAAAGGAGGCAGAAAGATACTTTTTAGCCAGCTCTCAGACATGAAGTCATCAGGTTATTTGGCTACCTGAGTCCAACTTTCTTGAGCACTGGCAGTACAGGACACAGTCTTGACAGCCTGGACTTGCTGTTTCTTAAGCAGAGCACAATGCCCCTTTGTATGGGGTTCCTGGACCGACCAGGTTAGGTTTTGTTTGACAAAGCCTCTTTAAATTTCATTTTTTTTCTCCATGGGGTTGTGAGGAAAAAGATTTCTTTCTTCTTTCACTCAAACCTTATCCTTGAGTTTGCACAAAACAGGTCTGTGACCCTAGAACTAAGTTTCAGGTTTGCAAATAAGCTTGTAACCCAAGCAGTCTGGGCGTTTCATAATCAAATTTGTGGACAACAAAAATGCTATGATTTCAAACCTGGAAAAAAAAAATATGAGGCCAAGAAACCAGAAAATTATCATTTACTTCATTCAGCATCTCCTACAAGCTCTGTGTAAAAAATTACTGTGTGCAGCTTCCTTGTGTGTCAAATGGCACGAATAAGTTGTGAGATGTTTCACAGGAGTGGTGTAAACCTCTCCCATGTTTCCAGAGTGCCTGAGGTCCTCTCGTAAAGAGGATGAGAGAAGTGAGGGGGATGGAGGGAGTTTCCTCTGAAAAGGGGAATCCAGAATGAGAAACACATTCAGCCACTGCAAACAGCAAAAACACACACGCTTTGATTCCAGGAGCCAGACCATGCGTGCCTCACATGTGCAGCTGCCCAGATTTATGGCCTGTTATCCTCTGAGGCAATTACTAGAGTTTGTTGTGGGGATCTGCATGAGCAATGCACAGGTTGCCCACATAGCCTGGCCTTCTGAGAAATGACACGGTGCTCACTCTGCCAGCACTCGCCATGTGCTGCGGCCGGGAGCAGCTGTGCTGGAAAACCACCACAGAGGAAATCACAAGTTAGTGAGTCACTGAGACTGCTGCCAGCCTGTCAGGAGTCTCTCCATAACTCAGCTTTCATATGCCTCTGCTTCAGCTCTGAAGCAGGCTCAGATGCCACCTTGAACAGAAGAATGGCTGCTAGCATGTGAGGAAGGAGCAGAAGCAGATGGATAGAAGGAACTGGTTTTCATTCTACAGTCCCAAAGGGAGGCCTGCAGTGGGAGGGAAGAAGTGACCCTGGTAGGCCTGAGCACTTCTTCCTATGCAGCCTGTGATGTGCCCCAGACACCCCAACAAAGCTCAGCAGAGATGTCATCCCAGACACCTTGGACCTGCCTGGGGAAGGTGCTGCTTGGGGCAGGGCCAGGAGCATACTGCTGCCAGGATACTTTTGGCCCAGCTGCAAGCATCAGTACTGAGACTTCCCAAAGCTGCTCATGGCTTTGGTCCAAGTCGTTCGGGCTTTATCTGTGCTTTGGGAGACCACTTGCAGCTGCTCTGGCCAAGAACACACTCCTGTGCTGTGGGCTGGACTGCATTTACATCACTCGTTCCTGTGAGAATCAGGAGGAAGCTGTTGATGTAAGGGTATTAAACAGGCCTCGAGCAGCAGCTCTGTGGCATGATATGCAGGCTCTTGTGCCTTACACCAGCCAGCAGTGGGAGAGTTTTTCTTTCCAAAGTAGGGGATGTGCTGCCCATGGCCCAGGGCAGAGGTGCCTCCTAAAACCTGAGGAGGTTTCTGAAGACAAAACTGGAGTATAAACCCTTGGGACAAGGGGACAATGTCATGCTGTGGGACACATTTCTGGCAGGGGCAGTGCTGCTGTCTCTAAGTTCTCTCCCTGGGGCTGCCTCCAGCCACTCCTCTGCACCCCAGAGGCATCCCCAGCTCATCCCACGAGCCCACAGCTTTAAACACCTCTTCTTCTTAATCCCTAACAAGTGAAGAGCAGGATGCAGAGCAAACTGGTTCCAAATGCGTGTGCTGGGGGTGCTGGGCTAGCTCTTGCTACCCTTAAAGCCAGTGGCAAAATCCATAGGAGGCAGAGGTGCAAAGATGCTCCTGGCTGAGTATCCAATGTTGTTTTCCTTGGAAGTGAGAGGTGGTCCTTGGGGTGCACTTTTGTCAGTGAGCAAGATCAGGTGTTTTCAGCATCAAACCAGACAGGAAAATGAGAAGTGTTTTCTATAGAAATATAGTTGGATAAAACCTACATTTGGGATTCGATGCTTTTACTGCCTTTTTTCTTTTTTTTTTTTTTTTCTTTCCCAGAAACTGAGCAATGATTCTTATTTTGGAACTAGAAGCTTTTCAAGCAAAACTATTTTCTTAAAATCTCAGTTTTAAAGCAGCTCATTCTGCACTGGGTTTTTGGATGAGTACTCACCACATTTTTCAGCCATATCTGTGCAGCACATGTTCCCACAGGATCAAGTGGAGGGATTGCTGTTCCTGCTGCTCAAGGGGCAAGGAGGGATCCAGTGCTTCCTCCCAGTCTTCCCCAGTTTTAGACTAACTTGTGCTCACTGGTGTGTGTTAATGGCACCATCAGTGGAGGATCCCCTCCATGCTCTGGCTCTCAGCTGGTGACAGCCACAGAAAGATCACAGTGCCTGGGAGAGGTGCTGAGGAGACACTTGACAGCAGGGTGAATTCCTAGCTTGGTGTAATGCTGCCTTGTGTTTCTGCGCTTTGATCAACTGTGCTTTAAATTGACACTTGGACTTAACTTGCTTTAACTTCATGTGCAAACTAGCTCAAAGTAGACAGGTCTTCCTTGGACTGCTCAAGGAGGCCTCCAGATGAGCTCTGGTGAGCCTTGATGAAGTAAAATCCGTATTTTCTACCTACTCTGTCCTGCTGTAGGAAGCATCCACCAGCAGGACCAAGACTACAGCAGTATATCAGTGCTGGTGCATCCACCCTCACAGTCTAGGACAATCTCTTCAGCTGCCCAAAAGCCCAGTGTGTGACCTTCAGGTTTTAAAAATTTGGTCTTACCTTTGGCAGGCCAGTGAGCAAACTTCCCAGACAGTTTCAGAAATGCTGGTGAAATATCAGAAGATCCCTTTTCTCAGCAGTGGCACCAGTAACACTGGTTGACATTATGAGTTGGTCACTGGTCCAGTGGAAAGGCAGTGTGGCCGAGCTCACAGTGGCTGGGACTGTTTATGGATTGGGATCACATTCAGTGGATAATTTTGGAGGAAAAAAAGATAGAGAATAAATATTAAAAAATAATATAACACACATATTTTGAATTGAGAAAGTTCTGTGTATTGTGTTGATCTGCTGTCCAACTGTGAAATGTTGAATTTACTATTTTTGAATTAATACATAAGCTTAGAATTAAAAAAAAATAAAAAATAAAAAATACCATAAATGAAACACATGAAAAGGAAAGAAAATCCTTTCTCTTAGATTGAGTTAAATGTACTGTTTGATCAGGTGTGATTGAGGTTTTCTTATTTTAGTTTTGTTCACTTTGCTGCCTTGTTTTGGAAAGGGCACAGGGGAGAACCCCACCTTTATGCTAGATCCACCCCAAAGGAAAGCTTTCCAAGCTAAATAAAGACCATTTTCCACCTGTCTCTGCTCTGACCTTCTGGAAAGGCCCTTTCCATGGCTGGCACCTCGCAGAGGCTGTCTGCACTCCCCAGCTGACACAGGGCAGTAGGACTCTCCCAGCTGTAGCCAACTTCTCAGGGCATGTGGCTGGGACAGACAGTCCAAACACAGGGACCAGGCTGCCAGGTGACATCCCTCTGAAAGCCTCACCACAGCCCACACTGACCCTGGAAACATCTCTCAGCTGATACAGCTCTGTGTAGCTGCAATTATTCTCTGCTTTGCTCATCTTCTGTATTAACTGCCTGCTCTTGGATTCTGCTCATGCCATTGCCTGCCCCCATAGGTCTGGGCTCCCTCTCTGATCAGAGGCTGCTCCTGTCACTCAGCAAACACCCCTGGCTGCTCCAGGGTGGCTGCATCTCCATGGAGGTGATGGCTGAAAACATACACAGGGACAGTCAGGGCTGTTGCTTGTGTGGCTGACATGAAAACTGGGTGTCCTGGCACCCTGAGGCCACCTCCTGCCTGTCTGCAGTCAGCAGTACAGGTGATGCTGGTTAAGCACATGGCTTCTTGGTGTGAGTTAGTCTTGATCTTCTTACTGAATGCTTACACAGATGTCCTCTGGGTCTTGTGAACATGTGTCTTCAATTAATTTTCATCAGCGGGCCTAAGGTAAAAGACTTTTCCAGTTGGAAAATGAGATGCCTGGTATACTCCAAGCAGCAGATTGTCAGGACTGGTCTGCTCTCATTCAAAGTGCTATCGGCAAATTTTCCAACAGGCAAAGAGGCAGCCACGTCTGGTGAGAAGCTGTTTGCATACGGCACCTGAAGGGAAGAAAAGTTTGTATAATATGGATCCTGCAGGAGTAGGACTCTCCCCTAGTATCATCTCCTGGAAACTGGTTCCACACAAATGTTTGGAAAGAAGAATTTCTCTCCAGGAGCCCTATATGGATGCAGACACCTGCAGCTCTTTAGTCTACAGTTACCACCCACAGAGGATTTGCTGGCAGAAAAAAGTTGCATTGGGTGTTGGTGCCCTAGACATCACAGCAGCCTCTTCTGTCTCCTGGAGCTGCACTGACAAAAAGAAGGAATCTATTGTTTTCAGACATGTAGACTTTAAGATGCAGAATCGTAAAATATGCCTGGAAGACATGTGAAGATTGAGGCCTTATAGCTTGAGTCCATCACTGCCAGTCATGCAGGTGGGATCCGTGTGGGGCAGATTTCCCCACCTCCACATTTTGTGGGGCTTCTTTCTGCTTCTGAAACATCTGAGATGGACTTTCAGGGGTGGCTGTGCAAGGAGCAGATAAAACCCATAGCTCAGGAAGGAGCAGGTGTGGCAAACAAGACTGGACTATTTTCACTGGAGTCTCCTCTGAGTATGACTGCTTCTCAGACAAACAAAATGAGGTCCAGGAGATAGTTCCTGTCCTGTTTCTCTGTCTGACTATGGGATGTATTGGTGGGCTGTGAAGCTGGAGGAACTTGCAATCCCAAACACCACAGTACCACTTAAATTTTTATTAGAGCTGCCAAATTCTGGATGGATTTGAGTGATACATCCTGGACCTGCTCCCAGGCCATCTTCATAATTTTATAATTTTCCTTCAAGACAGAAAGCAATTCAAGCAGCCTTGAGTGACTGATTAAAATGACAAGTCCTCAAAGGCAAAGGACCAATGGAGACCTGGTGAAAATGTAAGTGGCTGAAATCTCAATCTCTGTCCAACATACCAAGAGACTCTGTTAGCAGTGAGTCCATGACAAATGATCCCTTGCTGTTCCCAGCATACTTTCTACTGTTGAAGATCACCAGGAGCAGTGTGAGCAGGTTAGCTTTGCATGCCTGCTAGCCCTCTTTGCTGTCATTGCTCTGATTTCTAATGGTTGTTTCCTACCCTCTGGATTCCCTGCAGCAGGGAAAGAGGAGGGTATCCAAATAAGGCACTAAAATGATTAAGCAAAACAAGGCTGCAGCCTGTTAATCAGTCTCCTTCAGCTGAAGGAGGCTAGTTGTGTGGAAATCTAAACAGCATCCGTGATTTGAGGTCTAGTTTCATTCTGCAAACATCAACTATGTATTTTGCTTGCTTTCTCAAAACCAAAGGATGGAAATCTCATTCAGAGTGGCTTGTTTGCCTTTGAACAGATGGTGTAAAGTGTTGTCCCCGTCAGCCAGTGAAGCAGGCGCACAACAGCCCAGCTTTGCTCAGCAGAGCCCCCCGCCCAGCAAAGCCAGTGCAGTGTGGAGATCAAAGCCATATTTCCTTCATGACTTTCCTGTTAGATTTTTTTTTCTCTTTTCTACATTTTTTTTCCATAATCAGAGTCTCAACTCCTTTTTCTTCCATATTCAGGCTTGAGATCAAACAGGCCAGACATCTGCTTCGCTATTTTTAAAATCATTTTAATGATTTAATAATTTCTAGGGGAGAGGGAGAAGAGGGAAATGAAAATAATGACAAAGGCAAAAAAAATGACACCATTTTAAAAATTCAGGCACAGTCAGGAGTGTCTGTTCTTCCCTCCTCTTCTCTTTTTTAATCATGAGGAAATCACCATGATGATTGTAACTGGTGTACGCTGGCAAAACATTTAAGTACATGTGTGCCTGAAAGCATGACTCACATCTATTTTCTTCTTCTTTTAGGAAATATGTTATACTGATTAAGGCTTTTTAAAATCTGAAAATGCAAAAAAAACCTGCTGCAAACACCTCATCCCTGTGAAGCAGGTAGAGCTTGTGTGCTGGACGGGCAGAGGTGGAGAGTTCTGGCAGCCTTCCCAGTGGGACAGTGTCAATAGGGAGCAACAATAAAACAAATCAGTCTCCTCTTCAAAGCTGGACTATGTTTTTCATTAAAAAACATTAATATCTCTCAACAGAATCTTATCTAGGGATGAATTGCTGCTGCCACCACACAGGATACTCAGCAGAACTACGGTTTCATGCCAGGCTCACCCTCCCACTCTTTGGGAAGATCCGACCCAGATATTTGAAGTCCTCATGGTTTTAATAAGTCATGTGCTCGGGGTTGCTGAAGGAGGAGCATGGCCAGGAGTTGTGGGGGCCAGCCCCCATGCAGGGGAAGGAAGCAATGCTGCTGGCTTTATTCGCAGACCAGCTCTGGGCCACAGAGGATTCTCAGCTCACCACAAGGTCTCATTTTTCACTCAGTTTGACACCAGTCACACTCCAAAAGCTACAGACATCTTTGGTTGTGTATCAGCACCAGGCCAAAAGATTATGTGCAAACTCACCCACGCTGCCTATTTTTGGAGGGAAGGCAGTCAGCCTGCCAGCTGTCTCTGGGAAGAGGTCTTTTTGCAAAGAATGATGGATGATGAGATTTTAGGATATCAATCTGGTTCTCCTTTTTAAATTTAAATACACACCAAAAGTTTTCTGATTATGGAGAGGTCATTTGAATGTACACTCTATGTACCATCATCTTGCTTTTCTTTTTTTTTTTTTTTGTGCAAAAGTTAAAAAACTGGAAGCAGAAAAATTAGGACTAACCCAGCATCCAAATATGGTGTATAATCTTCCTCTTATCTGCATGCCATTGCCCAAAACAAATGCATTAATGTATTTTATGTTTCATGGTTATGAGTTGCCCTGAGGATAATCAAATCAAAATCAAATGCACCTATGGAAGATAAGGTCACTGATACTGTTTCCCACCCATTCCCACTCTGGCTGTGAGTTTCACTGCAGCTGCATTTATTACCTTCTCTGAGTTTCACTGCTGCCTCTTTAAAGATTACTTTTCCATATGGATGGATTAGGTATAGGTATTTTTAAGCTGTACACTCTGCAGAAATAAGACTTACTGACAAAACTGGCAGTTGTAGATGTGAGATCCTATGAGTGAGAAATAGAGGGAAGCAGTGGGTCACAGTCTCCCAAAGGGAAGGGAATTCCTTGAAGCACAGTCTTTTGAAGTGTCCCTCGCTTGTCCCTTAATCAAGTGATCATATCGGCCGCCTCGTTCCTTTCAATGGGGGAAAATTTGCAGACAAATCCCTGCCAGCAGGATGTTGGAGCTCTCGTGGGTAGTGGGATAAAGATACCTGTCACCTCCCCCGGCCTCGCTGCTGGCTCATGCTGGGAGCGTGGCTGGGGAGCCCTGTGCTGGCTGCAGGGCCACTCATTCCCAAATCCCCGTCAGAAAGTGAAATAAGACCCAGCTCCCCAATGGCTCAGCAGCCCCAATGACCATGGCAAACAACTGTGTAAGTGGTCCCATATGCTGTGGGTACATTCGAGGGACATAAATTGTGCTTTGTGCTGATGGTGGTGGCGTCTTGCCCCTGCTGCAGAATTGCTCTTGCCTTTTATTGACTGGAGGGGCAGCAACTCTTCTCAAAAGATGTGCTAGTGGCACTGCAGCTCTGAAAATTGGATCTTCCCCAGCTGGCTAGCCAGGAGAAATATTTGAAGCGATGGATCCACCAGTGTTTTGGGTGGTGAGCACTGTGACATGGGGTACCTGTGGGCAGCAGCCCTCTCCTCCAGTCTTTGTCCCTCTACCGCTCCCCCATCACCAAATGAAGATTGTATGGGCAAGGATAAACAAAGAGCCTGTTCATACGAGGGAAGTTTTGGGGGCAGAAAGGACTGAAAGGCTCAAGATACAGCAAGGCTTCATGCCGTAAATCTGATTAATTTACCTTGTGACAATCGTAACAAAAAAGCAAGGGCTGGGAGCTGGGGCTGAGGGCTGACCTTTCGCTCGCACTGAAAGGCAGCACAATAGGGGCTGGGGCAGGGCAGGGGAATGACCCTGCCTGTCACTGCTACCTGCTGTTTTTGACAATGCCATCGGACACAGCTCTTGGGGTGATGAAAAACACCTTCCCGCCAAAGGGCCCTTCTGCCCCCTGCCCTGGACGGGCCAGCTCGGGGGGATTTGGTGTAGGCAGAGCCAGCTGTACAGGATGCATAAATGGGCATCACTCACCAACATTAATATCCATCAGAAAAAACTGCCCTGGGGACTTCAGGATCAGACCCTGCGTGGCCAACCACGTGGCTGACGGATACACAGGAGTTATGGGGTGACTCTGGGCTGAGCTGCCCAGCAGACAGGGAAAGGTTTTCAAGGGCTCTGCAGCATGGTACAGAGACAAAAGTCCAGCCCTTGGGGTAGGATGGCCCTATGTGCATGAATTTGCTGCACTAGGGAGTGGCCTGGCCATATCTGAAGGCAGTGGCTGTGGGAAAGAGTTTTTCTGTGCATCCTCTGGAGAGCATCTTCCTGTGTGCCCTTGCACTGCCTCAAGAGCACAGGATTTATTCCTCTCTTGTTCCTTGCTAACCATGCCCAAAAGCACACAAGGAAGGCATGCAGCAGCAGCAGCAGGGAACATATACTGTATACTGTATACTGTGTATACTGCAGGGAACATCTGCCCCAGAGGAATCACAGAGCAGGAAGTGAGCTTAAGTTTGGCTCAGCAGAAATGTTATTATCTGAGGAATTAACCTTTGCATTCAATACTTGCTCTCCAGACTTGCCTTTGTCTCCTGCGTCTGCTTTGCCCTGAACAGCAGCAATTCCCACCAGGTATAATTTCTTGCTTGATTCAAATGGAACAAGTGCACACAGAGCAGCACCCAGCATCATCCCAGCCCTGCTCCCCCTCAGAAGAGGGAGACAGAGTGTTTTCACACCCCATCACATTTCAAGCTCTCTTCTCTCCACTGTCACAGTTTGGCTTAAGTTATTTTCCTAGAGCCACTATCACAAAGGAAGTCTGAAAGATTTCACAGTTTATTTTAGTTTTATCAGCTTAACCCCCCCCAAAATTTTAAAAGCAGGTGAAAAATAACTCAAAATCTTAGTTGGACCATGAACCAGTCAGGC
The DNA here is from genome assembly GCA_024734555.1 of Trochalopteron elliotii. Classification (NCBI taxonomy): domain Eukaryota; kingdom Metazoa; phylum Chordata; class Aves; order Passeriformes; family Leiothrichidae; genus Trochalopteron; species Trochalopteron elliotii. The sequence continues at coordinate 164,950 of JANPWX010000223.1, forward strand.
AGAACCTGTGGTCTACCTCTAAATGCATTGGCTGGTATCTCATGATATTCATCAAAAACAGTTAATAAAGGTGTTTTCACTGGAACATCTGCTAGAGTTTTTGGTTTTGGAGGCTTAATTGCAGGTTAGAGTATCAAACTTTCAGAATGTTTGGGGACAGAGATTGATTGGGGTCACCAGGTTATTCAGCATAATATCCCAACCCTTATCTCTCAAATGCAGTGTCCAATTGATTTTCTCTGGACCATTACACACCATGCAGGGCTGCAAAGCCCAGGAGGGGAGTGGCAGAACATCACGCTCCTCAAAATCCTCCTGACTCAAGTCCTTTGCAGGCTCTTTGGAAAGAGGCACAGCTTTTCTCCATAAGGACTGAGCAACAAGTGAGGAAACCACCATGGAAAAGGCTCAGCCATTTTCCAAACTCAGCCTGTATCTCAGAAGGTGTTGCTACCCCCAGGACTGCATTTGCACAGCACCCAGACACGTGTGGTGAGCCTGGGTGATGAAGAACACCAACTGCTGTTCAGCATTTCCATAAAAATTACTGGATTCCACTTATTTCAGTGCTTCAGCCATCAAAACTAGGAACAGCTTCAGTCTGTGAGCAGAGCTGGCAGAGATGGGGATGTGTATGATGCAGTTTGCTTAACAGGAAAATAATTTCAGGTTAAAGAGAGCTCTTCACACCTAAGCTGTGGCTTGTTATCTACCAAGTTCCAGGCAGCTTGGATTTGCCAATCAAATAATTTTTAATCAAACGCCAACACCATCCCGTGTTGCCCCCTCCCAAAGCCTGGGGCTTTCCTGCCTTGGGGAAAGCTGGCTTTGACATTCCAGCCAGCCCCATCACCTCACTGTTGAAGCTCAGACTTCCTATGGGGGTTTCCTGGCATCCTCATTTGGTTGATGAATCATCCTCCTTTTCTCTGGTCTCTGGGTGGGAGTGGGCTGGGGTGCAGCCTCCCCAGGGACAGGTTTGTGCAGCCCTGGGTTAAGCCCAAGCCAGGAGGGGTGGTGGCCACAGAGGACCCACTCACTTGGAGCCCTCCCAGCACATTTTGTTCTGCAGCCCCTAATCCTTCCTGGTGTGCTTCTCACATTTATGGTCTTCCACCTACTTCACGTTTGGGGAAAGCAGCTTTCCCTGGCGTCTCCATTGATTTACCAGCTCCAGGGCCTGGCTGTTGCCCTGGGTAATTGGCAGCAGTGACATATTTGGGCTGAATTTTATTGTATGCATTAGGAAAAGTCAGCAAACAGAGTTGAGTGCCATGTCAAGTATTGCCTTTGACTTTCTATTGCAGCCGTTTGGGATCTGTTTTGTCCATGCCCTGAGAAAGCCTCTGTTCTGGTTGAGGCTTTGTCTGAGATGCTGAAGGTTAGTCTGAGGAGAGCTGTCTGAGAGGCCCCACTAATCCCTTTTTACTTTTTGAACAAGAAAGTCGAGTGTTTTTTATAATAATAATAATTTGAGCTAATAAGTAACATGCTGGCTGGAGCTGCAGCTGCCTGGGGTGGAGCAGATTTGTTTTCTCCATTAATTAGAAAGCCTTAGCTAATGTCACACATGTCTTCATTTGGAGACTTTCTGAAGAGGTCCTGATTCTCACTGCTAAATCAGCACTGGCCCAGAGTCCAGGCTCCAACACTGGCTTCCACCACCTCAGAATTTAACCCCCTCTTTCCATTTACACCACTTGAAACCTGCCCTGCCCTCCATGCTGAGTATTTTTAAAAGGACCCAAGGCACTGGTGTGGCCCCCAGGCAGGACACCCACCCATGAACAAGGGGTGCTTTGGGAGGGTATGTTCCTCTTTCTGTGGCTAGAAATGTTTATTTTATTATTCCTTTAATTCCTCCACGCTGTGTTCCGGGCTCATCAAAAAGCATTAGCAAAGTAAATCTTCATCAGTGAGGGAGGTCTCGCTTCCTTTCAGGGATAACAATTCTGTAAGTCTGTGGGAAGATTAAAAGTGTGGTACTAAGTAAAAAGTCATACAGCTGGGGAAGGCAAATGCCTGTAACTGTGTTCATTAACAATATTGTATATCATCTAAATGAAAGGAAGTTTAAAGGCTTAATGATTTCCTTCTCACCGATACAGGCTGTTCAGTGCCAGCTCAGACAATGAAGACAGACTAACCTGTTTTACCTCTGCCCTGCTTTGATGGTTGTTTTGCAAACACTTTAGGAAACTGTTCAAATTACCATAAAATTGGTTTTCAGTGGAAGCTGAAGGTAAAACAAAATATTTTCTATTGAGTGGTTTTTACAATAAGATTAACTCCATGAGACCTCAACCTTGGCCCTAGCTGGCCTTGACAATGTCTCCCTTTTAAGAAGGTGATGCAGCTATGTATAATTAGCCATGGCTAGTTAATAACTCATCTGTTAATGTCGAAGCCCACAAATGGAAGGTTTCTATGTACAAGGAACTGAGGTTAGGCCAACAAGGATAAAATCATGTCTATTTTAGTTTAATGAATTCAGTTTCCATTGTTGCTGCATTTCATTTGGGCAGTCAGATGGATAGCCAGGCTTTGGAGCAGCTTTTGGGAGGGTTGTACTTCCCTGCAGTGCAGTACCTAGGGCTCCCTCTGCCAGCCTCTGGGCTATAACATCATGGCAGAAAATAACAAGAGCAATGTTTTGCACCCTTCTAAGCTTGACTGTTCAAAGCCTTAGTGGTGGTAACTTGGTTAAATACCCTATCATTGCTTTCTGTATACCCTGAAATAATAGGAATAAGCAGAGCAGAGGTCTCTGGTTTTGAGACAAGGTATTGCACCTTGTTGCCTTGTGGGTCCACACCCTCCACTGCTGCACAGAAGAAATGCCCCTCCATCTGAGTTCCAATGGCTTTAGGAGAGGGACGTGCAGGGGCAGAAGCTGGGCTGATGAACACAGCCCTTCACACACTCCTCTGAGGAGATGCTGGGTCCCTGGTAGTAACTTACTGTATTTTGAATCGAATATAAACCCAAGGTCCTGGTGTTAGTGCATCTTGGCCCTTGGGTGGTGGTGATATTCAATTTTTAAATACCTCTGGAGTTTTGAGACATTCGGTAAAGGATGGCTGAGCTTCAACTGGCTATCAAGATTGGGCAGCTCACCTCATCCACGATGAAAACTAGCACATAAGCCAGTCAATGCTGTCAGAAACAATCCCAACTGGTGCTAGCAGTGGTTCTAGCTAGCAGTGAGAATGGGCAAGGACTCTTGTCTTGGTAAAGACCATGATAGTTATTTGCATGACAATCACTAAATACCAGAAACAGGTTTTTCCCCATTTTAAGAACGTACATGTAAAATTGCCCCAAACTGACCGCTTCCCTGAAACTTTCTGCTTTGACATTCTGTTAAAAAATTCCAGCCTGGCTTTAGTCATGGGAAAGAATTTTCTCCTTAAAGTTGTTTTGGTCAGAAGGAAAAATAAATCTTTGTTTGCATGACTAGGTCTCAGTCATGAAAAACTGACCCCAAAAATGCTGCTACAAGTTTCCTTTGACTGTAGAGACTCAACCCAGGGCATGTCATTTGAGAAGATGTATGCTTGAGCAGAGTGGGGACTGGAGAGGTTTGAAGAAGAAACCCTGGAAGCTCCTTGTTCCTTACTGTAATGTTTAGCACAGAGCACTGGAACCAAGCGAGACGCTGGTGGCCAGGACCGTGTCACGTAAACAGAGTGTGCGAGCCTGACATTGCAACACTGCCCACAGGGAGCTCTGGGAGACAAACATTTTTCCAGGCCACACAGACCTGGATGGGTTGGAACTGCTCCTCCCCCAGTGCCTGTGATGGGAGCCCAGGCTGTTCAGGACAGGCAGTTTTGGTTCCCCTGCAGGCACCGAGCTGTGTCTTGTCCTACATCCCCAATGTCCATTCAGTCCGTGAGTCACGCAAGCACTTATCGAGGTTTTGGATGATTCATCAGTATTCTCCAGACCTTTAGGGCTTGTAAAGCCAGACAGAAAATCTTGTAGAAATGTTTTTTCCTGTCTGAATCCCAGCCAGGCCTGTTTTGAGGACTACCTGAAAATAGCTGGGAGACAGGCTTGGCAGGAAAAATTCCCACAGTTTGAGCCCTGATCAGGGACTGGAAGCTGGACAAAGACTAAATCCAATTTTCTCAAATCTTAGGAAGTCCTGGAATATATAAGAGAGCAAGGATATAAATCATTTTCCTTGCTGCTCTAGGCTGGGCTTTCTGAAGGACATGAGTGACGGATGAACTTGGCTTCCCCATCTTCCTGGGACATGGGATCCAAACTCCATGTGGCTCCTCTGGAAATCTCCCCACATTCCTGGACAGAAGGGGGTGCTTTTAAGTGGTGATTCCTGTCTTTTTCCCTCTGGAAACAAGATTGATTTCTTCATGTAATTGTGTTTGTCCTGTCCTGGCTTCAGGCTTTCCAACACTTAGTTCATCTTCTCCTTTGGCTGCACAGCAAATGCCAAGCAAGATCCTCTCTCTGGGAAGGATGGAAAAGTTAGTCTTTTTGTCCAATAAAACCAGAGCAGCTTTCAGACTTGGTCCCAAATGTCCTGCATATAGTCTGACAACAAAAGTTAAACCTTCTTATAAATGTAATAAGCCTATGGATGTTGGTAGTTGTTGCTGGCTTTCACACTGGAAAATTTCACTGACAGACAAAAGCCTTGGAGGTTTCAGGCATTTGGCTCTGGTAGGGTACCAAGTATGCAAAATCATTTCTTCCATTAAGTCCAACCTAAGCAAACTAAATTGCAGCTTCCATGATTAATACTTGAAGCTACAGATACAAAGGCAAAAATCAGCAGTTCAGACTGAAGCAGTATCTGAATTTGAAAGGCGCTCACCATTCGGCCTTCAAGAGCACTTTTGAAGCTGCCTGTAGAGAAAATAATTAAAGAGATGAAAGATACAGTGACTGATAGTAATAAATCACATGCGGCTGTCTTTGTTCTCTCAGCAAATATAAATCACTTTTGCCTTTAAAATACAGGAACAAGCATTCTTCCCAGATTGCTTTGAATTTATTAGACAAGGTCATTAGAAATGTATTAGGGTAAAATCTGAATTTATTAACTGAGTTACTTAATAGCTTAATTGTTCAGTTAGAGAGGGTTGTGCACTCTGCCTAGTTTTCAGGCAAGAAGGAAGAGAGCCAGGAATGCAGGTTCCTAGGTAGGAGGTGCCACTGTCCCCAGTGGCAGACTGCTGGAATCACTGGGCAGCGAGGTTGCACGGGGCATCTGAGACAGCTTCTAATCAGCATCAGGCAGGTGTGCCCCTGGGAATTGTCTTAAAGCTGGCCAGGGTATCTTTTGGGAAGGAAACCTCCTGCAGGGACTGCAGCTGCGCTAGGTCAGAGCTTGCATTAGGCTTTTTTTGTGTGCACTAATTTGGGAGAGCAGTTGGGCCGCTGGGTGTCAGACAAGTTTAGCTCCATCTTGGTCCCCACTGGGGCCACCCAGCAGCAGGCACAGCTCTACCACATGAAACTGTCTTCTGCCAACCACGGGGTTTGAATTCAGCTGGATTTTTGTGTATGCATTCAGGAGGTTCTCCCAGCCTTCACCTCTGAGACGCTGAGGCTGAGACTGCTCTTCAAGGTGCTCTGCTCATTGTGCTGCCAGACACACATTCCCACATGCAGGACATGACACACTCCACAGCATTCCCTTCCCAGAAGGGACTGTCTGCCCAGAGAGGCACTTCTGGAAGCAGACAAACCCAAAACTTATTTTCACATATGCTTCTCTTCCTCTGGGCAGGGTGAGGGAGGAGGCAGAGAGCGGATCTGAGTCACAGGCACCGATGGCATGTCTGAGATTTTGGTTTCTCAGACCACCAAAGAGCCATCACCACAGATCGGTGAGCTCATGGAGAGCTGCTGGGACAGGGTTTGCAGCACCCTCCGGGGTCTGTTTGAAGCAGCACAGAGCTCAACTCCTGGAAAAGCAGGAAGAAACTGCTCTTAAAGACCAAATATCATCTTTATCATGGCCTTCAGCTCACTCAAAAGCTGCTACCACCTAAGCATCTGCAGCCTTCAAATGATAAAACTCATCACCCTCATCTTCTGCTCTCTCTTTTAGCTTAAACAAACAAACCTTCGCTATGTTCTGCAGGCAAAGCCTCTGTTGAACCTGTCAGCACCTTCCTCTGGGTCAGGATATGCATAAGTGAAGGCTTTCAGTGAGGATGGTCAGTTCCATGAAACAATATAATTTCCTCAGTTTTTGTTTATTTCCAGGTAGAATTTGGGATCTTCCCTTCTTCTTTCTCTCCATGCTTGTTCTACCTGCTCAAGAAGATCCAAGTGCCCCCAGAGTCAATGTAAGACAGATTACAGCTCTTGCTGAAATCAATGGACATTTTGCTTTGTGGAAGGCTCCATTATTAGATCCACTAATTTTTCACTGTGGCAAGTTTTCTCTTTCTCCCTAAAAATGGGTAGTACCAGAGAAAGGAAGAAGGTAAGAGAAGAAAACATGAATTTAATGTCTGCAGTAACAAACTTTATTACAGCAACTTTATGGGGAGAAAATGTCTCACAATCTTCACTGCATAACAATGTCCCGACAGACATGATGTCATTGCGTCTTAAAAGGTGTTTGAGTTGGAAAATCTTTTCAACAGTGTTTTAAGGGTCTGCTTAAATGATTAATAAGGTTTATTCATGTGATTTATTATCTCCAAGAAAAAAATTCAGTAAGTATGAAATATATTTGAAAGGCATGACAATGTTTATTAATGTTACAGGTTTTATGTTGCTAGACATTATCAAAATAAATATGCTCACCTGTAAGAGGAAAATGTAGTATCTAGTCATATTTTATACATCTCTATGTATGTGCCCTGGCAATTCGTGTTAGAATGAAGAAGCAGGTGGGCAGAATATCATTTTTGACCTCATGAAATAACATGGGAGTTCACCTGTTTTCCCTGCTCACTAGAGATACACCTATATGTGATGTCTATTTTGCTAATTCCATCCACTAATGTTATTTAGTGGTGTTTATTATTGCACATCTGTGAATATTTATCTAATGGACAATATCTAAATCTCCTCCCAATGGGACTTGTTGAAGTTAAATTCGCTCCACAGGCACAGGGAGGGCCAGCTGCTGGGGGTGAGAGCAGCACATGATTGATACCAAAATCAACCGTGTTCGGCTGTTTCAGCCTTCCAGCTGTTCATCTTTGAAATTCCTCTTCCCACGTGTTGCCTCAACCTGAAGGCAGAGCTACAGATTCAGCAAAATCCTTCTGAACCAGGGTCCTACTTTTTGTCTTAAAAATCCAAGGAAAGACTGAAGCTGCCTTTATTTCCAGTGGAAGTTTTTCTGATGGGGAAGTTTTCAGTGCCAAAATGGATTTGCTTAAACACAGCTTATTTTGTAGATCTCTGAATCACAGGGAAGTATTTTAGATTATTACAAATGAGGAGACTTAGGACCTTGTCCTACACTGACTATGTGATGACTCCTTATTCCCTTTTCTCATTAACTCTGAAGATTACAAATCCCACAGACATTTTTCTGTTCCATTCAAACACTGACTGGTCCCTGCCACCAACCCAAGGGGTTCTGCAGAGCCATGGTCCTTAATTGCCAGTGGCTAAGGAGTGCCCAGACAGGGCTAAAACACATTCTAAACCATAGGCTGGCTTCGGAAATCTCAGACTTGACTTCCTGAGACTCTCTTTCTCCTGTGTGAACTAGGGATAAGAATTTCCCTGACCTGATGGCACTGAGATTAGGGGGCTAAGTGAGAAGTTCAATTTCCTCCCCATGACTACTTTCTTCGTGCTCTCTCAGGGGGCACCAGGATGACTCCAGCCTTCCTCAACTCCATCCTGGGCACTCTGAGAATAACTGCCTCCAGTCCCGCTGTCAGCTCAGAGCACATCACCACTTAAGCATCTCCATGGCTTCTGGCTGTGTGCAGAGTTGAAAGAAAAGTTGCCTGATAAGCAAAACCTCTAAAAGAAGTTGGATTTCTTTATCTGGAAGTGTTCACTTCCAAAATTTTCAAGTACCATCCCTTGGGCACAAATACTGAGCAGACAGTCCCCTGTGTCCTTGTAGGGCTGTGGTCCTCTCCTGCTGCCCTATAACTCTTCTACCCTACACTGAGGGCCCTGCTCATATTGCCAACAGTGCAATTTTGGCACCTCCTGGCACTTCTAACCTTTATTAAAATAAGCCCAAATGGAAATTGCATTCTGCCTCCTCTGGGGTTTCCATGGAGCAGATCTAATTATCTTTCTTTAATAGCACTAATTGGTGGCCTCGTAGCCCTGGCCCTTCAGTCCACTCCTCTGCACTCCCTTTATCCCTTGCACTGCCCTGGCCTCTGAGGCTGGATGGAATTTAAACATGGTCTGATGGTTTGTGAAACCACTTTGACTTCTTGCCCCCAATTCGCTCGTGCTACCTGAGCTCCGCGACCTGTTGACAGAGGAGCTTTCCTTTGTCTTTGCAAATTGACACAGCTGCACACTTGGCAAATAGACTCAGATGTTGAGCTTTGGGTTGAATGGGCCCTCCAGATTAGCACAGGGAGAATCAGCTTTAAAAACGCTAAGCTGGAGCCAACAGCAGGAGAATGGAGTGAAGCTCTTTATCAGGATTCACTGCCATAGAAAGGGGCTCCCCGCTCTTGCAGTGATATTTACTTCCCTTTGGGGAGGACATTCCTGGAGCCAATACTCATCCTGACCCTGTACCCGGAGTTAATTAGCCAACTGTATAATGGGGGGATTCGCCCGGAGATTACACGAGGTGATCTCTCACCACACATGCTGTTTGCAGAGTGGTTTGGGGCTCTTGGCAAGCACAAAAGCACACATGCAAGCAGGAGAACATTGGGCATGGGGGGGTTGCTGCCACAGAGTTTGGCAGGGCTGCAGGCAGGGGCTGTGTCCTGCTAGACCCCTGCTCTGCCAGGGTCCCACTACCCCATCCTCATGGCATGCGTGGACATGGGCATGTAAACACGTGCAAAGCTTTTTTGGCAAGGGGCTTGGATAGTTGTCCATAGAGTTTAACTTGCCAAAACTGGATCAAAACTGGTAGAAAAGACAGGTGAGGTCACTTCTGCCCTGCAGCAGAGCCAGGGTGGGAGCAGGAAGAAAGTGACTCTCCAGGGAAGCCATCTGTCTCCCTGCCTTGTCTGGAGGCAAGGGGATGAGATCAACATTGGAGGCAATTAACACTGAACAACTTGTTGATGATTTTATAGCAGGTTAAAGAAAATGTCTCAAATAAAACTACAGGAGACCTTCTATAACTCTGCATGACTATAAATATGTATTAACTTAATTACTATCAGCAATTACAGCTCAGTTTGGGAACAGTTAAAGTGGGTGCACACAAAAAAGGGATTATTATCCTTAGAAAATGAGTGTGAAGATAAAAGGGATTTAATTCACATTAGCTAATGAGCAGAGGCAGAGCTGCAGAAGCAGCATCCCTCCTCTGCACTACAGTGCCTGCAAAGGGGACTGGGAGCAGCCAGGCTGCACATCCCAAGGCAAACCTGGTGAGTTTGTGCCTGGTGAGCTGAAGGGGTGACACTTCCAGGGCAGTGGAAGGGAAGAGCCTAGCACCAAGTGAGCTGCCTGCCCTCCACAGGGTCATATGCCCACTGCAGTTACACTCCTGTGCTCGTTTATTTCATCCTCAACCACTTCAGGGGTCTCAGGGCCAGCACCTGTCACCCACCCACTCTGCTCATGGACGTAATTTCCCTCATAATCTCCCTGGTTCTATAAGCATATGTTGCTTACAACTGCAGGAGCTGGTGGGACTTATTCAGGATGGAAGGTCTGTATTTCACAGGCATCACATTTTCCCCAGAAATGCCTGAGCTGACCCCAGGAAGTGACAGAAAATCATCCTTCCTTGGACTAAGCATGTGTTTCTCCTTTTCCTGTCTTGTTGCAGTGGTTCCTGACCCTACCCCTTAAAGATAAATGCCTGATTTCCCATTAAATGTGCCCTGAATCCCTTTCCTGGGTTTGAGTCTTGTTATAACATTCCCCAATAAATTGAATATTCTTCTGTTTCTTCTTCCTATCATCATTTTTACAAGTTTAACCACCTGATCATTTTTACGTGCAAAATTGGTTGAGCTCTGCAAGCTCCAGAAAGCTCATTTTTGCCTTCAAGTAATTTTTGTGACTCCTTTGACGCTTGCCAACTTTTCAGCACACTTATGCAGTGTGAGCACCAGAACATGATAAGCTCTTTCCTGTGACAGCGTCCCAGGACCTCCCTGGTGTTTAGTCACAGCTGTATCACACTGCTGGAGCCAAATCCTCCTTTCTGAACCAGAAAGTTCTTAGTCCTCACCCTGAGCCCATCATCACTTGCTGGTCTCTCTCCCTGCCTCAGTTCATCTCCAGTGCAATTAACATTGTCTTAAACATTCATTCCTCACTCTCACTGGCATGTTTGAAAGTTGAATTCTCAATTAACTATTAACGCGTGTTTAAAAGCCAACAGTTAATCAAAAGCATTGGAGTATTTTGCCTTCTGCATCTGTCTCTGATGAGCTGTTTCTCTGACTGACCAAGCAGGGGCTGTAGTGGTTGTGGGTGATGCACAGAGCACTTCCCGAGTGCTTCTCCTGGCTCTGTCCAGGTGTCTTTGGCACACATGGCTCCTGCTCCACAACCCAGACAGTCATTTCAAACTCCCTCGGGGCTGGATTGCTGGGGAATCCAGGGCACCCCGGGCTCATCCTGAAACTGCTCCTGCTCTTTGAAGATGCAAAGTGTCCTTACTCACAATCCCAGCTTTTGAGACTGGAGAACAGAGCTGGGAACCTGGTGAGATAAAGCTGCTTTGTGATGCCAGTGCTTTTGTCATGCGCCGAGGCTGCCAATACAATTGCAGTGTCCCTTATCAAGTGCTTAGCCCAACCTCGGAGTCTGGGGGCAGAAGGCAGAGAGGTTTCCTAGGACAGCTCAGGGAGGTGAGGGACATGGCTAACAGGCCATTCTGTAGCCCTAAAAAATGGAAAACTGGGCAAGTTTCAAGAATGGGGAAAGGATGATGAATGGATGGTCCTGGACTATGCTGACTACTAAATTTGGGCACAGATAACCTTTTCAAGCTGCTGCCTGAGCACAGATGCTGCTCTCCCTCGTAGCTGCCCCAGGATCTGCCTTTTCCGAGGTCCCCATCCAGGTGACACTGAGCTGGGAGCACCAAGATCATCTGAGCACCCAGAGACCAGAGCCTGTGAGTCACGGGCCGAAACACAGCAAATTGGGGTGCTCCAGTGTGAGCAAGGATGTTGTTTAACTGCCTTACAAAACACATTTATCACTATGGAATGTGACTTTTACACGCGTCATGTGACATCATGCTTTTGCTCCCTGATCCATACCTTCAACCCCGAGCTCAGTTCACCTGTGTTCAGCTGCCTTTAGTGTTAATTATCCCTGCAAATGACAACCTCTCTCCAAGGCTCCTGCCACCATCCTGGCTGAGAGACCTGTGTAAGGAGGAGCCTGGGTCTGGGCTCTGGAATGACATTTGGAGCAGTAGCAACGTTTGAACACAATGGTATTTCCTTCTGAGAGAAAAAAAAAAGACCCTTCAGCTTGTTTTCTTTCCCCCACGCCCCCCTCCTGGAGGAGATATTGCCAAGGCTCACAGATGGGATCGTTTACAGTTTCCTTTTGAGCTGCCTTGGCCCTTTCAGGTTTTGTTTATTCGAGCTGAGCTGTCAAACAGGGGAGGGTGGGTTGGGGAAGGCCTCCCTTCCATATTCTGATTTGGATTGGGGTTGCTCAAATTCCCCATCTGACAGAAGATGATTGATGAGAACGATGCTGGCTGTAAACCTGGGAGGCTTTGGAGATCAGGCAGCTCTGCTCTTTGCAGGGCCTTAAATCCCAGTTGTCGGAGCAATGTGGGGAATGGCATCCCAAGGTAATTACAAACCAACAACAGGAAAAGCCACTGGCAATGGCAGGCACTGCAGCATTGCCATGGAACTTGGCTGGAGAGGCAGTTGGGGTTTTTTTGGTTTACTTTGCTTGTGAAAACACGCACACGTGGTCCTGGGCTGAGGTCAAAATATGCTTACAAAAAACAGGATGTAGAGAGGATTGGGAGAGACAAGACGCAGCAAAAAAATTGCCTGGAATGTTTCTGGAAGAGCAGGGGAGCACCCCAGAGAGGAGGAAATCATTGCTACACACAAAATCTTTGGCAATTATCCTGGTGGCAATGGGATAAATACACCCTTAAAATCATGAACCAGCTGGGACAGTGCTGGTCCACCCTGATGGCCAGAGCTTCTCACAGCCTCCTCTCCTGCAAGCAGCTCCCACTGCACAAGTGCCAGCCTCAGTTTCTCCAAACCAGGCCTTGGAGGGAAAGGAGAGGAGATGGATGAGGGGATGAGATCCCTGTTTGACTCATGAACCCAGGAGGCAAAGATGGGAGGCATGGGATGCCATCACATGAGAATCAGAATGGTGGCCCTGCCCCAAGTGCATGATGTGATCAGCAAAGCTCTTCAGGGGACATGTACAGGGAAGCTGAACTTTAATCTGGCCTGACAGATGTGCTAGCAATGGCTTTCAGCAAAAAGGACTCATCAGCATTTTTTGTCATGCCTGATTCAGGCAGGTCAGTGCTGTGCCTTGTACCTGAGGAAGGGTACAAGGGCTGTATGGGATGGGGATGCCTGTGCCCATGATGGTAGCTCCTACACTGGGCCCTGGGCCACAGTTTCTCCTTTTCAAACAGGATGGTGAGTACAGACTGGCAGCGATTTTCATTGCTGCTGCTGAACAGATGTGTCCTGATGTTAGATTTGCTGGACTACAGGGTGTGTGACCTGGGTTACATCTCCAAGAGCTTTCTCCAAAGCTGTAAGCACCCAGAAGCCTTTGGACTGGAAACATAACCAAGCCAGGAGAAGTGAGCTAGAAACTCAGGGCGAAACAAAGCCCTAAACTAGATGCACTTAAGAGTAGCTGCTCCAGTTAGACTGGCTGACTCTGCAGGGCTGGGATGGGAAGGAGGGGATTTCCCCTCCCTTCCCCTGTGCTGCTGGTTTAAATCCAACCACAACTGAGCAGTAAATAAGAGTTACCACCCAGCAGCTGCTGGGTGACCTGTGTGCAGTGAGTCACTGAGCTCTGGCCACACAGCCCAGCAGACAACAGCAGCAGAGGACTCCTGGGCTGAAAAGTGCATTTTCTTTGGGAATGTATTTGGGTGAGTCCTCTCTGTGCACCAGTGCTGCAGACACATCCTAAAACCCAGCAGTCCCTGCACACCAGTGCTGTGCCACCAGCACAACAGCATCCCTGTGTTGCAGCTCAGCCACTGGGACAGATGGGGCCAGCAGCAGAACAGCACCAGTGGGGCAATGTAACTGGAATAGCCATGGTCAGAGGGGAGCCAGTGCCCTGTAACTCTGCTGAGTGATCTGTCATCAGCAAAAGAGAGTCGTGGTGGCTGGGGCAGGTCAGGTTGAGCCTGTAGCAGCTTGGGCACATTCATAACTGCCTTGGTGGCACTGGGTTACTCATGTGGGGCAGGGTAAATCTTTCAATACAAGGAGGATGCTAAATATCTGACAGTTCCCCAGTGCCTCATGGACCTGACAAACAGAGCGAGATTTGAGCAGATGTTTGAAGGGCAGAGCAGACTTTTTCTAAGAATTTCTTCTCCTGGGTAGATAGGACAAAAAGGGGGTAAAGCCAAGCAAAACACATGGCTGCTTATTTACCACTTATATTCAGGGGAGCTGAGCCTTACACACCTCCCACTGTGATGGGACTGCACAAACACATGAGGACACTCAGATCCTGCCCTAGAGTTTCCAATCTAAGATAAGGAATTTGGAAAAGCAAAACAAAACAAAATAAACTTGGAGGAGTAGCAGCTCTTCAATCTCTCTGTAGATCTCCATCTGGTAAAAGAAGTGCAGACAGGGGCATGTTCTCTTCACATCAGCTGCACAGCAAGACCGGCTTAGATGAACTCTCCTGGCTGGTAATAAAATGATTTTACATATGTAGGAAGCAGGATGTGCAAAGCCCAGGAGTCTGATCTTGTTTCTGAGATCAAACAGAGTCTTATTGTACAGGGGTGTGGAGCTGATGTAACTGTCTAGTGTGCCGGACACAATCGCCGTGGTTACGCAGCTGGACCGGAATAAAGCAAGTCTGTATCTGAACTCATTAATTTTTACAACCAACTGAACCACTCTGCCGTTTTCTTTTGCCTTTTTGGTGGCAGGGGACTGTCGTGCCTCAGCAGAGGGGCTCCCCAGCCATTGGCCCCTTGACTGCAATGTGACAGGTCGGGGCTGGAATGGTGGGGAGCAGCCAAATCCCTGTGCCCCCCTGCCAGCCCAGCCGTCCACTGGATCCCTGGGGATGCTCAGCCAGCTGCACGTGTCCGTTTCTGAGACAGGCCAGGAGCTGCAGGGATTAGGGATGAAAATACAGGCTTAACGTGAGCAGAGCTGTTGCTCTGTCAGCTACAGGTTATGTCAATGTTTCCATTAGAAACTCCTGGTTGCAAGGTTTATAGCTTGGCTGTGAAACTGCCCTCCAGGCTGGGCTCTGGCAAGCCAGGGAAACTCACGTTTTTCTGCAGAAATATTTGATGCAGCTGCTCCAACACTCACACATCGCTTCTCATGGGCAGGCAAATCGAGGGGGCTCCTTCAGCAAGCTGTGTGGGCAGCAGAACTTGGCAAAATGCCCTGGAAGCCCAGAGAGACACCCTGAGTAGCCTTGCCTGCCTCAGGGAGAGTGCTGTGTCCCCAGGCAGGCAGGGCAGGACAGGCAAGGCAAGACAGGCAGGGCAGGGCTGCCTGGCCAGCACTCACACCGTGGGATCCCAGACTCACAGGTGATGTGGCAATGCAAACAATGAGGTGAATTTACCAAAAGACAAACCAGAGGAACAACGCCAGAGCCAAGGCTGGTGAGCTGCAGTAGGGTGAGGGTGTGGGACTGGGACTCCTGGTTTCTTCTGGCCACCAGACAAGGACCAGGAAACCACCTCGCCCTCCTCTGCAATAACCATACCCATGGAGTGCCTCCCCTGGAGCCTGGCCAAGAGCTACCCATCCTGGTCCAGGTGACTGATAGACAGCCCTGGCCCAGGAATGACACCAGCCCAGCACTTGGCTGGAGGTTTTTATGCAGTGGCCAGAGTCCTATCAGAGGCTCTCCTGGCCAGCAGCTTGCTGAGCCTGGATCTCACCCTGGCCTGGCTCCTCGCTCCCATGGCGTGCTGCCTGGCCATGGGACAAACATACATCCAGGTCTCCTCCCTTCATCCCACCCTTTCTCACTCCTGGAAAGCTGCCTTTGAGAGCCTATTTTAAAGGGCTGTGAAGAGTATTTGCAGGCTGGGATTTCACTGTGAGCATGATCTCCCAGGGCAGGCAAGACTACTTTCTTCCCTTGTTCTTTCCATGGGGAAGGCTAGAAGAGAGGAAAGGCCAGCATGCTGCTGGGCATAGCTCTGGGCCCCCAAAGCCATGGCACACACTTCCCTTGCAGGGATACACACACATCCCCTGCCCAGCTGTGACAGTGCCTGGTTTCACACACGGGTGCTGAAGGTGGGCAGCACACTCCAGGCTCCACGTTTCCCTCACCATCCTGAGGGGAGGCAGTGGGAGGGTAGGGAGTATGCTCCAGGAGTAAAAACTGCAGCTTGGGGACACAAAAAGAAATACAAAATACTAAGAAATAATTTTCAGCTTTTACCCCATTACAGCAAAGCATCCCCACTAGAATCACAGTTGACACTGAAGCACATTGTGCATTTTAGCAGGTGGTCTCAGGCTATTGCACATCCCAGACAAGGCAGGAGTGGTGCAGCTGAGGCAGGCAGAGTGGGGGAAAGGGCAATGAGCAGCTTCTGCTCCTGGCTTGGAAACAGCCTGTGCTCTGACTTCCCATCCCCAACCATCCCATTGGAGAGGGCTCTTCAGTGGGGCTCTGCTTGGCTGCCCTACCATGCCCAAGACACTCCAAACTGCAGGCTCTGCTCACCCAAAAACCAACAGAGAGAAGAAAAAAAGAAGGGAAAAAGAAAAAGCCCAACTCCTTGCTGTTTTTCTGCTGCCTTTCCAGTATGCTTGAGTTACCATGGTTAGCTTTCCACTGTTCTCCTTGACCCCTGCAGCTTTCCCTTATGAGTTAGTGTCCTGGAATGTCTCTTTACGAGGTGCCTACAGAAGTAAAGCTGACCTGATGCCAGTGCCCCCACACTGAGGACTTTATTAGTTTTTTAATTTTCTGTCTGGGTGCTCTCACTTGCCTCAAACTTTCCACAGCTGCTAGGATTTATTAATGAAGGAGGTTCATTTGTGTCTTGCCTCCCCTTCCCCAGCTCAGTTAATTGGTGGTGTTGCTTTGCCAGTTGCTATTTTTAATGGCTTTTGGGGGGTTTTCAGGAGAGTTGGGCAAAGATTTTGCTTTGTGCCAGCAAAATCTTCACCCAGATCTCCTGAAACCCCCACAAAAATCCCAAGAGACATGTGGGGGCCACAATGAGGAGCAACTGTGATGGGACCAACCATCTTGATAGAAACGCTGGACGTGGCAAGTGGAGCCCAACCAAGGAGACAGCACTGGGACCAGAAAAGCTGAAAACAGCTGCACTGTTGCTGCTGGGATGCAAATACCAAGAATTAAGAGGATAAAATAATTTTCGTTCTCACAAAAAGCAAAAATGCTTTTTGCAAAAAGCAAAAAGAAAAAAAGCAAAAGCTTAAAAATGGAGATGGGAGGGTTTTTCCTTCTCTCTCATGCTGAAGGGGTCCCATGACACTGAGCTGTAGACTGAGGAGGAGGAAGAGGCTGAGGGGTGATGAAGGACACGCAGAGATGTACTGCATGAACAGGAGAGGAGGATGAGGAAGGAGCAGAGAGACCCTGCAATATAAAACACATTCACAGAGCCAAAAGGATACGGGGAGTGAGGAGAGGAGACAGACTTTTGAGACAAGAGGAGAAACAGACAAATATTTATTTGTCGATAAAGTAAGTCTCCATAGCAATGAACTGCTTCACAATAGATTTTCAAAACAAGCCCAGCCACACTGCATGCAGGGAGAGCTGCTGGAGTGGGATGTGTCACCTGCCTTCCTGGGGGTGGCTGAGGGGCTGCCAGCCTGGCACAGGGCTGTGGGCAGGGGACAGGGAGGGACTGTCCCTTGGGAAGCATTGGGCAGCCCAGTCCATGCCCTGGGGGTGGCAGTGGAGTTATTTCTGTGCCAGAGTCAAGGTGAAAGGAGTAGGGGGATTTTCAGAGCCACATCATGTGTTGTGACATCCCAGGGTCTGGCAAGTGTGAGATGCATGAGCACAGCCAGGGCTCAGCAGGCAAGGAAAAAGGACTTACTGCCCCAAACTGCTGGGAAGACAAGGGAGTTGAGGGGTGGGATGAAACTCCAGCTGCCACTCAAGGAGTTGACGTGCCACCCAGACTGGTGGCCACCTAGGGCGAGGAGCATGGAGCTTGTGGGCCCTGTCACACCTAATATAGCTTTGAAGCTACGGGGCACATTGAATTCATTATGGAGGAAGCAGCATCTCCTGGGCAGGTGCCAGGAAAGAAATGCATCCATCCTTTACAGCCAGGGCATGCAGACCACACAGGAAGATACAGGGGGTTCCCCACATCCTCCTGCCCCAGAGGATGAGAGATGGTTGACAGGGACTGGATCCTGAGCTTTGGCTCTGTGGGCAGCCCTCCCCTGCTACTCATGCCATGTGAGGCTGCTGCCTGACCCCAAAATATCTCAGCAGCAGTATCAAGCACCTCTCCTGGTGCTCATGCTTAGACAAATGCCACTGCAAATAATTTGGCTTCAACCAGCAGGAACATAAATTCCATTATTTTGATGTCAGCTGCACAATTTGTTCCCCTAACAAGGTGTTTTAACCTCACTTCATATTCATTGTTCTGCCTGCTTTGATTTTACTGTAAATGGCTGAATTTGCTTTTGATCTCCTGCCAGCGCCCCATAAATCTTGACACTTGTTGTAAGAAAGGAAAGAGCCCTCCCCACTGTTTGCTTTGCAGGGGGTGGTGGTGAGGGGGGCTGCCAGGTCACCAGAAGGGTCTGTACAAGGATCCTGCACCACTCAAAGCAAGGTTTGGCTCTGAGGATCCACCTGATTTTTCCAGGCACGGAAACAGTCTGTAAGAGGGGAAAAGGTGGCAGGGAGGAGGAGCTGCGTTTCTCTTAAAACCACAAGCTTTGAGCAGCCTCATTCAGAGATTCACGGCTCCTTTGAGGACCATACCGGTACTCTGAGCTCGTGAGAAAACCCCAGACCAAGCACGATTTGTGTGGTTTGAGGTTTCATCATGAGCTGCTTTTAAGTGTTTTGGTTCCCAGCACCTCTTTCAGAGTGTGCTGGAGGTGAAAAGGGGCAATAAAACCATCCCCCACAAAACCCACACTTAACTGAACATTTCCAAACCCAGCAGCACTTGGGGGATGGAACCTTCCATTACTGCCATTGCCCAAATTCCTTCTAACCCCTCCCATTTTCCAGACCAAATCTCCCTGTGTTTTGTTCCTCATATGCCTGAGTACTTCTGCCTGGCAGTGCAGCCCAGTGAATTCTGAAGGTATAGCTTGCAGAAGACTGTTCCCTGGAGCCTGCCTGCCCTGGAAGTGCCCATGCCCAGCAGGGATTGAGGCGCCAGCCCCGGCACTCACACCAGGGTGAGAGTCAGACTCGTGACCAGGAGGAAGCCACAGCCTGGTCTCCACCAAACAATTGGCGGAAAGGGGCCATAACCTTGGCCAACACCCAGGGGATGGGGACGGCTGCCTGTGCTGGGACAGGCCTGCTCCTGCCCCAGCTGCATCCCAGCCGGATGCCTTCCCCTGGTGCTGTCCCACAGGGGTGGGCTCCTTCAAAGGGACCTTCCCCAGATTCCAAAAGAGGAGCACGGGAGCACAGAGAATCAGGGGGTGCCCAGCATGAGGTGCACAGTGGCCAGGGTGCATGGTATGGTGCACAGGGCACAGTGCCTGGCTGGCACAGCACGGTGCCCAGTGGTGGGTGCTGCAGTGCCCAGTGTGGGGTGCTCAGTGCAGAGCGCCTGCAGTGCCCAGTGTGGTGTGGCCTGGTGGAAGGTGTCCTGGCACGGTGCCCATGGTGCCGGGCACAGTGTGTCCTGGTGCAGTTCCCACAGTGCCTGGCATGGTGTGTCCTGGCAGTGTCCTGGAGGGTGCTGCAGTGCCAGGCATGGTGTGTGCTGGCACAGTGCATGGGGCACAGTGCCACAGTGCCTGGCATGGTGTGTCCTGGCATGGTGTGTCCTGGCACAGTGTGTCTGGCATGGTGTGTCCTGGTGGGTGCTGCAGTGCCCAGCATGGTGTGTCCTGGCATGGTGTGTCCTGGCACGGTGTGTCCCTGGCACGGTGTGTGTGTCCCGGCAGTGTCCGGGGTGTGCCGCAGTGCCCCGTGCGAGGCGCAGTGCGTGCAGCCCGTGCTGTGTGGGGCGCAGCCTGCAGCGCGCTGACCTCTCGCTGCCTCTGGCCCTGAGTGGGGGCCAGGAAGGGAAGTGCTGCCGGTCCTGCTGCTTTCATCGGAGATCTGGAGCGCTGAAGCCTGCCCAGATCCTAATCAGTGTGGGAAAGAAACGGCAGGGCCTGCTCTCGCCCCGACCTGCTGGAGATGCCTTTTATTTTCATAAGCTTTATCGCAGCCCGCAGCCCCTGATAAAGCACCGTAAATAAACGGAAGGAGCGTGGCGGGCGGCCAGAGCCGCTCGCAGACGCACGCGCTCGCTGCCGCCCTGCTCCCCGGGGGGACGCCCCGTCACACGCCAACTTTCAAAGCCTTCCTTTTATTTCCCTGCACAGGGAAACCACATGGCCTTGCACTGGGGGGGACCAGCCAGGCAGTCAGCACCCGCCGGCAAATTCCTGCCCTGCCCCAGCCTCCCCCATTGACCCCGGCCTGTCGCCGAGCTGGGGTCCTGCTCCCAGCACTCGGCACGAGCCCTCGTGGGGCCGCAGGGGCTCCGGATGTGGCTGGCCCCTGCTCTGGGACTGGGGGAGGACAGTTTTAGGATGTCACATCCTCTCTGGGTGGAAAGAAGGGGGTCACATCCCACCAAGGAGCTGAACTGTCAGCAGGTCTCAGTGCGCCCCCCCACCAGGGTTTCTCTTCTGTTGAACTGCTGGGGTTTGACACAAATTAACAGTTTGGACCTGCTGCCTTTTTTTTTTTTTTTCTTTTTTTTTTTTTCTTTTTTTTTTTTCTTTTTTTTCCTATTTTTCCTTTGCTAAGAAGTTTGGGTTTTGTTTAAAAAGGTTTACATTCTTCTGAGAGTATGGAAAAACAGGATCTGGGGAGTTGTTTCCACTCTGGCTCCACAGGCTGACAAAGAGAGAAGTAAACCCATTTCCATTTCTGTTTGATGCTGCTGTGAGTGAGAGACATCCCTGCCCAGGCTGGTAGCTGCCCCACAGCTCCACTGGTTCTCAGCCCTGGCATGCCCAGCTTTCCTGCAGTCTTATCCCTGCTTCAGCATCCTCTTCCCATTGCAGGCAGGGCTGCAGGGAGTTGCATTTACTTATGTTTCATTTTTCATTGTGGCCTTCAGTAGCTCACTTTAAGCCATCCCTTTTCCCAGCATTGGCAGAAAGCAGCTGGCTGCAGCTGGGTACCAGGATTTTGTTCCTAGGCATCCCTTCCCTTCCTGCAAGGGACAAGCTCCCTGGAACCAGTGCAGGAGGGCTTGAATTGTTGCTGGTTTTTACCCTGCCTGCACTACCATCCATAAGGGAGGCCACCCAGCTGGTGCTGACAGCTTCCCCTGTTAAATCGATTAAATGTAATACAGAAATGCCTCAGACCACAGTGCTGTGAATTAAAGGTTTATGAATTTGATGGCACTTCACATGTGTCAGAGCTGGTCTAGTGCACTCCAGCCCAGATGTGGGTGGGTGGGTGCCCGCAGGTGACTGTCACCTGTGTTTGCCCAGGCACTGCAGGCTCCATAGGGTTGCATGGGAACCTCTCCTGTCTGCATTTACACGGTCAGCAGCACCTCCTGGGGCTGCTTCCATAGCTCTGGGATGCAGCAGAGGTGGCAGCAGGCAGCAGGCAGCAGCAGCAGCCCAGGGGACATCTTCCCCTGGCCCCTCCTTGCAGGAGCACACCACAGCACGCTCCCCTCCTCCTCAGCTTCCTCCCAGCTTTTCATCCCATTTCTCCAGTTTGCCACAATCCTTTTTCTGTCTGCAGCCCCAGCCTTTCGTGGCATGCAAATTTAATAAATACTGTCTCTGTTTCTCCATGCTGGCTGTTAATGGGAGTGCTCAATAGCAGCTTTCCAGCCCCACAGTGAGCCTTTGAGAGCTGCTGTCTCAGAACTGCCCCTCGCTCCCTCTGCACCCGTCCTGAGCACCCTGCCTGGCCCTGCTCCCTATCCTACAGCAGGGCAAGCACAGCATCCCCACCCCACAGCCACCACTGCTTCACCATCTGCGGGCTCCTTGTACCCTGCTGCTGAAGGAAATTAAACTGGCCTGACATGTCTCATTCTTGACAAAGTTATATCAGGTATTACTCATCTCTGTGCTAGCTTCCAGATGCTCACAAAACTGCTTTGGATTATTCATGCCAGCATTTTCCTGGGGTGGGAAGTGGTTTGTAGCTCCCCACTCCTTTTTCCCTCAGTTAGATGGGTACTGTGGTTGCTGGTCTCAGGCTACTAAGAGAACATCTTCCCAGCTACTGATGGCTCTGAGATCCTCACACGGAGTTTGATCCCAGTTTAATCCTAAAATGAATCATCCAGTCTAAAAACACTGGACGCACCACATAACATTTTATAGTAAAAAATACTGAGGGGTTGTTTCTCCTACTTCCATGCTACTTTTGTCTCTGATAAAGAGGCATATTGTGGAGGGACTGAAGCCTCCAATTATTATAAATGAGAACTACTTTTTTCTTCAGGCTCACCTGAAGAAATGTTTACAAAGACAAACGTCCTGACTTTTTGCAATGGTTTCCACTCTTGGAAGAACATCCTTTCTTGTCAGTAGGAATGCTTTTGTGTTGGATGTTCCAGTTATGCTCCATACATGTTTCAGTCAAGGATCTTTCAGATGCTCTGCTCCTCCTTGTGTAATATCTTGGCTCTGGATCTTGGCTCTGCTGAAAGTGGAGGAGTCTGAGAGCTCTTGGGGGCTTGGAGTGTTCAATGGAGCAGTGGAAAACATCCAGAATTAAGATGATATTTATGGGACTCCTTAGAAGGAACATTCAAAAGCTGGTGGTTTCTCACCCCGGAGTCCTCCTGGGGCTGGACTACATGGGGTGCTGGTCCCCTTGCAGGGATGGTACCTGCATGTCCACAGCATGAGCCACATCCTCACCCTGGATCCCAAGGGGTTTCAGCTCCTCCAGGAGGTCTCCAATCACAAGAGAAGCCAAAGCCCTCCTCCAATGTCCTGCCTGTCTGAGAGCCTTCAGGGATGCTCCAGTGGGATGTGACATCAGCCACATGACCAATGAGGGTTTTTGAATTTTCCTCCCCAGGATTTTATTCTTTAAGGTGCTGGCAATGAGAAAACCCCCTTTGCACCCTTCCCCCAGCTCAAAGCATCCTTTATAAAAATAAAGTGCCCAAAATAGCCCTAGACAGTGCTTGACATTTGCCAGACAGCTGCTCTCATGAGTGCTACAAAGGTTATGGATTGCTCTCTGCTTCCCTCCTCCTCCCGCCCCACCACTGCCTGCGTGAACTTTGGAGCAGGGCCAGGTTTGATGGGAGTCTCATGGTTTGAAAAAAACATATTTGAGAGGGAGACAGGATGCAGGGAGGTGTTTGTGTGTCACTGCCTCCTGTCCCTACAGGCAGATCAGACCAGAGCTGGGGTGACTTCTGCAAGGGGAGCTGCAAACCTTTGTGTGAGCTCTGCCCATGGGCTGGAAGGACACTGCCACAGCAGCCCAGTGTCCACAGTGCAGGGCTGTCCCCACCTGGGATGTACTGAGCACCATTGCTTGGTCTTCCAGGCGTGTGAAAGCACAAAGAGAGGGAATGCCCCAGGGTGTACACCTCAGGAAGGGGACACACCTGGCTGCAGGGTCACAGCCAGTCCTAACAGGTCCCCAACAGATGCATGGTCAGCCCAGGAGGCCAGGGATGTCTGGGAAAGTCATGGCTCAAAGGAAGACTTGGGAGTCACCCTGGGTCCAAGCCCCAGCTCAGGCCTAAGGAGTCTGAAGAAGGAGCAATCAGGATGGGAGAGCTGCAAGGATGCAATGATCAGTACTGAAACTGGCATCTGGAGGAGAATGTGGGGACACAAGGAGAGGTCAAGAAAGGGCCTGGCTAGGCAAGCCCTGCAATGAGAGTCAAAAGCATAGCAGAGAGAAGTTTGAAAGATAATTGAAGCACCAGCAAGAGTCAGAGAGGTCCTTCATTCCAAAAGTGACACTGGTTCTATGCAGCCAGAGGTTTTGTCATCTTTCTTAGGGAGCACCTAAGAAGAGTTGCAGCTGGAGACAGGACACTGTCTGTGGCCAAGAGAGGACCTGAAATTACATAGGACGACCCCTTCCCATGAGAGTTGGCCAGAGTATCTCAAACAAAGACAAGGTCTCTCACTATGGAGTGGGAGAAACAGTCCTTCTGTGCAGCTGGAGTTCTCTGCAAGGAACATAAAGTTGGGGCCTGAAAAGTGAAAGATAAAGGCAAGAACTTTTAAGTTGAATACATAGAGAAATACTTGAAGTCTGTTATCTTAATCAAAATGAAAAGACTGCAGCAGCAAGGCATGACCCAGTTTTGTTATCTAGTAACCAAATAAATATATGCATGCATTTTAAGCAAAAGAATCAACAGCTTTTAAATAGAAAAAAAGCATGTACACCGGAAGGAAATTGATCAAATTGAGCATCTTTGAAATGTTAAGTGCAGTAAAAATTTGATTTATACTTAACAAGTTAGGAATAGAGGCCTCAAAGAACTTCTAAGTCCCAGCAGCTTGATCAGATCATGCTGTGCTGCACTGGAGGCAGGGTAAAGGGCAGGATCACAGTCAGCTGTATCCATAACATTACCAAGTTTGGGAGATACCAAATACTGGGAGGTCTTCAGGTTTGGGTCTGTTTTCCCTTATCACAATTGTGGGGCTTGCACCTGCTCTGGGCAGGGGTGTCACTGCTCCTTAGGCTCAGGGCTCTGCTGTGGCTGAGGGATGAGGATGGGGGGATGCAAGAGAAGCCATCTAAGGGAGCTGATGGCTCTGAAAGAGCCACACAGCTCAGAGGAGCCTCTCAAACAGCCTGGCTTGCTTGTGGGGGTTTTTTTTGTGTTTGTTTTTTCCTCCCACTTCTATGTTTACAGACAGTAAGGATTCCAAGGAAGTGCATTTCTGGCTGAGGCCACGCTGGCAGTTTTCCGCAGGATCTGTCTCATTTCCTGGGACGTGAGACTATTTGAAGGACTCTTCAGGTCTCCAAGAAAAGTAACTTCTAAGATGTTTTTCAGTGCCTGTTTCTCTAGCCTGCACACTGATTTGTCCCTGCAGTTTCACCACCCAAGAACTTTGATGTCTAGGAGTCTGCAGGGCTCACCTCTGAAGCATTTCCCATCACATGTCTGGCTGTTTATACCTTCGAGGCATGCAGCCACCCTTTTCTGTTTAAGGACTGTCTTGACCACATCAGTAGAGTGAGAATTTCTAAAAATAGATGAACTGGCAAACTTCTCAATCTGGAAAATGACACGCTTTTGAAATCTCTGGAAAAGAATGGATCCCTTAAAGTATAGTTTACAAATACTGATTTCATTATTTATGGTAGCTCTAAAGCACAGTGCATTCAGAAAGCATCATCCCACTGAAGAAGTGTGTTACTCATTACCACAGCTTTAGCATTCCAGCATGTTCCTCAACAGAAATGTAGCCAAGAGAACAAGCTGGAGGCATACACAGGGGCAGCCTGGGGGGAAGCTGCTTCTCATTTCGTGTTGGAAAGGGGCTGTAAATAGGGAAGACTCAGGGGGAGCTCAGGAGCCTGTGTTAGAGTCTCTGGCAATACCAGATCAAGAGGGTAAGGCAACGAAATTAAATAGCAGCAAATTCACAGCTGGGCAGAGAAGGAAACAGATTATTATGAAGTGAAAACTCAGCACAGGACACCAGTGAGTCAAGGCTGGAGCTGGGTATTAGAGTGGTGCTTCTCTGGCTAAGGTGCTGGGGACTGAAGATTAGGCATAAACCCCATGAGTCTTGGGAAGAAACACCAATGCGTAAAGCACACAGATGATCTCATATGGGTGATTTTCCTCCACACTTGTTCCCTCAGTACCCTCTCCTCCCATACCTCCTCAGTACACCCAAAACGTCACATATTCTTTGCTGTTCTTCCTTCAGTATTTAGCTTAAGCACTGCAATCTCTGGATTTTCTTTTCCTCACATGGTATTCTGGACAGAGACTAACTCTCCTCTATGTCTTTTGAGAAGCATCCAGTTTTCCCGGGAATCTTTCTCAGGATCCTAGGATTTAAATTTCTCTGGGATCATTGTTTTCATGCTGCCACTATGTTGTCCCTCACTCACTCCACTTTTTTCATTCCTAAATGAAAAAAATGTTTCATTCCTAAAGCCACTTCATTCCACTTTTTTCATTCCTAAAGCCACTTGTAGCCAGGGGAACATGTTCCTTTTTATGCCAGCTGTCCTGCTCTTATTGTTTCTTTTAAAAGATTTATTGCATCGTTGCTCTCTGCTCCTCTCACTATTTCCACTGGTGTATTTGTAGACAGAGGGAAACATTGCAAGACTGCCTGCACCTGTTCCTCTGAGCCCTCCTTCTCCTCTGCATCTTGCCCTTCTGTGAAACCCTCCTGCAGGAATTCCATGCTAGGCTTGTGTTTCACCCTTGAGTCGTACCTTTGGAGCTCTGAGACCATGCTCTGAAGTCTTGGCGCTGCAGAAACGAGAGGTTTCTCAGGAATGTTCTATAAGGGTTTGGGGTCTGCTTCAACTGTTACAGCCATGTATAGATGTAAGAGTGTATATATATATATACAGATATATATATGGGAAATTTCTGGCATCCCACCACAATGGCAAGCAACCGGAGGGTAATTTCTTGGCACTGAGGGCAGTGTATCCAGCCCTTCTGACAGTGCTGGTCCTCAGCAGGACCCTGCTCTGGCTGCTTCTCCTGAGCACCCACAGGCACTTGCTTTGGGAATGCTGCATCCATCAGTTTGGTACTGAGGGGATGCTGAACATCCTAAGTCCTTGTCCAGATGGCTTTGCCATTTGCATAGTGGTGACTAGGATGAAGACACCTGGACTTTTTCTGTTCCTCCTTCAATGCATATTCACTGGGAAGTACATGAACAACCCCATCCATGGTGCTCTGCTGTACAGCTGAGAGGAGGCTGTTCCTCCCACATGCTGAGAAATTCCCTGCCATGAGAACATACCCCCCCTAAAACCCTACAGGCTGCTGCCTCCAATGGTCAGCACAGCTGGGCATGTGTCTGCCCTTGACTCTCACCTGGCTAATCACACCATGAGGCACACACCGCCCTTCAACACAGCCACACTCAGATATTTCACCCCTGAGACTCAGCAATGCATTCGGCAGCTCTGAGATCCCCTGCAGGCACCAGCACTCACCCAAACTGCCAGAGGCAGCAGATAAGCACTTGCCAGCAAAGTTAGCACACACTTAGGTCCCATCCTCAGGTTGTTCTTGGCTCATCTCCCCCTCCCCGGGGCTGAGCACTGCCCAGGGAGGTCAGCAGCTCCCCTGAAGCAAGGAGTTAGAGCCATGCTGTAATTATTTGCTCTGTGATGTATTTATAACTTTTACATCTATCTGACATTTTATGGCCAGGCATTACAAGAGACAACTGCTTTCCATTACTCACGGCCATGAGCTCTCATTCACAGCTATTTTTCCTTCCTGTGACATCAAGTTGGCATGGCACACTGGGGCCCAGTGCTGGCCTCACTGGCACAACCCAGGATGCTCCAGGAGCTGAGCAAACAGATTGCCACCATGCAGTGATGGACCTCACCTTCAGGCAGACCCCGGGTCGAAGACCTGCTCTTCCAGGATGAATTTTCTGGCAGTAACCCCTCATTAAGTGTGACAAAAAATCCCATTCCACAGTGGCCTACTGCTGCAGCACTCCCATGTGAGGTCTCACAAAATGAGATGAGTGTGAGGAGACAGAAGAACCTTGTTTGTCCCCTTTGTGAAAAAAGACAGTGAGTTTTAGAATCTCCCAGGAAGGGTGAATGTGCTCAGCTCCCTGAAGCAGGAGCCACACATGGCAATCCCCTGCCTGCACCCCCCCACGTCTGGCTTCGGTGTCAGCCGCCAAGTTGGCATCCCTGTTCCATGCCTCAGCTGACACAGGGACAGCGAGGACTTTGCACCATCTGGGCATGGGGAAAGTGTGACCAAGGGACAAATGTCACCTCTCTGCTGATGGCACCAGACCCGAAGCACGCAGACGGCTCCGGCAGCCCTGGAACGGCTGTGGAGGGAGGTAAGAGAACACCAACACACAGCAGACAGCTCCTGACACTGACCCCCCCTTTCTCCTCCTGACTGAAATCTTCCAGCCTGCAGTCCCACTGCGGCCAGGGCCAGGGGCAGATGTCTCACTCCAGTTGCATCCTGCAGAGCACTGGAACAGGAACACTCCTGCTCTGCTTCCAGGCAGCATGACCCTAAGAAAAGCCCCATCTGCCTCCTTCATGCAACTTCACCTCTACAAGCTTTAAGCATACAAATGGTTTTACAGGGGCAGTTGCATGCTGCATGAAGATGTCTCTGTAGATTGGTGACTCCTTTGGCTTGGAAAAGCTGAACTCCAGTCACTCTTGGTCTGGCTGAGATGTCTATGGCCAGACGGAACCGAGCATCCCCCTCTCCCCTGGCCTCTCTCATCTCTGGTGCCTTCCAAACACCACTCTCATTCCTGGGTGCCTCAGAGATACTGGTTACCCCTGCCTGGATGTGAGCTGTGTTCATGTTTGAGCTGGTATCCAGCATTTCCCTCCAGCCATCATGGTGATACATGGAGACAGTCTCACTGCTGGAGCAGCTGACAGCCCTGCAGAGTTGCAGCCCACTGGTGTCCCCATGGAGTCCAGGGCTGTGCACAGTCCAGGTGCTGCAAGAGGTTGTCACACAGGCAGAGGGATATCTTTGATCACGAAGCGTCTTCCCACCTTTTGGGGCCACCCTGATGTTTGGGCTCTGATATGCCCACATACATTACAAGATGACACATATGCACATTTGCATCTTCTCCCTTTGCTCTGACAAATTGCTTTGCATGAAAGTTGCTTCTCATGGCTCCTCCTGTCCCCCTGTCACCCTGGGGTGGGGGCATCTGCACTCCTGAGTCACAGCTAATCCAGGAAAGACAAGGAAAGACAGGTTATAAAATAAAAAAGGGCTTCCCAGAGCTCAACTCACAGAGCCTGTCACCCACCACCAGCTGCAGAAAAGCACCGTGAGAAAATGGAGTGAGCTGAGAGCCCTGTGCAGCTCGGAGCAGCCGGCAGCTGCTGTGCAGGGAGGACAGAGCAGCAGGCTGGGGATTAGAGAACACAGGCAAGGGGAGTGCCAGAGCTCCTGGTTTGGTGTGGGAGCCAAATCAGCCACCAAACCTGCTCCCCCAAAGCCCCTGGTGTGAGTGATGCTGTGCCAGAGGCTCTGCAGCTTTGGCTGTGGAGGCAGAGATGAGACAAGGGGGACCATCAATAAATCTGGGGTGCCTGATCACCCTGCTGTTCTGGCCCATGCTGCTCCTTCCAGCTCAGGGATGGACACCAGCTGATCCCGGGGATATTTCCCTGCCACCCGTGTCCCAGGCAGTCAACACAGACGGGAAGAAGGCTGGTGGGGGTGGTTTGCTCTCCCACACCCCACATCCACTTCCACTCCCTTATCTGAAGGGTGTGAGGTCTCCACCATCCCCATCACGGGGCCATCTCCGGTGCTCCCCTGGGGCTGGGGGGCTTTGGCTGGTTGGAAGTTTCTTCCTGCAGTTTATGGGAGCAGGGCTTGGGGCCAGCAGGGAAAAGGAGGGGGAAAACTTTTCTCTTTGGAGGAGAGCTGCTGATGGGTGATTAATGGCCATGGCCAGACCACTGGGCTTGTGCCATCTGATAAGAGGCCTTCTGGCAAAACAGACCTGTTGCTGGGGAATTCATCATGCCTCACTCAGCAGCCATCAGATAAGAACAGGGCTGGATCCCTCCCATTCATCCTCTTCATTCCCTCTTCTCCACCCTCTCCTTTCACCCTGTTTGCCAGAGCGTTTCATTCTCAGAAGTGAACTCAGAAGGCACAAGAACTCTCTGCCATGTGTGGGGGAAAGAGCCAAGGCTAACCCTGTTTTAGGGTTTAGAGGCAGGAGCTTTCGGTCTTGAACTTTTTATTAGTCCCCTTGTAGGATGTCGCATAATTTCTTCTCACCTTTGACGCAAATCATCCAGTTTTAAACCAAGGGGTCACATTTATAGGAAAAATGGAACTCTGGGGGTGGCAATGTCCAACCACACACTTTTCATGTGTGGTTTTGAGTCAAACTCTGCCCATCTTGTGGGCTGTCACCCAAAAATTAGACTTGCCACGTTTTAGATAAGGACTACTTTTTCAGCTGCTAGAGGAAGGAGGCAGTTTTGGGGAGGGTGGGCTGCTGTGGACACCACTGGCACAAGGCTGCAGGCTGTGTGTGCATGTGTGCCTGTGCAAGCCAGACCTCCCTGCAGGAGATGGATGTGATCCCAGACCAATTGCGCTGGAAAACCCTATTCCACTCAGAGGGCCATGGGAAGGGAGCCCGGGAGGCTTTTAGGTTATCCCCCGGGGTGCAGGGAGGGGCTGCCTGGGCTGCTGAACTGGTGCTGGGCTGAGCTGTGAGCACAGGCAGCTGTGACAGCACTTGGAGCTTCACTGTCCTTTCAGCCTCTTCCCTCTCCCAGGGCAGAGCCGGCTGCCCAGCCCCTCACCCAGACATCACTGCTCAAAAGACCCCGACTTCCAGCAAACCTAATCCTACAGACACACACTAACATAGGTATCTTGTCCTGGAAGTGGGATTTATCATGCCACCAGGGCACTTAATGCAGTCAGGGATCTCCAGCAACCCTGGGGTCACATTTTGCTGTCGTACAAAGGATGGGGAAGGGGGGTGGAATGCAGCCAGGGCAGGCACCATCCAGGGTGTGCCACCACGGGTCATGCATGAGCTCCAGGCCAGGGCACTTCCCACACCTCATCGTCAAAAAGCTTTTGCAAGCAATGTCCTGGAGCAGATTGAATTAGAGCCTAATAAAGCAGTGGTAATTTGCAAACTGGAAATGCACCAGAGAGCCCAGGACTAATTATTGAAGTCTTCCTCCTGCCCTGCCTTCCCCTGGAGGTATCTGGTTGAAGGTAGCCAAGCTCTAGCCCAGCTGTCCTGGCTTTCCTTCCACACTCCGTTTCTGTGTTTGCTGTCATTCTCCATGTTGAAGTTTTCTCCTATCCTGGATGAAGTCAGATTAACAATAGGACTAAAGACTGACCAAAATAAAAGTTTGGCATCAAAGAACTGGTTTTGGTTTAATTTTTTTTTTTTTGCTATTAAAAATGTACTTGTTACTGAAAGCCTTTGTTTTTAGGGTAAGGATTTCAAGCACAGAAGAGCTTTTGATTTTCATGACACCAGTATTTGAATAAAACCAGATTTTTTTAATGATAGTATTTTGAGGTTTTTTTTTCCTTTGGAATTTAAATTAGAAACTGGAGTTGGAAATATTTTTAAAAATCAAAACTTCTGGCTAAATGCTTCTTTTTGACCAGTTCAGCAAAAGCCCTTCCATTTCCAAAGCAGCAAGAGCTCACAGGACTTGGCAGGCTTGGGTTCCTGTCAAAGCATCCTGCTCCTCCCATGTCATGGTGGGAGAGTGATGGTGACCCCCAGACCTCTCCCAGGGCCAGTGGTGACAGGCAGCTCATGGTGTCCTAGTACTGACTCTGGGGAAACCTGTGGGTCTGGAGGATGACAACAGTCCCTTCCCTCTGGTGTGGGGACAAGACATGCCCCTTGGAGGCAGCAGCCCAGCATGGGAGTTCAGGGCAAGGTGGCACCTCTGTCCGATGTGCAGGATTCCCATATCCTACTGAGCATCCATGGGTGCCTCACAGGGCTCCTGGTTTTTGCAAGTTCAGGGTAGCCAAGGGGCTGTGGAACCTGCTTTGCTGCTTTCCACCCCTTGTACTCCACATGCTGCACATGGCAGTGCAGGATCTGCTGTCAGAGGGTTTGGGCCCACTGCTGGAGCTCAAACTGCAACAGCCCCTTGGCCAGGTTTCCTGAGCTGCCTTATGGCAGCAGGTGCCCTGAATTTGAGCCGTGGGCTGTGTTGGGTGTTGAGAGGTCAGGGTGGCTCTGCCATCCCAGCAATGTGCCCGCTAAGCAGGATCAGCAGTGAGGAGAAACGTTATCCCGGCGAGCCCCTCAAGTGCTCAGCAGCTAAGGTCAGAGCAGAGGGGAAGCTATCAGAGCCCTCGGCCTGCTGGCAATCCCCTGACGGTATTTGTTGCCCTGCTTGCCAAATCTGCTGCCTCTCAGCTGGTTGAAAGGGAGGGAGCTGCAGGGATGTACTCTGTGCTGCTGCAGTCGTGCCTTCAACGGCAGGGTCAGTCTGCACAGTGGCACCTCTGGCAGCAACAGAGGAGCCCTGGCCCCACACACAGAGGAGTGTCCAGGAGCATCCCAGCAATCACCCAAGCACTGGGTGATGGCAGACTGCTGTAGGACTCCTCACACACCGCACCAATGCTGTGCAAAAGCCAGCCAGGGGACACTGGAGAGCAGCGGGACTGGGGCAGCCAGCAGCTCCACCATGTATCTGTGCTGTAGCTCAGCCCTCACATGCACAGTGCACCATTTCTCAGTTCCCTGGTAGGGGATGGGTGTTACTGCTAAAAAAGCACTCAGATGTCCCCTGAGAAGGAATTTTGGAAAGCAGTTAATTTATCTTTAGAGCTCCCAACAACCTCTAGCACCCCCAAACTCCTGAGTTACGAAACAGAAAAACTATCCATCACCTGCATTCTTCTTGCCCCTAATTTCGGAGCATTCAGCTGATACTGCAGGCTGCTTTCAGCAAGGACACAGCCAGTGCCTTTCCCATGGGATGGCTCTACCCATCTTGGCCACACAGAGCTGGTCACTGATGGTGCATTGGTGATCCTGGGTGCTGCTGGGCACCCCCGTGAACACAGGAGAGGTTTAAGCAAGCTAATTCACTCTTCCCACCTTTGCATCACATGAGAGTCAAATGTTGCCTAGCAAATACAGCCCGGGACATAAACACGGTCATTAGCACTTATGTACAAGTGTGATCCATGCTCCAGTGACTCACTGGGGAGGGGCAGAGCGACAATGGGAGCCCAGGCTGCCTGGACCAGCACTGCAGAGATGATGAGCTGCCACAGCACAGGGCTCGTTAAACCTCACACTCAATGTTTCTTCCTCCTGCCAGTGCAATCAGACCTCTGTGGAGTGTCAGTAAGGCCAAGGCTTATTTGGAACTGAGCTTGTAAGCCTGGGAAAGATTTGGCTGATCCTTCATGAATATTTGACTGATGCGCTTGGAAAGTGTAACAAAACCCAAACCAGAGAAGGGCTGCAGGAGCTGTTTGCTTTTCTTTCTCGGTTCTGGCAAGGAAAAGCTGATGACCCCGAGCCTCTAAGCACAGTTCCTCCTCATATGAGTTTTCCCAAGTCAAGGGCTTTCAAGCAAGGACTTTATGTCTAAACCTAATGCTGACAGCAAATATTTTCTCCACTTGAGAGGCAGTGTGGTGATACTTGCAGTCAAGTAGGGGAGCAGCAGGCACAATCTTGCAAACAAGGTCTTCCCCTGCTCCCAGGGTGGACACAGCCTGGCTCTGTACAGGTGACACATCAGACATTGCCCTTGCAATGTGAAAGGATGTGAGCCATCGCAGTTGTGGCCAGGCAGTGAAAAAAGTGCCAGGAAGATGCTGGAGCCCCAGATTTTCTCACTGTGCTGGAGCTTGTCCACAGTGGAGGGCTAGAGAGGCCACACTTTCCTCGGTTTGCAGAGATAAGCCCCAGCCTTGCAGTCCAGTCAGTGCCTGGGTCAGGGTTTTCCCAGAGCCTGGGAGAATTTGCATCCAGTGTTTGGCTTGGCCCATGGTCTCTAACACCCCATGGCCTCATTCTGTACCCGCTAATATCATCATCTGTCTGGCAGCAGCAGATTCCCAGTCTGCACAGATGCTACCCAGGAAAGACTCCAAGCTAATTTTATTAGAGCTTTGGTTTGTTTGGGTTTGGACAACAGATTTAGAAGGGGGTGAAAGCCTGAGATCTGCTTCTGTCTGTCCCTCTGAATTTGAGTAGCTCTGACCAGATAGCCAGCATCACTCTCCAAAAGTTTCTGAAATAGCAAAAGATGCACAACATGCTGACCAGAGTCATTAAGAAATCAATAGTAAGGCAGTATCAGGGATATTCCAGCTCTCCACTGGCTGCAGAGCATCCAGGTAATTTTTTGGTGAAAAGAGCGCAAGTCTACCTCTCTTCTGACTCCTCAAAGCTATCATTGACAATGGACCCATGTTAACATTTGTGCAAATGTATCAAGAGCTGTGGAATCAAGTCTCAGGTGAACTGGGCATCAGTGCCCCCCACGAGTCACTAGTGCTAACCTGGGCCAGGAGCCATGGCAGAGATGGTCCTGGGACTGACACACACAGGACACATTGCAGGTCGGGGACCGTTGTCCTTGTTCTACCTGGTTTGGGATGTAGACAGGAGTAGGAGAGCAGGGCAGCACTGCAGAAAAGCAGAGGATAGAGAAGCTAAGGAGCTTTCTTTTAATTGATCCAGGTTCACTGAGCCTGCCAAGTTAATGAGTCCCCAGCAAGCAGCTTTAATGAGAGCCCGTGGCAGGCTTAGGAGAAGGAGATGAAAACGAGGGCAGAAATAGGTGCTTGTCTGTAGAGCCTGGTCGGCAGGGGCCAGCAAAGCAAGGAGGAAGCTGGGGAGGGCTGGCAGCAGGCACAGAGGCACCAGCCAACCATTGAACACACTGCTTCAGTGCTTTGCATTGCTGCCCTCCTGCCAAGCCCCAGCCCCGCTCCCCTGCTCCCTGGGTCGGCAATTAATCCCCTGGCAGGGGGCTGGGGGGAAAAAGGGGACAGGCTGTTCCCCACCCTCTATTCAGCTTGGTCTTGCTTTTGTGTGAGTTTAGAGCTGCCGGGTGTGGGGGCTCCCGCAGAGAAGCAGTCAACCCCTCCACACAGAGCTGAGGGCCATGCTGATGCTCCAGCACCAAGCTCCTCTGGGAGATGCCGTGCTGACAGCAACTGCAACATCCAAAACGGCTGTGGTGGGCGAGGAGGATGCTAGAGAAAAGGAAGGGGGCTGGTCGCTCGCCCAGCAGCTGGAATGTGGGTTCAGGTGCACCCCCCCAGCACCCAGCCTTCCCTCGTAGATGAGGGCAGGCATGTCCACTGCTGGAGCCAGGGCCGAGCCCACGCCAGGCAGGCTGACCATGGCCAGGGCTCTGGCCGGCTGCAGGCACCACGCAGCCTGAAAGGGGCCATTGTCTGCCCAGGGCTTTGAAGACGAAGAGCCTTGTACAAGTGCCAGGTGGTGAGAGCGCAGCATGGGGGCAGCTCCTGGCTCCCCAAGTGGCTGCTCCTGTTCTCAGCACCCCACACCCTTCATCTATGAAAAAAAAAAAATCAACATAAAAGTGCAGGGGGAAAAAAACACAACTGTTTCTAAAGGAAAACCAGGTCAGCAGCCCTTCCTTCACCACCCGCGGTGGCTGTGGCAGGCGCTGGGGGCTCAGATGTTCTTTGTCACCCGCAGGGCTGGGGGCTGGCAGGGAACCTACGCGGAGGGAGCGGAGTGGGAGTGCACCGGAGTCCCAGGGCGGCCAGCCCAGCTCCTGTTCCGGGGCCAGGGCCGGGGCTGGGGCTGGGGCAGGGCAGCTGCTGTGAGTTCACTGGAGCAGCACTTTCCCACAGTCTGGAGAAGTGACACATGGCTCTCACACATTCCTGCGCCGGCAGGCTCGGCCGCGCTTGGCCGGCAGTCAAGGCGGGAGGGAGGGAAGGGAGGTTGGGAGGCTGGAGGGAGGCTGCGGCTGCTGCAGCTACTGGTTAGCAGGTTCCGACGTTGGCACCAGCCCTGCCCGCAGAGGGAGAAGGCAGCAGAGGGGGCAGAGCCAGCCTGGGCTCAAGGAGCTTTGTGCGAGCAGTTTAACACTCTGGGACAGGCTCTGATCCAAGCCTTCCCCTGGGGGTTTGGCTCCCCTTTGTCTGCCCGGCTTTGCCCAGCCCGCGGCGCGGTGCCCCGCAGCCCACGCTCCCTGCCCGCGGCACCGGCATCTGCCCCACTGCCCCGGCACCCCTCGTGTCCCTCGGCGTTCCCCCGGGCACAGGTGGGGTCTGCATGGGGCCGGGGTTGGTGCCTGGGGGAAGCACTGGAGCCTGGAGAGCAGCGCAGTTGTTCCTGCCAAACAGCAGGCTCACTTCCCAGGCAAGCTGGCCTCACTTCCCAGGATTGGCAGTGTCCCAGTGCACTAGTGGGTGCTGGGCCAGCCTGACAGAGCACCCGGAGAGGTGTCAGATGAGATATTGGTGCAGGAAAGGAAGGGTCTTCCCATGGGCTCCCTAGGATGGAAGTGGAGGAGCAGCTGCCCAGGGTCTGGGCCCTCTTTGCAGGCCATGTTTTCCCTCACATAAGCTTTTATTCACGTGCATTGGGTATTTTTTTCTGAAATTGTGCTGACTCCAGAACCTCATTTCACACATGGGTGAAGGCTGGGGGTCTGAGTTTCCAAGTCCATAGAAACACTCTGCAGGTTCCCAGGAGGCCCGGGCAAGTATCTTCCAGGGCTTCCACTGTCCAGTTCTCCCAGCCCTGCCTTGCAGCCAGGAGATTGTACAGCCCCTGCCCTTGCTCAGGGAAAGGCCCCTGTGTTAGGAAATGAGGTGTACCCAGGTGCACCCAGCTGCTGCCAGGTGAAGGATCTGGCTGCACGCCGGGGCTGGTGATTCACCGTGTGCTGTGACTGGCATTGCCCTGTCTGCTGGAGCAGTCCAGGTGGTTCCCAGCCCGCCTCCGCCGGGGCCTCCATCCCGCAGAGCTGGCAGAGGGCCTGGGGCAGTGGCTGTGGGGCTGGGCTGGGGGGGCTGCTCCTCACCTCCCTGCTGAGGTGAACCCTCCCTTGTGATAACATCAGTTTCCCAACCCTGCAGAAGCTGTAGTGCACATTCCCATGGAGCACCTGTGGCTTCAGTCCCTTTTCTCTGGGAGCCCAAGCAAGGACAGGCATGTCCTGGTCCCTGCTGCATTCCACCCTTGCCCAACTTAGTGGGAGGGAGGAAGAAGCTGAGGATGACCTTGCCTTTGCCTGCCACCCTCTTCCTCTCTCATGGGGGAGACTCCCAGACTGAGGTTTAAGAAGGACTGCAGTTTTCCATGTCTCAAGGCGCTCTGCTTGGCAGCAGAGACAAAGACTCGAGTGAGGTGGTAGTGACACCAGTGCCCTGATGTCTCTGTCCGACTGCCACGTCTCAAAGCCCTGCTAGGCTCCCACTGACATTGCATGTTGAGCTCCCAAAAATTCCTTGGGCTCATCCAGCTCTTGCCCAGGTCCCCTCAAGTTTACACAGCTGAACCCTGAGCCTGCCCCCAGGGCAAGGCAGCTGGTGACCACAGCCTTAACGGGGGCAATGGTAGCTCCAGCTCTGCCCCACTCTGCCTGTGGGAAAGTCATCTCTTGCCTGTTTCCACTCCTGCTTTGTGTATTCAGGCCACAGGTTCTTCTCTCCAGAGCCTGGAGCAACTCCAGCCTTAGGTGGGGTCTCTTGGTACTGTCATGCAAAAGCTGTGGCAATCTGAGTGCTACACCACCACAAGCAATTGCATTTACAAGTTTCCCATCCTCCCAACAGTCAAGGGAGCTGGTTTCATGCCTTCCTGCCTGCTCGCCTTTGCTTGCTCATTTTGTTTGATTCCAGACTAACCATGACCTTCTCAAAGGCTGGAAAAGGCTTTTCACCAAACAGCTGGAGGCAAACCTGGGATGGCCTGGGGATTCCAGACAATGCAAACATTCTCTTTTATCTTACCTATGTATTTTTGCTCCTCCCAATTAGCTGCCTGGTCTGTCTGATCCCTATTTCCCTGCAGTTCCTTGCAGCAGCCCTGCCTTAGAAACCTTTTGGTGGAGAAGCACATCCCCAGCCCTGAAGCTCTTCTGACAGCTCTCTGGTGGATGTGGATGCTGGCCCTGCACTCAGGCACCAGTGAGACTCAGCAGGCACTGCTGCTGCTGCTTTTGGCCATCTCTTCTGCAGTATTCCCTGCAGGAGTTCCTTCCCCTGTCCTCATTACAGGTGGCAGGAACCAAACATGCCGAGTGACTGAGGGCTGCTTAGACATCCTCCATGGAAGAAGCATTTTTTTTCCAGAGTTTTGTCTCCTCTTTCTCCTCATCTCCTCATCTCCTCACAAAACCTCCAAGAAAACTGAGGGGAAAAGAAGTCAAGCAAGACTGTGTGTCACAGTTGGCTGTAAGGACCAAGTCTCTAGCACTGATATTTGGAGGGGACAGGCTCCTCCAAGTTTTGTGGATAGAGCCTGACTTTCCATTTTTCTGCACTGGGAGGAGGAAAGAGCATCCATTTCTCCTTTCAAAAGGATACATACAAAAACAATTAAAAATGTAGGCTTCAATGGTACCACTAATTGGGTCTCAGAAAGGGTTTATTTGTTTGCCATGTATGATCCCCAGGTCAGGGAAACCATAGCAAAGAAGACCACAGTTTTCAAAATTCTCAAAAATATTCTCAAAATTGTGAAGGAAGCAGAACAGCCTAAGACCCTTTAAACTATTTGCTTTTACAAGAAACGAGATAGCTGGATCAGTGCTATACAAGTGCTGCTGATATGTCCTCTCCCTGCACTTGGCTGTTACCTGGCCATTTCAAATATTATTTTTTGAAAACCACTTCCATAAATCAACAAACACACCCCAGCACTAGCAGAACAGCCCACGCAGCTGGAGAGCTGGTGGCCACTGCCAGTCACTCCAAACCAGCAAGAACGCAAAGAAATGTGATTAATGAAAGACAGACCACAAAGCCTATAAAAACACATTTCTTGCTTTTATTAGACCAAAGCAACTGAATAAAAAGGGCATGTGAACCCAAGATGCCCAGCCAGAGGAGAGCAAGGATTGCCACCACCTTGTAAACTTGAGGTGTGCGGAACCTCTGCCTGCCTCTCATGCTCCTGCCCCAGGGACAGGGGGGAGAGGAGGCTCCACTACAGCATGCCTGGCTAGCAGGGACATGCATCCCTGCTGGACCCAGTGAGTGTGGAGGGGAGAAGCACAGCAGGGTGGTGGCACTCGTGAAAGGATGGGTGTTGCTGAGTGTCCAGCACTGATGTGTTGACATCACACAGCTAAGGGAAGGATGCAGCGGCATTTCATCACTTGTCTCTCGCTCACTGGGGCCTCCCACCTGGTGAAATGTTATTTTTGCCTTCCCAGACACTTCTTTTCATGTTAGAAATAAAATGTGGAAGGGAGATATTTGTTGTCACCCCTAATTCAACTTTGTGGAAACAGTAACAACAGCAGGAGCTCAAGGAAGAGATCAGCACAGCACCCTCCCTTCCCAAGGAAAATAAAAGCTACTCTACATCCCTGCCACTGGCACAGCCTGGGCACAGATATTAAAAAAAAAAAAAAAAAGAAAGAAAGAAAAAGAAAGCCTCTTTTTCTGCTCTTCGAGGCAAGATCTCCTCGGCGAGTGCTGGCAAAGAAAGGCATCTTGTTCAGGGGCTCTGAAAGGCAAGATGAAAGGGGAAACCTACATTTTTCAGCCCAGCCTGTTTCTGACATGGGAAAATAGCGCAGACAAGAATAGATAGCTTGTTGGCTCATTTTTTCCTTGACAGATTATCTGTGTGAATGCACCGTATTAAGCCGGGAGTAAGACGCCAGGACCCCCCCACCGTGCCTCTCCCCCTTCCCCAGCTACCTTGAGAGTAGCGAGGAGTGAGGAGCTGTGATTTGTGGGTGTGCAGGGCTCTGGAGGAGCACAGGGCAGCCATCCATCACCGGCCACCTATTTTGCCACCCCTCGTGTGCTCAGCAGCCTTCTGCCCCTGCACTCAGGCTCCTGCATGCCCTAAAAATACAACTGTAACCATGTCAAAAGCTAAGGTCAGGTTAGGAGGAGCTGTGCTGAGATTAATTTAGTAATGCACCCTGCAAAACATGTTCCAGCAGGACCCATGACCAGTGGGTGGTGGTGTCAGAGCAGGACATGCTGCCACAATGGGACAGGAATGGGTGACCGTGGCCATCAACAGCCCATGGGGGCCTGGGCTGGTGCCAGCCCTGCTCTGGGGTGGCACTTGACTCCCCGAGGGAGCCTGTTTTGGTTCCAAATGCTGCTGCTGCTGTGGCAGCTCCCTCCCACGGTGGCTTTTGCTGAACTCTCAGTAGCTCAGAGCCATTGTTCCTACCCCAGCACATGGGTCATTAGCTGTGGCTGGCTGTGTGACCCACCAGCACCGTGACCCATGACGGCGGCTCTGCGCTGCGGATTGCCAGGCACCACGTCATTAAAATAAATGTGCAGGTGCCACACTTAGAGCTTGAGGGAGGCTCACAGCGGCCTCCTGCCCCCCCGTCTCCCGGCTCAATCAGGTTTGCATGCTGCAAAGAAAGCAAAAATGGCTCAAGTGAGGGCTCTGTGGATGCCTGGGGGGAGGCTGGTGCTGCCTCCATGGGCAGCAGAAGCATGGCTCCATCAGTCCTGCTGCTCCCATCAGTGGGGCCATGATCTTTGCTTCACTTTAGAAATGAATCCTTATCAGAGGGCAGAATATATGGCTGCTTTTCTCAGCCCCAGGCATGTGTACCAAAAAAGCCACTTAGGTCCAAAACAACACGACAGCTAAAAGAATGCAACTAAAACTCCTGTGCATTTTGGATTATCTTTGTCATCCTCTGAGCCATTTGAGTCCTGTTTCCAGGTTTTACCCCACAAGTGGAAGAAAGAACTAGCCAAGTTATTAGATGATGACTTTCCTCACAGGGCTCCAGTAGGGTCTCCAAGCGACCATGCTCCAAATGCAAAATGCAGCCACTGAGGCATGACAGGACAATCAGGGAACATGCTTGGCCAGACCATGGGTCAGTGGGAAGATCTCCCCTCCTCCAGGACCTGGGATGCTGTCTGGGCTCAGCAAAACCTGTCCTACATCCCCTTGCATCCTGCCAGCCCTGCAGCCGTGTGCATGCGTGTGCAGGTGCGTCTGCCCGGGCGTGCAGCAAGGTGCTGCCTCCTGCCCAGGCAGAGAGAGAGTGTGTGTGTGTGTGTGTGTGTGTGTGTGTGTGTGTGTGTGTGTGTGTGTGTACAGGGAGGCCTGTTTGCATATGAAAGTGGCCGTGTGCTCCGGAGGGCTGTATCATTTATTGTATGATCTTATCTGGCGCGTGCCTCAGCCGCCCTTTCCCACACTCTGCATGCTCTGCTGCCAAGGCCCCAGGCTTAGCCTGTCAGCATTACCCGGGCTCAGCAGGCAGGCAGTAATTCCCTGAATAAAGAAAACATTTTAAGGTTTGACAAGTCCAGCATTTGCATGTCTGTTTTCAGAGAAATAACCATCTCAGGGGATTAAGCCCTTTTTTTTCCCATCCAGCCCAAAGTATGAAAACATTCTTGACATAGTTGCCTGAAAAAAGGATTTCTATAGAGTAAAATACCTTGCGTCCTGCATGAGTCCAGTGATTTGCTTTGGGCGGAAGGGAAAAAAAAACAGAAAAGGAAAAAAGAAAGAAAAGAGGGGCTCCAGTCCAATAGGTTGTTGGTTTTAAAGTGGGTGAAACGCGCCAGCAAGCACCACGGATCCCAGGCGCCGCACACCCCGGGAAGGATTTGCATCCCTCCCTCACTGCCCACCTCTTTGTGCAGCACCGGCAGTGCCTGTCCGCTGGGCTCCCCGCGGGGCTCGGGCCGTGCTGGCACTCAGCATCAGCATTACTGCTGAGCTGAATGAATCCCCCCATGCTCAGCAGACCCAGAGGGGCAAGCAGCTGCCTGAGGAGGAAGGCTGGGAGCTCTGGGGGGCTCAGCTTGCTTGAGGCATGTCCCAACACAGGGACTTTGTCTACCTTTGCTGTAAAGGTCCTGGAGAATTGCTTGCTTGCTGCACAGCCAAGACAGGTGACATGCTGCCACAGGAAAACACTGATCCCTGGAGGGTTGGGAGCAGGTTATGGCAGAGGAGTGTAGCCAGGTTTAGGGTGCTAAATGCCCATTTTATTTACTTGGAATAAATAAGATTTACAAAGGGCTTGTCACCCTCTGACTCCAAGGAGGTGCTCTCACTTTGCCAAATTCAGGCTTCCCAGGATTTAGCCCTCTGGTGCACTGGGGGTACTGGGAGAGACCAGACTTTGCCCCGGTACTGTCTGGCAGCTCCTGTGCTGGCAGCTGCCTTTGGAGCCCTGAAGCAAGAAGGTGCACGTGGGAATTGCACACACATGCCAGCCTCAAGCCTGGGCTGGCACTGAGCATCCTTCACTCCTCTGGGCTCTCCAGCACGGTGCTTCTCTGCACACCCGGGATGCTCCCAGCTGTGCTGGCCGCCGGCTCGCATCCCGCCAGGGCTGCTGGTGGAGCCTGGTGCGGCTGTTTGTAATTTGTCAGGGTGCTTTGCCTGCCTCCCCCCACCTCCCCCCGTGAGCACACTGGCTTTCTTCACAGCTAAATGAGGCTTTAAACCAGGGGATAATACAGCTTTAACACGGAGAGGCTTAAAAAGCAAAAGTGAATCATTTCTCAGTTCTCCTTCCCGTAATCTCTCCCGGTAACATTAATTATGAGTTTGCGCAGAGTGCCCCAAGGCAAGCGCTGCTTTCCCAGGACAATTAAAGTTACTTAATTATTAAAAACCGTGTGTGCTGTTCCTGTGCGCTCCCCAAAGCACCGTGAGGCAGGCGGCCTGCCTCAGCTCACACACTTTCTCAGGGCAGCGATTGAAGCGTCTGTGGGAAAGTCTGCTCCTTTGTAATTCCTCCGGCATAATCTCCACAAATCCCACCCCGGGCCCGCGCCCTAGAGGGCGAGCGATGCCGGCGGCCAGCGCCTGCCCCCGGCCCTCGCGTGCGGGATGGCAGCGCCGGGGCAGGGGGCAGGGTGCCGGGCACGGGCGCTGGCCAGGCCGCTCCTACAGGCACAAGGGACCTTGGGGGGCCGGGATTTTGGTGTGGAGCTCTGGAGGATGCTGGGCTCTCTTGCCACTGCTCCAGGCTTACAGCAGGGCTGGCCAGCCAGAAAGGCAGCAAATGGCTTTGCACCAAGTAAAACTCACTTGCCAAAGGCCAGGTGTTGCCCTGACAGACGAGTCTGGCTGCCCTGGTGTCTTCCTCTCCCTGCAGGAGTGCCAGGCTGAACACCCAGCAGCTGCTGTCCAGACACTCATAACACTTCCCTATCTCTGGAAATGTTCAAGGTCGGGCTGGATGGGGCTTTGAGCAACCTGATCTAGTGGGTAGCATCCCTGCCAGTGGCAGGGGAGTTGGAACTAGATGATCTTCAAGGTTACTTCCAACCCAAACCACTGATTGCATGATCCTATGACATCGTGCCAATGTGCAATGCAGAGACAGGTTCAGCTTCTTTTTCTTCCTGACTCAAGATATTTGTCAATGTAGCAGAGGAATTCTTGGTCAATCCTTGCTCATAAAAGTCAGGGAGGGGGGGAAGGTGCTGCACAGTGGAGACAGCAGTGATGGGCAGGGCAGCATTTCTGGCTGGCAGCTCAAAGCTAGTGCGGCACATGGAAAACAAAGCACCAAGGCACAGCTTCCTGCCTGACCTTTTGAATCTCAGAAGGTGCCTATGTGTGCTCAGCTCAGCCTTATGGTCTGGCATCCTGTTTCCTTCACCCTTTTCCCAGGCCAAGAATTGCCAGCTTGCAGTGTAGCAGGAGCCCCAGGCCCTGCTGTGAAGGTGGCAGGTACTGGGGGGAGCAGAGGAGCTCAGGTATGGGTGAGCTCTGTCAG
The DNA here is from genome assembly GCA_024734555.1 of Trochalopteron elliotii. Classification (NCBI taxonomy): domain Eukaryota; kingdom Metazoa; phylum Chordata; class Aves; order Passeriformes; family Leiothrichidae; genus Trochalopteron; species Trochalopteron elliotii. The sequence continues at coordinate 208,108 of JANPWX010000223.1, forward strand.
CTGCTTGCAGTTGTTGTGTCAGACAGACTCAGCAGCTTTCCCCACTTTGTGCTTTTGGCTGTGGCTGCAGCCTGTGGCCGAAGGTTTCACAGCTGAGCAGTGCTGATGAAGGCAAAGGCTTCCTCCTCCTTGTTTTGGACATATTCTCAACATGATTTCACTGTTCTAGTTTGATGCCAGGTCTCCCTCCACCTCCTACTCTGACTCCTGGGACCTTTATGACCTTCCTTCAGCTTTTCCAAACTTGTGTGACCATGCCATCTTGATCTTTTCTCACCATGTTTCCAAACTCTATTCCCAAGCATCCTTAAAGCCTTTCTTCATATTTCTTTATTTCCCTTACATCCTTTTTGAGAAAAAAACACAGCACATACTACTCCAAAAGAGAAAGTATTTAGTTCTCTCTTCTTTCCCTAATCAAACATCATGCATGCTGTCCTGACTCTTTCCCAGCATCACTGAAGAGGGGGTCAGCATTTTTCCTGACTCTTTCCCAGCATCACTGAAGAGGGGGTCAGCATTTTGCAAGGCTATTGAAGGCTGCTTGTCTGTGGGTTGTTGCTTTGCCTTTATCAATACTGAATTTCATGTGCCATTTTACCAGCCTGAAGTTTAATACTGTGAGCTCCTGCTCAGCAGCCAGCTTTATTTTTGCTGTCTTTAAGACTTTTAACCAGTTGCTTTTCCATGCAAGGCAAATGTCCCTTCAGTCCATTGGGCATTCAGGGCCTTTTGGAGAGGTGACAAGGTAAAAAAAAAAATAAAAAAGGAAAAAAAAGAAAAACTAAGAAAAAAAAGTTTTGGAAGTGTCACTGCTCCATGGCTGGCACATTGCTCTGCTCCCTACACTTGGTGACCTGGCTGATGTGTGAAGCATGGCTTCCTCCTGCAAAGTGGCGTGGAGTGTCCCCTAAGTGCTGCATTGACCCAGATCTGCTACAGATGACTTCTCTCAAATTGCCCATGAGACCCCCTGAGCCCCTCTGGCTGCAGCTCATGTTTCCTTCCCCACCCTCTGCCCTAAGCTGGCAGGGAAGGCTGGCATTGCCTCATCCTGCATGTGGGCCACCTGCAGCCCCTTGTTTTGTTGGAAGATGTCTCCAGCCAGGCCCCTGCTGTAGGACAGGCCCCAGGCATTGCCCTGCAGGAAGGGTGACAGGCACTGTCTGAGCATTCTCAAGCCACCACTCAGCTTTTCTGCCGAGGCTTTACCTTCCCTAGGTTCTCTGTTCATGCCTCCATCATTCACAACCTGCACCAACTTGTTGGCTGGTTTCCTGCTCCTGGCACTTATGCAAATATGTTTATTTTCAGGTTTTAATACCTTTTGCAGGTTCTTCCACAGTCTTTTAAATTCCTTTCATTGTGACTTTACTTTTAACTTGCCAAGGTTTCACGTTCACTTTTAAAGGCTGTCTCTACCACTAACTGGCTTGCTTCTCTCTGCAATCTCTACTGGGCTGTTATGGGCCCTTCCTGAGTGACCAAGTGTGCTGGAGGCTGCCCAAGCCCCAAGCGCTGCTCAGTGGCACTGGCAGAACAGGGCAGCTGTCCCCGGGGCAGCCTCCTCCCCCGCAAACACCCAGCCGCCCTCTGACTTTTGCCCTTCGTACAGCAGAGGCTCTTTCACCCCCCGCCGCATGCCCAGGCACTTCTTTCCTTCCCTTTGACAAAGCCAAACGCGAAACAAAGATTTTTCCCCAGCGCTGCCGGCAGCCGGTTTGACTCCTTGAAGTAATCGCTGTAATTGACCCTTGCAGGCGCTGGGCGCCGAGGGAGCGGGGCCGCTCATCAGCCTGACGGGGTGTGAAAACCAGCAACTCTCCGGCTGGGCTGGCTCCTGCCCCGCCAGGCTCTGTCGGGCTGCCAGCGAGCCCCGCGCCTGTCCTCTTCCCACGGACCCCACTCCCGGTTCGGCGGGGGGCTGGGTGGGATCCTGGGGTGCAGTAGGGAGAAAGTGAGAAGTATCCCTGGTTTCACTGGGCATCCCTATGACACGTAGGGAGTGGGGTTGAAGCACCTTCAAACACAGCCTGCTTTCACCCAAAGTCTGCCAAGTTTGGGTCAGCAGCTCTGGAGCCCCAGGATGTGGGGACAGGCCCAGCTCAGTGCTGAGGCTCTGCACTACCAACAACATCACAGTGTGGGGTGGCACCATCCCTTCAGTGCACCCACATACTAGTGCAGGGTCTCTGCCCTTCACTGTCCTGGGTCTGGAGCCTGGAAGCAGCTTTTCCTTAGGCAAAGGACATCTTCAAAGCACAGAGCTGATGTCAGAGGTGACAAGCACAACACATACCCAGTGATTTATCCCCCCTGGGGCTGGCTGCTCCTCACCAGTGCCTCCTCCTCCAGCGTATGGCAAGCAGCAGGCTTGTGCTCATGTGTGAGCAGTGGTGAGTGAGACCATGGAGACACAGTGCAAGGGATGCTTGTCCCTGCCAGTCTGTGCTGGCTTGTCCCTCTCACATGTGGCTCATGCTTCAACGAGCAGTGAGGAGGTTATTTTCTGACTGCAACTGCTCCACCTGGGAGTTGCTCTGGATCCTCTTGGTCCCAGTGGTCATTTCAGTCCCATTTGTCTTCCCAGCAGTTTTGCTATTCTCTTCTAATGTTTTCTTCCTCTGATTCAGCCATGCATGTGTAGCAAGCATGTTGTCCAGCCACCTGCCAGTGCAGGGGACTGGGCAAGAGTTCCTGGCCCCACACCAGCCTCCACATCTCACTTTCCTGGCTGGGGAAACTCATTTTGCAAGCAAATGCTATTTTTTTGTGTCCAAGTCAATGGTGGAAGGAGAACAGAACCACCAATATGCTTCTCCAGCCCTCCATGCACAACTGGCTGCCATCCTTGCTCCTGTCCCTCCCTGTGCTGCAGCTCCTTGCTGAATCCTCACTCCTCCTTTTCAAAGAGCATCTTCCCACAGCACGCCAGTGCTGCCACATATTGCAGCAGGCAGCAATCAGCTAGCATTGCCAGGTCTAAAAATGGTGTCTTAAAAAAACAGATCTCGAATTAACAAGCCAGAACACTCCGACCCCATCTGCCCTTCAAGCTTATTTTCCATTTACATCTCCTCCTTTAACCACCTTTCTTTCAACAGGCATTGAACATGTTGCATGTGAGAGAGAGTAATTTAAAGGATTGGCACACTGTGGGCTGGGATTTCATGGGATTATGGCTTCCTCCCTCCCTGTTTCTCCCGGAGACATAATATTTGGGATCTCTGGCTGTGGTGTGACTGTGGGAAGGCTGTGGGAGGAAGCCTCCAGGTGGGACCTGCCTCTGCTGACCTGTGAGTGCATCTCCTCCCAGGAGAGCATGGAGAGTTAATGGGGCTAGCCCAGGAACTGGTGCTTGCTTTCCCCTGCTGCTTGCAGCTTCTACTCACAGTTGTTAGCCTTGTGCAGGTGTCCAAGGCAGAGGTTATGGACCTTGGCAAATCCCTGTGTCCCAGATTCCAGTGCTAACAGCTGCCAGCTGCAGTGCCATGTTTGTCACCCAGCATCCCAAGAGAGATGCGTGTTCACTTCCCCTGGCTGCCAGCTGCCAGGGAGAGCCTGTCATGCCCCAAGGATGTCAGCCAGTCCTCTGCTGTCACCCCAGGACAGATCTGTCCTCTATGCTCTCCAGAGGCCGTTTGCTTTACAATCTGTGAACATAAGGAAGAAATGAAATAGCAGTGGAGAATTCCCTTCAGCAAAGCTTTGATGGTGAAAAATGTGCTGTTGGGTTGTCTGTTTTGTGGAATTCAGAAAAAAAAAAAAAAAAGACAGGGAAAAGAAGGAAAAAGGAAAGAGAGAAACCATCTGCTTTTTTCAGAAGTTCTTCACCCACGCACTCAATTGCTGCTTCCCAGAAAGGCTTTTTCCCCTCTCCCTTCCACTGCAGTGCAATCAGATAGTCCCCAAACTGCCCCTGGGTTAATTGGAACCAGAAGCCGCTGTCACTTCCAAGTGTTATGAGCACAGGGACCACAAGGAGCTCAGGTGTTTTGGAAAGGCTGATGTCAGAAGGGGCTGTGATGAAAGGCTCGTTGACAGCCTGCGAGGCGATGCTGCGGGAATGGCTGCAGGCAGGAGCTCAGCCCCTCTGTGGATATCAGCTCTGCTCCATCAGCCCCACACTGACAGGTGACGTGACCAGGGCCACCCTGCACTGCTGGCTCAACCACAACAGACATGGCCAGGCTGGACACCAGCTCAGGGACTTTGCTCTCTGCCTGCTTTGTGCCCTCACTCCCATGCTGTTATTTTTAGGGCATAAACAAGTTTTTGTAAAGAAAAGAGACCAGAATGGAAAAGGCTCTCAAGCCTTTCCTGACAGGGGACAGCCAGTTACGGTGTGTACCCAGCCTCCCTTCAAAGTGCAAGTGGCTAATCTTGTCTCAATAAAACCAGCATCATGTCAGGGTAATCAGCAGATGTCAACACTTTAATGACACTGGCAGAGTCCCAGCAAGGTCCAGGGGTTATCTCAGCTGCATCGTATTCCCACGGGAAAGGTAGATAGCAAGCTCCCTCCCTCAGGTACCCACCCCGTGGCTCTCAGGCGCCCTGGGGCAGGCACAGCACTGCCGGCACCTCTGCTGCTGCTCCCACTGGGCTGTTCACGGGCTCTCTGCTGCCTGCAGCCAGCCCTCCTGGGCAACCTGCCTGTCTGCACTGGGAGGGGACAGAGTGAGACAGCATGGGGTGGGATGGGATGCCTTGCTCGCCAGTGGACAGCGTAAATCTCAGCTTCTCAGGTGGAGCAGCTCTGTAAACCACAGCAGCTTCAGCACCAGGTTTATGCGCTTACTTTTACAACAGGCAAATTGACAGATTAGGCTGTGTACACAGATTGTGTAAACTGCTGTCGGATGCTGCCCTGTGCCCCTCGGCAGGCGCCAGCGGGTGCCCAGTCCTCCCCGTGGGAACAAGAGGGAAACAGGGGGGACCTGCCAGCAGCACAGCCCAGGGCCAGCCTGGTGTGCTGCCACGTACCCCGTTCCCTCAGCCTCCAGAACAGGCCTGGAGGAAAGCGAGGGAGGGGGGGCCCATTGATTTAAGATGTGAGAAGGTCAAAAGTTTTCTCAAGCAGAGTTGCTATCACAACACCGAACACTTCATCCCCTTTTTTATCTGGCCCAGTATTTATTGTCCATGAGCAAATACTTGTGTTTTTATAAATTCCTTTAGAGTGAATCACCCTTCTCCTGTTTAAACCAGCAAAGCCCACATCAAACAGTATCACTCCATCTAGAATTAATCATTAATTTGAAGTATTTGACAATATTTTGCCAGCATTATTTCTTCCTCTCCCCAATTAATAAAGGTTAAGCCTCAATACTGACACTTTTGCAGGACACTTGCTACAGAGTAGTGTAACTGGGAGCTCACAGTCCCAAACCCACTGTGGGCAGCAAGGGGAGAGAGATGAAGGTCTGTCCCAGGTTTTCAGGCTGGTGGAAGTGGCCTCACTGCTGCCTGCACAGAGCATGGAGCAAGCAGCTGAGCAGCCCTGGGATGCTCCATCCCACACCTGGGGAGCCTACATACATAGGGTTGGTGTCAGAAACTTTTTCACTTGGAAAATGCAGGAAGATCTTGTCTTCAGGATTGTAGGAGGAGATGAAGACTTCCTCTGCCTGCTCTCACTGCAGCCTCCATGAGCACAACTTCAGATCACGCCAAAATCTGATCTCAGATGAATGCATGTGGCTTCTATTCACTTGAGATGGAACCCAGCCTTTAAACACCACAGTTTGTACTTTGGTTTTGGTTTAAGTCTCAGGCATGTGTTTTGCTAGGACACTGCATTTCATTTAAAAATTAGTCTTGACAAGGCCTTATGGTTCATGAATTCCTGCACGCCAAGTCCTGCAACACACATCCCAGTTCTGTTGGCCCCTTCAGAGGCACCAAATTGGGGTGGGTTTGCTTCCTGCTCACACATAAGCCATGAAATGACCTTGATTTTTCCAATGTCTTTGTAGCAGGGTATTTTCCTGAGACTTTTCTGCTTCTGTTGCAGTCTTTGGATGGTTTGCAATGCAGCTTGCTTGGATGCTCTGCTAGAGAGCATGGCTGGTTGGTAAGTCCTGTGGCACTGGTTCTTGCTTTCAAATGGATGGGTAAAATGAAATGTGTAAAACACACAATGGCACATGATAAAGGCAGAATAAAGCCTGCTAAACACAAAAAACACACAGGAGAAGGAAAGATTAGGCATTATAAACTCGCCACACTGACACCACTCAGGCAGGCTGAAAGAGCTCTGGGTCTCTAGCATTTCATGAGAACATTTGGCTCTTAATCTGGTACTCAAGGAAGCTAAACAGGAGCAAGCTTGGGACCTTTTTGGCATAGTTTTCACATTGTACCATTTCACAAACTGTTCTCCAGGTGCCTACAGAAGACCCTTCTAATCCACAGGTGTTTTCAGCTCTGAGAAACCCGGGACAAGCTCCTGGGCATGCAGCACAAGCAGTCTCTCTTAGCTCTTTCCCTGTCCTCTCTGTCTGTGGCATCCAGGGTATTTATATCACAGAGGACAGGGAAGCCAGCACCATGTGCTGGCCTCCTGGCTGCAGCTTGTGCTGCTCAGGAGTGTGATGAAGATAGCGCTGGGCAAGGCAGGAGAGCTGTTTTTTTACCTCTCCAACAGCAAGATTGCAGAGGCTAGATGACCTGTCATAAAGCCAGGGGCAAGGGTTGCTTGTCTTGGAGCCAGTCACCTGCCAAACACTCCCCACATTTACACCAGAAGAACCCTCTTTATTGTGGTGCAGCAACAGAGAGAGCAGAGCAAAACACTCTGTAACAAGGGGTTGGGCCACCGTAGCATCCCTGCAGGGAGCATCCCTGCCCACCCTGGCTGCTGGCATTTCTCCACCAGGTTTATCACTGTATCAGCCATGTGAATACACCTTTTTTATGGCATGAGCCTTTCAGTGGACTTTTTGAAAGACACTGATGGGCCTTTGAAGGTTTGGCCGATCCTGTTTCCTGTATGCTCCTGAGCCTTGTATACATTTAAATTTGACTTGTTAACTTTATAAGGTTCTTCAGACTTGTATTGTACTGAAATTGGCTGGGATCTCAGTATCTCCCTTATTCCCACGTACTTTATTCTTAGAAATGCTTTGTAGTCATGTTATTGCTGTTGGGAGGTTTAGCTTTAACAGCCTCCAATAAAGATATGGGCCTGCAAAAGGGCACCAGTAGCCCAAGATTATTCAATATCAGCAACTGAAGTGCAGGTGCCTTCTGTTTGCAGGGCCTCTTACTCTGGGCAGCAGCAGCCAGCCCTGGCTCCAGCAGCAGGCAGTAGGCAGGGCTTCTCACTCCCTGGAGAACAGGACACAGTCCTGCACAGATTCCTGCAGCCTCCCGTGGTGCAAGCAACAGCCACTGGGCACACGTAGCCAGCAGCAGGCTGCAAAAGTCCCCTTTGCTGAGTTTATTTGCTGCTGCTTCTGCTTGCATCCTCACACTAGAACAAGCCCTCACCAGTGCCCAGGCAGCAGCACTAATGCCTCCATTTCATCATCAATACTCCCAGTTCACCTCTTCAGGTACTCCCTATGCTTTTCACAGCCCCACAGCCATTCTGCCATCAGTTAGCACTGGTGTGAAGCTTCCCAGTCTACAGCAGACATCCCCCATTTTTGGCTCTGTATTCTCTCTTTACATTTTGTAATATTAAAAACTTGCCTCTGCATAAGCCTAGGTTTGCTACTGTGCTCTCTGTGTTGCTCCTGGAGGTTTCCTGCCTTCCCCTGTGTTCCCAGGCACCCTGGACACATTTCTGAGGCAGCCGATGACAACACTGCCCTTCATTGCAGGGAGGGAAGGACAAGGACCTTGAAATCTCATTTCAGGATATTTCATCATGTGAAAATAAATGTCATTTCATACGACATTCCAGATTACTTATCAAATAATGATCTGCCTCTTAATGTCTAGACTTCTGGAATCTGTGCAAATTAAATGTTGTACTTGCAAATGTATTTATTCATTACACTTAGCAATTAATGCATGATTTAAGCAACTGAACTTTGCTAAATTATCCCCTTGTTATAAAACAGCAACATCCTCTAAAGGATAATATTTTCTATTACAGCAATTAGTAACACATCAATTCTTCACTAGCTCACAAGAGATCTCATATTCGCCCATATGAGGATGATTCTACAGCATGATCTGTGGCACCAGGGCATGCACACAGCTCTGGACAGGCACATGTGCAGCCATGCACTAGGCAAAGCAAATGGAAAATGCACAGGAGTTTTCAAAAAATCCCACCCCTTGCTAACACCTGCCAACTGCCAAAGGGCTAATGGAGAGCTTTGGCTGCACATCAGCAAGTGGGAAAACAAAAATAAGGGAGAAACCACTCCATTCTAGCACACACCCTGCGCGGCTGTCAAAGTGTGCTAATTGAGAATTTCAAATCCCCTCCTCCCACTGCCTGCCCTGGGCAAAAAAACCAAACAAAAATCCACCATCCCTATGTCCCCCTGGCATGCTGCCCCGGATCACCTCACCTGCCTCCATGGCTGAACTCTGGTGCTGTTCAAGTGGCTCCCCAAGACTGTCCCAGGCAGGAGGCAGGGTGGGATCCAGCTCCTCAGATCCTCCTGGCCATGCACCTTAGCACCATGCCCTGCTGCCCCACTCACGTGTGTGAAGCCATGTGTCTGCATGAGGTGGCTAATCTAAATAACATGTGATCATCCTGATACTCTTGATATAGCTAAAGGACTAATTTGAGCTCTGTTGTCACCTTGAATAATGAATATTGATTTTAGGAATACAGGATTCAGATTATGTAGACATTTCAATATTAGCAAGATAGGCTAATTCCTTCCATAATGCTGCCAAACTAAAACAAAACTGAAGACATCAGGGAGATCAGGCACCAAGTACAAATGATTCATTGCACCCTGGATTTATCAGAGTCCATCTACTTACACATCAAGAAAGACGCTGGCTCTGCAAAGGCTCCATTCTGCAGTATGAAAGAACTGCACTATGAAGTATCCTGTGTTTTCTTGAATAAATGGAGACAGGAATAATGGAAATGGGAGGGCTGGCAAGTTGTGACTGATCTCATCAGTCAGGGGGAAATGCCTGGTGTCCCAAGGGCTCCAGGACCTGGTCAGACCAGGGAGGCTGAGACCTCTGTCCCCACCCTTGGTGGGGCACACAGCCCCTGGCCTGCCTGTCCTGCCTGCACTGCTCTCAGCAGAGCTTCCCAGTGTGAGGCAGGGCTGCCTGTCGCAGCACCTCCCAAAGGTTCCAAATATTTTCTTGCTGTATCATCATGGTTGCCAGGGTTTTAAGGATAACATGAAGTTTACACAACACACTCCCTGCTGCCAATTCATGGCATGAAGAGAAGAGATGGTGATCAGCTGGTAAATTTAGCAAAAAGCTCAGTGGCAGTGATCAGTCCACACTGCTTGCTCAGACTGATTAATACCAAGGAGAAGGAACTGTGTTGGAAAATATGATTGATCACTCTGCAGAAGAGCACAGACACTATGGCCAAGGGCTGGCCCTGTGGGATTCATGAGTCTGCAGTTGGTGAAGGTTGAGTCCCCAGGGAGCCACAATCCAAAACTCCCACCTGCCCTTGGCTGCAGGTGCCGGCAGGGCCAGGGGAAGAGGGCAGAGAGGGCACAGAAAAGGGCTTGTGTGCTGGGAATTTGAGGGCAGACTGACGCACCCAGCCACGGCTCCCTGCGCAGAGGACGGCTGGCAAGACTCCCACCTCGCCACGCTCCCGCCCACATCTTCCCACCCCCTGGCTGCGCCGGCCCAGCTGCGCACAGCTGGGCTGCAAACCGCACTGCTGGGCTGATCTGACTTAAAAGCCGTGTTCTGGAAAAGCCCGCGGGGTTTCCTGCAGCCACAGCATGTCAGGGATCACAGACGGCTCAGCACACTAGTGCTGCAGCAACACAGCTGGAGACTGGACTCAGGATGTGGAGCTGATGCACACCCACCTTCATCTGGCTCTCAAGAGGGTTCCTTCTGCTCAGTGTTTGGGACAGCGACATCTTCTGTGCCAGTGAGCTCTCATGCCCTCTCCAGCCCCACCACTGCCAAATTCACAGTTCTTTCATATATGTACTCCTGCTTCATAGCTTGCAGTCTTTCCATTCCCTGCAAGCACGCAAGCACCACAGCTCCAGCACAGAGACAAGCAGTCTCAGGCAGCAATACAAGTGGAACCTTAATAAATAAATAACTCTGCTCTCACTGCCAACACCTCCCACCACAGAGGGAGTGAACGAGAGCCGAGATGCTCCTTCCCCTCTCTGGAGCGTGGCACTGACTGCGCATTTATTTCTGGTTCTCAGAGGGATGCAGGCTCAGCTGTCTGTCCCTCTGCCTGGAGCTCCTATATCTTGCCAAGGATACTGGCTCTTGTATGTGAAGTGGGACTCCCCTGTCATGGTCAGCAGACTGCAAACCAGTGGTCTGATGAACTCTGGGCATGTTGCATGAAAAGAGCATCTCTCAGAGAAGGGTATAAGGCAGTTCACAGTCTCTGGCTGGTAGCAGCAGTGCCAGATACCAATTCAAGCCCCACAGGAAATTTAGGGATGTTCCCAGAGCTTGTTCCCAGCTGCAATGCCTGCCAACACCCAGCTTTGGTTGCCAGCAGAAGACCAGGCTGGAGCTGGGGCTCTGGAAAGGCACAAAGGGGAAAGCTGGGGCTGCACCATCTCATGCCCATTAGCACATTGTGGCTGCTCTAGCCAAACCAGCAACCTCTGAAGTAACGCCATGGGTATCAGGAAGGGAATTCCCATCCACATGGGTGGCATTTCACAGCTGCCAAAATGCCCTCCCCGCCAGCTCCCCGGCAGCGTTTCCTTGGTTCAGCAGGATAGGAGCCTGCCAAGAGGAATCAGCTTAGCGAGAGATCCAGGTATCCTGGCTCTTGTCCCAGAGCCTTTCTCAGCACAGAGCCGTGCTCCAGTCTGTGCTGGAATGGGCTGGGGAGATGAAAATGGTTCTCCATTGTCTGTCCTGAGTGACTCTGGAGTTTCTCAGACTGGCACTTTGCTACTCAAGCAAAGCTTTGGCCTCTTCATCCCAGTTTGCTGCACCACTCCCAGGGATGCCTCCCTGGTTGTGTGGGCAACAGAATGAAGGGCACCAGTTCTTGGAGGCTGGGATGCTCCCTCTACACAAGGGGGTGTCACTGCAGAATGGCCAGAGCTGCCCCAAACACACCTGGCCTGACTCACACAGTGAGGAGTAAAATGAATAAACACTTCAGCCTCTCTTCTGCAGTAGCAGCCAGGGAACAGCTGAAAGACCCTGGCTTCTAGGGAGCAGCTGCCACACAAGCACCCACCCTGAGGCTTGTCTGACAGAGCTGGGACCCCAGGTCTCAGCAGGTCTTTGGGAAATGGGCTCCCAGTGGAATGACAGGGCAGGACCTGCCATAAAACCAAGCTGCTGCCTTAAAATGAGCTGCTCCTGCCATCGAGGGGGCCAGGCAGTGACACTGCTGCACAAAAGCTGCCCTCTTTACCACAAAGACCTGGTATGTAGGGGAGCAACGTCCATGAAAGCTTTGCTTCATCTAGGGAGTTTAGTCAGGAAGTCAGTTTGAAAGTGACCTTGTTCCAAAGACCTTGCAAACGTTTATAGAGGGGAAATAAATCCTGAAACCTGCACCCAAAGCTTCTGAGATCACCCCTCCCAGGGGAGCCGGTTGGGTATGGATTGCACAACAGCCTCTGGGACGGGAACTGTGAGCAGAGGCATGTGTGCAGGGCTGTCCAGAGGAGACACCTGTGCCAGGGACATATCCCTGAGACACAGCACTTGTTTTCCAACCTTCAGGGTGGTGACAAATTTGAACTGTGGCCAGGCTAGGTTTTCACAGGCTAGCCTGTGACCCAAAGAGGAAAGGCTTGTTGTATCATTCCTGGGATCCAGCTTACAACCCAGTTCTTACAAGCAACTTGGTTTCTATTTTCTGAATTTCCTAGGATCCTTTGAGCTTTGGATATTAAAACACTTGGATCTCTAGAAGCACATTTTGCTCATCTTGGCTGCTTCCTAAAGGACCAGAGAGCAGGCACGCCAACCCTGCCACTTCCTCACCTCCTGCGTGCTGCACCAGCAGCAGCATCCTATTTTATTCCTTCTCACCCCTGGGCCCGTGCCCAGGACTAGTCTAAATTTTCTTGCCAACACATTTTTCCTTCAAGATGTTCTGCCAGTCAGTAAAGCCCCAATGCATTGTCTAAAGGTTCTTCCCAAATCTGTTTTGGAAAATTCCCAACTTGTAATCCAAGATGACTGCCGGAGCAAAGCAAAAAACATTTTGGGAGGACTGTGGGACAAGGGACACCCCAGTCCCTGGGGCAGTCTTATGTCAGGGTTTCACCTCCCCCCTGACACCTCTTTCACAAGAGAAGGCGGGGCTAGAGATGCCCAGAGGACATGTTCCAGATCCCCTCAGTGGTTAAAAACCTCTTCACCACCGCCTTCCAGCCTAAACTTGGCCTCAGCCATTTCATTTCCAGAGACATCCTTCCATGCAAATCCTCCCCTTCCTCTCCTGATCCCTGGGGAATTCACAAGTAGACGTGCTTCCGCTTGGAGATCGCAACCCTTGCACATGAAGGCATTTCACAGCAGCAGGCAGGCGGAGGGGATGTGGAGCAGGGACACACCAGTGTCGCTGCTCCCGCTGCCCCGCGCAGCACTCGCTGATGGATCTAAGAAGCCTCCGCCGAAGCAGACGCCTTTAGGGGCCCAGTCCCCACAGCCCAGAAGCAAAAGGCACCCGGCAGGCTCTGCAATGGGCAGGGTGCGAGCGCAGCAAGGGGAGCTGCTGCCAGGCAATTCCCAGGTCTCCGGTGTGGGCGAGGGCTGGCAACCCCTAATGACAGCGTGTTCTTGCTGCCTGCCCTGCTCTCGTCCCACAGAGACACCGACCTGTTGTCGGCAATTACAGGCGGTTTGCAGCTCCTTGGCTACCACAAACATAGACATAATTGCAGCCTGTTCTCACTCCGGCCGGGAGGGACCGGGCTGCCCAGCGCCGCATTTCCTCAGCCCTTTGCAAATCCCCACAGGAGGGACCGAGAACACCAGCTCAGTAATTGTTATAACTTTCTTCCCCACCAATATATGCAAATGTCAGCACTGGAAGAAATATTGATCCAGCGGAGAACTTTTTAAGCCCTCAAAAAACATACTACAGTTTTTACACTAATCTGTTGTCTCCGATATCCCCACGAAGTTAACTGTGAAAGTGCTTTTCAGCACTGACTTCCCGGTGCAGTCTCGTTCTTTTCCTCACTCGAGTTTGTCCAGCTGCCTAGCTAATTGAAACTTACGTCAAATATTGTTCATCTGAAGTTAAAACTTACACGCTGAAGGCTGCTTTTTTTCCCCTTTTTTCCCCCCCTTTTTTTTAAATCAAAAGGCTTGTGGCTCCATCAAGGGAGCTAAAAGAAAGCCTGGATTTGTACTTTTCCTCAGTTTTTAACATGACACTCTCCCTTTTGTTTATTTTTCTTTTTTTAAACTCTGAAGGCTCAGCAGGCAAGCCTCTGCAGGGACGAGGGCTTTGCACCGGTGAGATCTGCAAACATGTCTCTTCTTTCTTGAACTTTATTTTTCTCACGGTCTCTGAAAAGGCAAGATCGGGTGATACGTGTGGGATTGGCCCTGTACAGGTGCAGATCAGGTACAAGAGGAGGTGGAAAAACATTACTGTGTATACTCGAAAAAAAAAAAAAAGAGAGAGAGAGACAGAGAGAAAGAGCGAGTGAGCACATTTTTGAATAGGCCAGGTCTAGTTCTTGGCAGGATGACTCAGGCCTAGCTGGCAGACTATGGGAATAGGAGTGTGAGAAAGTCAGTCAAGCGGAGGGGAGAAAAAAAAGGATTCAAGTCCCCAGGCAAAATTTTTTTTTTCTTTTTCTTTTCTTCTTTTTTTTTTTTTTTTTTTTTTTTTTTTTTTTTTTTTTAAGTAACCCACAAACTGTCCAAACCAGCCGGAGGTGGCAGCAGGGCGGCTGGGCCAGGGCCGAGGGACAGGCACCTCCCTCCCTGCGGTTTCGCCTGTGCCCCGCGATGTCAGCGCACGCACCACCGCGTCCGTGCCCGCGCCGCCAGCCCGGCGTGCGACCC